>BMAU01018127.1:600000-1025000 GCA_019973935.1 Trichonephila clavipes
CCTAAAAATTACATGATTGTAAAGAATTCTCCACCCATTGTTCTCTTGAATAGGTCCAAAGATTTACCTTAAAATTTTTCTTCCTCTGTTTTACTGAGGATCCAACATTCACTTCCATACAGAGCAATAGGCCTGATTAAAGTTTTATATATGTTCAACTTGGTGTTTTTAGATATAAACTTAAGGATTGAATTGGTTTCTGTGGCAAAGGAAACTTCGAATAGCATAAATAATCTAGAAAAAATCTTCTCAAATTTATGAAATTAAATTTTTCATTTATCTCATAATTTTATTTAAATTTCAGTTTTATAGTAAATTTTCAGTTTTTCTTTCGAAATATCTTGTAGCTTTTTTAAAGCTTACTGCTTCATATAAAAATGCATAACAACGTAAATATAGTTTTAAGTATGTCCTCAAAATTAAGACAAACAATAATTTCAAAAGTTTGCGCTTATGTTATAAAATACTTATTTTTTATGTTGAGAGTGCGTATATAGGAACTGATTTATTTTTTGGGATTTGTTTTACTTAATTACTCATTAGATAACACTAAAGGATTGAAAATTTATCTTTAAGTAGTTTTTGTGATTTTCAGCTTTCCAGTTCTCTAATTAAGAATACTTTTAATTAAACCTTCAAATTCTTATCAAACTCAGCAGAACTCTTTTTTTTCCACTCCAAAATAAACAAAACATTCCTGCTGAAAGTAAAAGAAAAAAAAAAACATAACCAAAACTCGTTACACCAGTCATCACCTAACTTCCCCTTTCCATCCAAAGATCACATCACGATTAAACAGGCGAAAAACTTAGCTGAAAATCACCTTTAAAAAACAATCAAAAACTTACCCGCCTTTTCCCTCTAACCCTTCCTTGTCTTTCAAGTGTCCAGTCTTTAGGAAAATCTAATTACTTGGGAAATTAGCGCAGACACTTGCTCAAGCTTACTGCTGTGGACCACGGAGGAAATCGTGATTAATACCTAGTTCCTTGTATCATGTTAACTACTGGTAGCTGGTCACGATTTTTGTACAGGCTGAGGTGGATGGGTTTTAACAGAGGTTTTATGGATATCGTGAATCCGGGGTCGGTATCGTGAGAGGTGGTCTCGGTCTAATTTTTTTTAAAAATATGAAGGTATTGTTTGCATGATCTTGAAGTAGAAATATTCGTTTACCTTGTTTGGGAAAAATAATTTTATTGTTTTAAGTAGCTTTTTCATGTCTAATTAAATCAATTATTGTTCTCTGTTTTGGAGTTTAACGAGGCTAGTCGTGGTTCTAAATGAATAAATAATTCCATGTTGTGGTAAAAAGGCAGGAAATGGTTTAAAAGTAGGTGTTAGATGACTCATTAAATAAGACACAATTAGCTATTTTATTGTTTTGTAAGGCTGGAACGTGAGTCTAGTTATATTAAAATGCGGTCAAAGAAAAACAAATATATTTATAGAAAAACAAAAGTACGTAATTTGCATATGTTAGGAAAAGTTTGGCAGAACGGACGCTAGTCATTATCTTTTTTTGGAACACATATTTGTTTTATAAACACTTAAAAGGGAATTTTTTGTGTGCTGAATATAAATACATTTTAAGAATTAAAATTGTTAAGAGTGTAGAAGCAAAAAAACACTACATAATTAATATTACATACTGAAATAATGTTTTTAGTTCAAAGTATTAGCTTAAGTACATATACAATAATTATTTTTTATATAATCAAATTTCAAATTTAATATGAGATGATTTTTTTTTGCTCATCTTTTACAGAAGGTAACTGAAACAAAACGGAAATAGAAACCGAAAAGCATACTTTAAAATGTATGTGGTAATATATTTTAGTACACTTTATTTATATGTTTCCCACTTTTAGTTTAGTTAAAGTAAACTAAAATACAGAACTAATGGTTAACAATAAAATTACATTTTATTACTGTATAAAAATACATACTCTGTTCTAAAGTAGTTTTGCGTGTATAATACGTATATAATGACAAAAAAATCTAAAAAATATCAACAAACTACACTTAATATACAAACTGTATTAAAATTCACATTTTGAAAAATAAATATTTATTTTATTATAATTCTTTACAATAGTAGCAAAAATACTGTACATGTACTTTAGACAAATATTTCATTACTAATGCATTGAAAATTGAAACGAGATAAATTTTTTAAAAAAAAACTAAAATACTGATTATTAATGTCAGAAATTGATTTGGCTATTGTTTTTTTTATTATTTTAACAGAAAATTATATTTACATGTGTGCAAATAATACAGTGTTTTTTTCAGTTCAGTAAGCTTTATCACTGTATATATATATATTAATCAAAAACAATTACAGTAAGTATAATGGGTACTTATATATATATATAGATATTACAGCGTCAAATAAAGTAGTCGCTAAATTAAAGGGTCTCACTATATGCTGTCGTATACGTGTGTAAGATTATTTTCTAATTGTGAGTGCATGAGACTGTTTTCCATTATTGTCTACATATCATGGTATTTTGTGATGTCTTTTCATTTGAGGACTTGGTTGACGATATAAGACGAAAGCAAAAAGTAATTAATATTTTAAGAAAACATTTTTCCAGTGATATATAGTTTATAAAGGGTGTTTTTTTAGAGGTATAGAACTTTAAATTGCAATAAAACAACGATGTATTGTTCGATTGACATGAATTTTTTTTATTCGAAAGATAATCTTGCGGCATTACATTTTAAATATGATTTCTGGCATAGGACTGCCACGGCTGGCTCGGATGTAGTCCAATCTGGACGTCCAATTTTCGATGACTTTTTCCAACATTTGTGGCCGTATATCGGCAATAACACGGCGAATGTTGTCTTCCAAATGGTCAAGCGTTTGTGGTTTATCCGCATAGACCAATGACTTTACATAGACCTACAGAAAATAGTCTAGCGGTGTTAAATCACAAGATCTTGGAGGCCAATTCACAGGTCCAAAACGTGAAATTAGGCTGTCACCAAACGTGTCTTTCAATAAATCGATTGTGGCACGAGCTGTGTGACATGCTGCGCCGTCTTTTTGGAACCGCAGTTCCTGGACGTCATGATTGTTCAATTCAGGAATGAAAAAGTTAGTAATCATGGCTCTATACCGATCACCATTGACTGTAACGTTGTGGCCTTCATCGTTTTTGAAGAAGTACGGACCAATGATTCCACCAGCTCATAAAGCGCACCAAACAGTCAGTTTCTCTGGATGTAATGGTGTTTCGACATACACTTGTGGATTAGCTTCACTCCAAATGCGCAGTTTTGTTTGTTGACGTAGCCATTCAACCAGAAGTGCGCTTCATCGCTAAACAAAATTCGTTTATGAAAATCGACCATTATTTTCGAAATAAAATTGCACAATTTGAAAGCGTTGTTCAGGCGTGAGTCTATTCATGATGAATTGCCAAACCAAACTGAGAATAAATCACATGACAGCTGTTAAATAGGTCGCCATCTTGGAAAGTAATGCCAACTTAAACTTCTATACCTGGAAAAAAACACTCTGTATAATTTGGAACGAAGATATAAATTTTCTTCAAGTACAACAAAAAAATTTATTTGGATTTATCGCTGATCTGAAGTTTAGGCTTTATATTAATAATATCCGTATTTTAAAAGTTAGTTTTGAGAACATCACAATCTTTGAATAATTCATTTTATTTTTGAATCTTAAAATCTATCAGAAAGAAATTTGAAAATGTGTTACTGATAGATATTCTTAAAAGTTATGAAGAACTTTCAGTACTAAGTTTGCTTGGTGAAAATGAATTTAAGTAACACAATTTCAATAACAAAAATTTAAAAAAAAATGCTAGAATTTTCTTCAATACCTTTTTAAAACATTCGTGGAAGATAAATTGATTCTTGCAGATTAAATGGATGAGATTTAATTTTTGATTTAAATTCACACCATTGATTCACTATTTACGTCAAGTAAATAAAAATTGCTTTTCAGTAAAGGGATTTTATATTTATTTTATCAGAAAGTCTTTTGTGTTCATGTGTAGAAATGAAATGCTACATTTAGTATATAAATGCAAATCTATTGAATGTATTTCAAATGTTTCATGTCACTATGAATAGATAAAAAGTATTCAAAATATTTTCATCTAAGGAATAAAGGATTTCTGACAGATAAAGAGAAGTATGTGTGAAATCAAGAAGAGTTATTGTTGTTTTGAACAAATATTAAAAAGGGAAGTAGCTAGCTTATTTTTTCTCTTATTCTTACTTTTTGATGCTTACAAAGTGCATTTACATATTCAAATAAGATTGCTGTTTTCTGCTTTGTGTATATTAAAAAACTGTGTTAGTTGGGATCCCATTAACCCATTGTAAACCCTTTAGGGATGGGATTTGCATCTTTAAATGCTACTGCGCAGCAAGGAACCAGGTTTTTAATCACGTTTTTTATACATTTCTTAAGCCTTTTTTTGTTTGAGTCTCATCTTTTCTAATTTTTTTGGGATGCATACAGAGATTAACATGCGACGAATTAAGACATATCTCTTAGACCAATTTTCAGCATTGTCTAACGATACCTATTTCAAGATAATCCTCACTCCATCATTTTTGAAATTAATTAACATAATTCTAATCTAGCATAGAGAAAAGCATTTCCTCATGTGAAAGATCCACATATGATTTAAAACATAAAGGGATCTTTCACAAATTTAAATTAATTCATGTAACTACATATAAGCCTAATTTTATTTTTAAATAAATATCATACGAAACTACAATTTTTTTTTTCATTTTATAAATGTACAGTAAAATACAATTATTGGAAATATAAGAAAAACACACGAGATCTCTTTTTTTCAGTCATCTTCCTCCCTTTATTACGATTAATTTTTTAAAGCAGGTTCAATTTCTTAGCAAATTATTATTTATCCCATTTGTTTTTAATTTCAAATTATCTTTGCTAAATAGAGAACACATCGTTTGAAAAATAAATTACAGCATATTTTGTAGAGATACTTAATTGAAGACATCGTATGGAAAGCTATTATCAATAAATATTAGTTAAATATAACACACACACACACACACACACACATATATATATATATATATATATAAAAGAAACTATTCCTTCTATTAAAATATAGTCCTGTGGCTCTCTAAATAATTAGTTAATATCTTTCTCTCTTAATGACGTTGGAAAAAGCTATCAACTTTTGTAGCTTTTGAATCTTGCTATACTATGCAATATAGAATTTTATGTATTAGAAATAGACTTGAACCTAACCGAGATTTTTTGTGAACTGAGATCAGATCTTTTATTGGTGGCTAAAGCAAAAACTCAATAGATATAATTTTTTTAGGAAAATTATGTTTCGGATGACAAGAAAAGCTTGTCGAGAGTTAGCTATTTTTATCGTACTGAAATTTTAATCAAAACGGTAAGAATTATACAACGAATTTGAATGACTTATTTTTAAATAAGTCATTCAAGCACAAATTTTTTTAAATGTCTTATCTGAAACAAGTATACGGTTCTCCCTCTAATATCTAAAACAAACAAAATAATTCCTTAGGCCTTTTATAAAATAAATAATAATAAACCTATCGTTGCTAATAAAATTGACTTCAGCAAACTATTACATTATAATGCTTTTCTGGCTCAAAGGGTTTTCTTAACATTATATTTCCAAGTATTTTATATAAAAATCCATAGAAATCCATTTATCATAGTTACGTTAAATTGCATTTTTGTCTTAAAAATACTTTTAAGTTAATGATAAAAGTAAATGAGCACTCAATCTTTATTTTTATTTATGGAGTCAAAAATGAAGTAATATTTTCTCATAAAGATGCTACTTAAGCATAATATATCAATATGCACCCTTCTTCTTGTGAAACCAGTACCAGAAGTCATTTAAATTGAAATATCTGCTCCTTAAAACCCAGCACCCGAAGACAATAATTCAGCACCATACGTCACGCCTAATTAAATTCAGCCAGCAAAACCCATACGAGTTGCCAAACCCTTCAACCCAATTACAACAAACATGAAAACTTCCAAGCATCAATATTTTTCCGGGAATTAGTGCGATCACCTGCCAATTATCTCATGTTGTTCTTTGGCTTCTCATTTCCAAGCCACCACTTCACTTCAGACAGACGTTGAAAATTAATTCCACCAGCTTCATACAGAACTCTCGCCTTCTTTTCAGAGAGGGTTCCCCTTTTACCATTCTGGGAGAACAAGCAGACACAATCTAACGAAAGACTTCGTTTTAATCGTGCTGTAATGCGAGAAGACCACGAGATCTAATAGCTGTGAACGATATATCCCGACTAACGAAGCTCTACCTAATTATATTTGGTGCCCGAGAATTTAATTAGCTGGCCCAGAGGTGTGCGTGGGGACAGGGAACGAAGAGTTTTGTAGAAAATATTACCGAGCATATATATTCGCCTAAGGGCCTTCGGTTTTCGTAATCGAATCATCGTCATCGTTTTGTGGGTTTTGTCGCTCGACGAAAATGGCTTTTTGCCGCCATGTTTCATTTTTGCCCTTTTGCGCGTCGTATTGCGTTGGGCTTTTGCTGTGCAGGCTAGAAAGATGAAAAAAAGGAGTAACTAATTGGATGATGTCGATGTTTCTGTCGTCTGGAACTCTTCGCATATGCTTAGAATTTTTAAGAATTCTTGGGGAATGAAGGGGCATATATTGTGTCGTAACTTTTTGTGGCACGTTGGGTCGTTGATTACAAGATGAGAATATGATTAGATGAGTAACTATACTCATTAACTTTTTACTAAAAAATTGAAATATGAATACTTGTATATGATGAACTTCTGAAATGTATTATCTTTTCGAAAAAAAACAGCTACAAAATATTATCCAGAAATAAGAAAAATGATACTTGATTACTTATCGATCTATTGATTATTTCTGACCTTTAATAAGTTATTGGAACTTTTAAGGCTGTATCCTCTTGATTAATATCAATATTTTCAAAACGTTATCGGTACCTTATTTTTTGACTTAAATACTTAGTTATAAAAAAGTCCATAGATATGTATGGAAGTATACTATTCGTAATGAAATTTAATGCATCAAGCAGCATATATTTGGAATTCAATGTGTATATTAGGATGGATATATATATATATATATATATATATATATATATATATATATATATATATATATATAGTGATTATATGGTGAAAGATTTATTATTAATCAGAACTTACCTTTTCGGAAAAGATGTTCTATGGTATGGAGATTTAGGTAAAAAAATAATTAAAAATAATAATTTCAAAATTTATAATATTGCCATAAATAGGCTGAATTTTAGGAAAAAGGGCATCATTAAATTTTGGTAAGATGAATTTAGACTCAAAATAAAATTATTTTTCTACAATATAAATAGACAAAGGTGATGGTAACTGATGAGTGAGTAGTACATTGCACACATTGCAAAATGTGTAATAACCCTATCTCTCTTTCTCTCTCCCCACCGTTAAATCATCCGATCCAAGCTTTTTTCCTTCTTCCGCTTTATCGCGCACCGTTGGTTTTTAAAAGATTATTAAAAAAAACTATTTGAAGTACTTGGTGATTTTTTCGTCTTTTTTTTTCTTATAATTATTTGGTAGATGTCTTTTCATTGAAATGCTTGTTAAAAGTATTAAAATACCAGTGTTTCTTTTGAAAAAAATTACTTTGACTTTTTCCCATAACCAGTAAAAAAAAAAAAATTTTTTTTAAGTCAGTTCCTACTTAGATCAACAAAGAAAGATTTTATTTTAGCTACTTTTTATTCAACAGCTACAATTAATATAAATATACATATATACATAGGACAGAACCACAACATTAAGTGGTAATTAATTTTTATTAATTATCATTAAAGTATTGTATTGTCATCCAAAATAATCGTGTATATAAAGTTTCAGTTCAACTGAATGCTTTAAAACGTGAGAAAAAAATCCTTTCTAGTTGTGACACAAGTCGCCAAAAGGGTCGCTAAGTTGCCAAAAATGATGCCAACAGGGCTGCATTTGGAATTCTTTGAATTATTAGTTTTAATCAATTAATTTGTATTAATTATAATTAAAAATTATTGTATTGTCATCCAAAATAATTATGTATATAAAATTTCAGTTCAATTGAGCGCTTTAAAATGTATTTTATTAACGATTGAAAATTCCACCAAGATAAATAAATAAATATATAGAGAGTGTGAACTAATAGTAGAAATTGAAAAAAAAATGCTCAAATACCTAAATTTTATTCCCCTTGTGGTAGTACTAAACATAAAAATAATTTTTAATTTTACTTTTCCCTTCAACTCTATAAAGAGAACATCTCTCTATACAGAGAAATAATTTTTGTTTTGATCCGCCCTAGTGTACACATACACTGTGTCTTATTTCGGTGGTAAGAATTAGCATAAATTAAAAAAAATATGCAATTTAACATTGTCTTCATATGGCCCAAGTAATAACTAGATGGATCTTGCAACACAGTTTAGTACATTAAATTTGTATTTTGCGTTAATTCAAATAAGCTGAAACCCTATTGAAAAATTACCTCGCGAAATTTATTTATGTTAATATTTAAAAATAATTTTTTTAAAATTACATGATGGTAATGAATGAATTAACTTCTAATAAGATTTTCTCGTTATATGTTCTAGATTCTTCTTTTTAATTAATTTTTTTGTCATAAATTAACCAAATTTCATGTTTCACGAAATTCTGATACCTTGACGCGTAACTTTACGATTCGTTTAACTATGTGGTTTTAAAGTAATTCCTCACTTATGTTAATGTTTCCGACAACGTTCGGAACCGTGATTTTGCAAAAACGTATAAATTGATAATATTTATGATAATTAGTGTCACTTAGATCAGAAAACATATATGAAATTATTTTAAGAATATTATTACAATAAAAAATGATTTAAGTACAATATTTTGACAAAAAATGAACATAGAATAACCAACTTTCAAAACATTTTTCTTTTGTAAAAGATGTTTCTATTATAATAATATTTTGCCTATATTTAGCTCAGATCTCTGTACAGAGACTAAACTAGAATTTTTTTAAATATATAACTTAGGAATCAATTTACCCATATTTTACGACAACAGAGGGGAGAAATTTTAAGAAAAAAAACGCCGATAATTATTTCAACTGGTGGTAACTCTGAAAATAATGTGAAATTTTCAAAATCCCGAGTTCAGGCTCTCTGGAGAAGTCTTTACTTTATATAAGCAAAATATTATTATTATAGAAGCATTTTTCATAAAAGGAGAACGTTTTGAAAAAAAGTTATTCTAAATTAGTTTTTTGCCAAAATATTGTTTTTAAATAATTTTTTTGTCATAATGTCCTTAAAACAATTTTATACATCTATTCTAATCTAAGTGGCACGAAATGTCATGAAAATTGTACATCTATGCACTATTTTAAAATCATAGTTCCGAACGTAGTCGGATACCTTAAGTTGGTTAAAATACATGAAAAATTCTATTAAGCTTTTTTCAAAGATGATCACACCAATCCATAGCAATTCATTTTCAAATTTAATTTTTAATACTAAGCATATCCAAACAGGATTATTAATTTTGAAAATTATTAAATTGTGTTACTTATTAAATAAATATAATATAGATTTATTTGAAATATTTATATTTTATGTATCATATATCATGAAGCTTATTTTACATATAAAACTTAATCTAGCTACCTTCACAAAAAAAAACACAGTAAATAATCGAAAAATAAAACATGATTCCTGATTTTATTCTGTTAATTGAGCACATACCAGCAGCTTTCTTTCTTTACATGCTTTCTTCATTTCTTGTTAGAAAACGGACAAAAATTGACGAGTAGTTTGTTTCATTTTGAAAAATAACAACGATATTAATTTAAAAGGGCCTTATATTACACTAAAATTTAAATAAAACAATAAGAAATTTTAAGTGAAAAGTATCTAAAAGAAAATTTATTTATAGGTTAGAACTGTATACAATATGTAAAAGTTTCTCTCTTATTGTTTGCTCAAAATTATCTTACCTATTCTTCTCTAATGATTTTCCCTGAATATTTCTGGAAATAATTATCGATTTAAACGAAATTTGTATTGCATATGATTGGTAGGCCGTAAGTTATGTTAAATAAATAAATATTCTAAAAAAATTAGATAGAAAGTTGGTATAATTAGGGGTTGACTGGAAATTTTTAATTGATAGGGAGATTTATGTATATTAAACTATAAAGATTTAAATAAGATAAAGAATTAAGTAAAATAATAAAATGACTAAACTTCCTAATCAATTGTTATCAATTTCATGCTATAAATTTTTCTACACGATTCTTCTTAAGTACATCTACATAACTAATCATTACTTAGCGTTTCAGATGTATAGAATTAAAGTCAATTCTTATTAAAAATTATCAAACTTTATAGTTTTTAAAATGCTATTCGTTATACCCTCAAAACAATGCCACTACATCTGTTACTCTTATTTAAAAAAAAAATTCCGAAGAAAACTTTCAGAAATTAATTTTTCAAATTTTAAAGGACTTCCTAATCTTGAGTGATGTGGAAACCATAAATCTCATAATAAATATATCGCTTCAGTAATTAATCATCGTACTTCGTCGCAAGAGAGAGAGAGAGTTGACTCTAATATTCCAATTTCTGAAAACTGCGATAAATGGCAAACTCGGCGCACGCGCAGTGGGATCAGTTTCCGAGATTCTGACAGCAGTGTTGATTAATAATTTGTATATTAGAGAGTTTTCCGTGGATCGCGTGAATATTGCTTTTTTCTCCAACGTTAATAATCGCTTTTCAAATAAATGTCTTTGAAATGACGCCCGTTAGGCGCGTTATTACTTCGGAAGGAATATATTTCATCTACTCGCTTGAAAAATAATCGGTAAATAAAAACATGATGATGTTTATTTAGTATTTAGAAGCAAGCTGTTACTTTCGCTTTTAAAACAGCTATTTACTTTTAGAATATTTTGAAAGACAAATGAATATGTAAAATTTACATTACTTCTTAAAAAAAGATTTATTCAGACTTCTTTCAGAAAAATTTAAGGATACCAGGAAATGCTCGAAAAAGTAAAATGTCAAAAAATAATATTCTGTTTATGGGACATATATCTTTAAAAAATTCCATTAGAGCTAAGATATTTTTTTGTGATCTTAATAAAAAATATTTTAATCATTCTGTAAAAATACAAAAATAATTTTTTAGTTAAATTTTTTTTTCTTTCTGTTTAATTTAAGATTGATGCATTTTTTTTTTTTGAGATCTCATTATACATGCTTATGTTTATGTGTACCCTTTTTTTAAAAAAGAAGTATCTCTTAAGTATGTAAAATATTTTTTGCATATATATAAAATAACAAACAAAATATATAGTAAACCTATTTTTTTAATAAAATATTAAAATAACCTTTTTTTTAAAAAAAATATAAAACTTTGTAGTTTTGAAAATTTTTATTTTTTCCCCTTTTGTATGTATAAAACTATTTTTTTAAAAAACTATGTACTACTTCGACTAAAAAAAATAATTTCACTATATGCACATATATCCTGCATAGAAGTATAAAAAATTTGAAACCACATAGTGCAATAGGTATTTTTTAAAAGTGTATCTAAAAGCAAAAAATGCTTTGGAGGAAAAGTGAAAAAACTAAACATTTGTAAACCTTTTTTTTTTCTTTTTGTCAATTACTTTTTTCATATTTTAAGGTTATTTTATCAGCGAACATATGAGTGCTATACATTTTTAGATTCAGAAAAATATGTACTATTTTTGAATACTAAAATTGAAAAATTGATTTTTTGAATGTGTATGAGATGTCCTGGTTCCCTTAAACTGGTTGGTACATACAAGTAATAATAAACTTCCATTTTGCTTTAAATATTAAAAGGTCGCTTATAAAAGCTTTACATAGAATAACAATTTTCGAATATATGTTTCGTTTAAGAATACTTGAAAATGCTGAATTCTCAATATGCATTTTAAATTAATGGCAACTATAACTTTTAAAAAAAGTGTATTTTCTTTTAATTTGAAAATAAATTTTTTTAAAATATCGGTATTCATTTGTCTATTTACATTTTTGTGAAGAAGTGTTTTATTTTGTGGTTTCACAATATTTTTTACAGTTTTAAAATGAATGAAATAATATTAATTATGACTAAATATTTTTTTTTCACTTATTGACAATCTCCGTAAATATTCCGTGAATTTATTCATTATTCACATCTAAAACTTTTAGAATTTGAAGCACAATTTAACTCCTAGTTTATTGAAAGAAGAGAAGTAAAGGACAAGACAAATTTATTAGAAATTTTAATATTTAAAGCCAAGTTCATTGTTAAATATTCTAAAGGATCCTGTGAATCTCATTGAAAATAATTATATGCAATTCCTAGTGTTATTTGCTTTTGAATATATAATTCGATTTTTGAACTGTTTTCAAAATTTTCAGAATTCTGAAAGTTTAGTGAATAAATAATAAAGAGTGTTTTTTTTCCAGGTATAGAAGTTTAAGTTGGCATTACTTTCCAAGATGGCGACCGATTTAACAGCTGTCAAGTGATTTATTCTCAGTTTGGTTTGGCAATTCATCAAAACGATCATCAAGCAAGGCGTAGATTCGTCGAATGGGCCCAAAACGAGATTGCCGTTGTTCCCGATTTTCATAAGCGAATTTTGTTTAGCGATGAAGCGCACTTCTGGTTGAATGGCTACGTCAACAAACAAAACTGCCGCATTTGGAGTGAAGCTAATCCACAAGTGTATGTCGAAACACCGTTACATCCAGAGAAACTGACTGTTTGGTGCGCTTCATGGGCTGGTGGAATCATTGGTCCGTACTTCTTCAAAAACGATGAAGGCCACAACGTTACAGTCAATGGTGATCGGTATAGAGCCATGATTACTAACTTTTTCATTCCTGAATTGAACAATCATGATGTCCAGGCGCTGTGGTCCCAACAAGACGGCGCAACATGTCACACAGCTCGTGCCACAATCGATTTATTGAAAGACACGTTTGGTGACCGCCTAATTTCACGTTTTGGACCTGTGAATTGGCCAAGATCTTGTGATTTAACACCGCTAGACTATTTTCTGTGGGGCTATGTAAAGTCATTGGTCTATGCGGATAAGCCACAAACGCTTGACCATTTGGAAGACAACAGTCGCCGTGTTATTGCCGATATACGGCCACAAATGTTGGAAAAAGTCATCGAAAATTGGACTACATCTGAGCCAGCCGTGGCAGTCCTATGCCAGAAATCATATTTAAAATGTAATGCCACAAGATTATCTTTCGAATAAAAAAAATTCATGTCAATCGAATAATACATCGTTGTTTTATTGCAATTTAAAGTTCTTTACCTCTAAAAAAACACTCTTTATAAATCAAAAAGAAATTTAGCAAATTTGTAAGCTCACATATAAAATATAACATTATTGGTTTTTTTCAAAATTGAAACATTTCAAAAGGCAATAAGCACAACGAAACTTTAAAGTCAAATTATTTGAGTAATATTTATAAACTCTAACTAATTTTTTAAAAATAATTATACATTTCTTTAATTTCATTGCTTTTTTCTAGTTCTGAAAATCGTAGTAGCAGGAATACCAGTCCCCAGACCACTCTTGTAATTATTTTTTTAGTATTATTTAATTTAAAATACTTAAAATAATTTTATTCTTCATTAGTTTTTTGTCAGGCCATAATACTCAATTTGATATTGAATTTCTCATTATCAATATATTAAGTTTATTTAATTCTTAATTCACTATTCATGTTACATTTCTGCATTTCTGAGCTACTTAGTTATAAAAACTGGCCACAAGACGAAGGATATCAAATAAACTGTCCGTAACGGGCTTTATTAGGAGAGTCTCTTAAGCCAATGCTATGTATTATTCCATTCACCTCAAGACATTGTGCGACTAGAAGAAAGAGGACTACTAAACATCGAGATTGAATGCAACGTGATTGGAGTCAGATGTTGTTTACTAACGAATCCAGTCTAGAGTGGGACATCCGACGCATGCTGATATTGTAAGAAAGGGACATTTTAAATAAAGCTATGTTCGTTTTGAAAGATCTCAATAAAATAAGGTGGCTTGATGGCACTGGCTGAAATAAGCATAGTTGGACGTACAGACCAACATATTGCAATTTGACCAGCTTTTGGTGAGTATCGTTCGATGCAACCATTGACGATCATTTTCCTTTAATGCATAATAAAGCCAGACCTCATACACCTCGACTAAAAGAGAACAAGTTGAAGCCGTAGAAATTCAGTATATGGAATAAATAGCATGCTTACATGGTCTAAATCTGATCGAGCATTTTTGGGATATTCTTGGACCATTTACAATTTAGGACTTGGAAGTTTTGCTTGAAGAATGGAATGGTAATTTGAAGTCTCGTCAATATCCTCATAGCATTCATAAAAAATAGATGTGCAACAGTCATAGCTGGTCGAAAGATTACAAACCATCCTAAACATCTTGAAATATTTTAAAACAACATTTATTGTAGTTTTCCAGAACCAAATTTGTTGCGATGAAGCCCCGCTTTATATTCTTTCTATCATTCCAAAAATAAAAACTCGATCGTTTTTTGCGTTTAGTTTTCTGCATTGCATTTCGATGCATATCTAAATTGAGCTTCAATATATTTAATTCAATTTTATATCCTTGCATGGCTGTCTCATATGTTTTTCATCACTTATTTGTATCTTTCCCTTGATTTTCTCCACCTGTCAATGCACAAAAATACGTGCGAGCGCGCAAGGAGGACAAGTAAATCTCTACATGAATACTGAGGTAACAAAAAGTCCTTCAAAAGAATTAAAACATTACTACATTTTTACATTTTAAGTAAAAAGACATCCCTTTTAACGGACTTTTTTTTATAATTGCTCAGATTTTTAAAAATCTGTTTCAAAACATTTTCATTCTCATCAAGAAAAATTCGATAAAATTGTCATTGTGAAAAAAAATTGAAAAAAAAAAAAATTAATATTGACAAATGAGAACAAATGTATCGCAATCAGAGAATGTAGCTTGTGTCATTTTACTGCACAGTAAATTGAGTTATCAATGAACCCTCATTCTCATTTATTTTAATCCCAAGATCATAGCTCCCAACATCTCACAGAATCCCCAGCTGTAGTAAAGCCACCCCTACACAAAGTTTCATTCAATTGAAAACACCCGATACCAGGTTGTATCTCGAGTAGGCATTATAAAAGATATTCTCTCACAATATAGCTCCCGATACGTCCCAAACACAGTAAGGCCAATTCTTATATTAGACGGTAGGCGGATTATATTACCACAAAGCACACCCTGCGGTACAAAAATAAATGTACACCCTAGGCCAACCCCTAAGGCGTAACTATCAATCTCCAACCCCTATTCCGCTACACAGCCTTTCAATCCCGTCTTGAAAGGTCAAATATCCATTCATTTATCTTTGTCGGTCTATGACGCTGAGTCATTGTACAGGGGCTAGCTGAAGCTGCTGGTCAGAAGAGTGCCCCAGCCCAGCGTGTTGTGATTGTACGCCCCAATAAGGTCATGTGTCGTGACATACAAGATGAAACATTGTTTGTCAGCGAGCATGTTGACATGGAGAGAAATGGAGAAAAAATCCATTTGTTAGGAAAAGACCCTCATCCATATTAAAATGTAATTCAATTGTGGCAGAGGGGAAAAGGAACATTTCGACTGGAAGGGTGTTCTTTTCTTCTTTTTCTTTAAAATCGAACATTTTGTTTTACGGGAAATTACTTTTAACCTCGAAAGTGTCAAGACTTTGCTGCGTCAATTTTCTGTAAACAATATTTTTAATTATGTAAGTACAGTAATTAATGTGTAAAATTTCTTTTGAAAAGTCGTTGATAAAATAAACTTTTATTTTGTGTTATAGAATTTTTTTTTCATTTAGTTTTATATATAAATATAAAAATAGGCTTATGAGTTTTTGATAGAATATTAGGGATAATAACTTTTCAGTTTTATTAGTTTATATATCCTTAATAAAAATCTATTTAAATAGACAGACAAATATTTATCTAGTCATTAAGATAGTCATGTAACAAATCATAGTTTTTAAAAAAATTAAAAAACACGCTTTTATAGTGAATCGAACTAAAAAGTAAAAAAAAAATAATAATAATTCTTAATATAAGACTAAAATGATTAACGAGAAAAAATTAATGTCATTAGGATAAAAGCGTGGGGTTCTCTATATTAATTGTTATAATTTCTTACTAATTCTATTCCGAAATGCCGAGTTAGTGTAAAAATGTAGTACAAGCACCTCACGCTTTTAACACAATGACATTAATTTTCTCGTTAACCTTTTTATTATTATATTAAGAATGATTTTTTTTTTTTACTTTTTAGTTCGATTCACTATAAAAGCGTGTTTTTTAGTTTTTTTAAAACTATAATTTATTTTTCCTTTTTTAGTTCAATCTAATAAAAGCCTGTTTTTTTTTTAGTTTTTAAAGGATATCATTTATTCTTTGTTGATTTATCCTTGAGTTTGATATTTGGGGTCAGAATTATGTGGCTGCTGGAATTAGTCTTGCGCTTTAATGGATATTAATTAATGGATCTTGAAGGGTATTTATTCTCTGCGTGTTGAAACGGGGCCTCGGATTGCTTTAATGTTAATTCGTATCATCACTTCTAAACGTATTGCTTTATAAAAAAATATTTAGCAGTTAGAACATAAATTATTTTTATTCACATGCACAAATGATTTTTATTCACATGCTCGAATCTTTTTTTTTTATTTCCATTTTCAGAAAAACTCCGCACCCACCCTACCTTTTTTCACATATAGAACATTTTTTGTTTTGTTTTATTTATTATTAATCAGAAGCCAATTTTTTGTTGAGGTTTTAGGGATGCACCTAAATCTTTTAGTTGCTAAATCTGTCGCCAAACCTAGAAATGGCATATGGAATTAGTCGCCAGATCTCGTAAGCCCTTAAAATCCTCAATTATTAAAATCTTGATAAGGAGAATGAAACAAAATCATGAAACTATTGTATTGTCATGGGTCCTACGAGTGATGAGGACGACACCCCCTCTCCTAACTACCACACCACACCAACGGGAGGACGTTTGAGCTTTCGACAGATTTAACGTGCCTTGCTCCCCAACACGGCGAGTCTTAAGTGGTACTGGGCTGGAACTCATGACACGCCACGATCCGATACCTTGACGACTAGGCTACCGCAGCCACCATTCATAGTTCCTCCTGGTATGTTATTACCTAGTTATTTAGGAGTATCCCTTTGTAAAAAAAATATGGAAGGCAAAAGGAAGAACATGTATGCAACAACAATACAGTATAATGAATATACATTAAAATTTCGTACTTTTGTATTATACTGTCAACTAATTTTGCCAAACGAAAATGCAACGTCAAATAAAAAGATGTCGCCAAATGTTGTCATCGTTATAATTATAGTATTTGAACACATGCGTGGAAACAGCTTCCCCTTTTGGCTATATATCGCAACTTTTGATGACGTCTTTTGAAATAACAAAATTGTTTTACGGGTAAATAAGTACGAAAAATTTTAAATTGTAATCGCATAAAGCAATTCTATTATAAAAATGTAATAATCTCAAAAATCATACTTTTTTTAAAAAAATCAAATCAAATCAACAGAAAAGTTGTTCTAATAATTTAAAAATATTAATAATTTTTAATGAATAGTTAAAAAATTAAAGTATAAAACCGTTCAAGATATAATTTTTTGCTTACAACTGTCATTTATTTGTCATAAGACAATATATGAATGGTATTTGAATAACGTAGTTAAAAGTAAAACAAAAATAACTGGTTTTATTTGTTGCACACTTATACCAGTCTAAGACGCAAGGAATAATACTGTTTTTCTCTGTTTTTTTAACCATTAATCACAGACTTCTAAAACTAAACATGGGAGAACAAGCAAATTCCATTCATTTTTTTTTCATTTTTAGTTAAATTCTTGTCCAAGTATTATTCAGCGTTAGTTAAGGAACAACACACGGATAAACATCAAACAAAAAAGAAAAGAAATAAGCCCACATTTCAGTTTTTAAGATTTAAATCAAATTATCACCATCTTATTCATTTTCTTTGCTGATTTAAAACAAGCACGGAATTCTTATTCTTTTTTAAAAATAAAACTTGTCAGCTCGCTAAGTTTTTTGAACTGTTAAGATACAGGAGAACATTAATTAAGTGGTTGTAGTTCAAAGTTACGTGGAAAGAAACAAAGAATTCAAAATGAGTAACTTATTCCAGGGCACAGAGTTTCGAATTTTTTTTGCTCCGCTTTTCTTTCACCACTTTACTTAGTGTCGTTAAATTTATAAATTAACTTTGAGAATTCACTCGGTGTAAAAAAAAATCTGGGATTTCTTTTCTTGTGGTTTGTGATAAATGCTGAAGCGAAGGTAAGCTTTGTTTAAAGAAAGAGATTTTTCCAAGAATTATTTAATTATTTAAGTAATTGACAGGTACTACCCTTTACAAGAGTTTAATTTCATTCTTGTGTTTTATATTTTTTTCGAAAAAGTTTTTGAAATTTTCTTACATGTATTTAAAATATTGTACATCTCTTAAATGATTTTGGGAGTTGAAATATTTTTTTTTATTCTTCTGAAAATTGAGTAAATTGATAACAATGCCAACTTAATTAATCCTTGTTTTAGTTGAAATAAAATAAAGAGTGATAAATTTTGTTTAGATTTGTTTATGTATAATTAATGGCATCATCAATTTTTCCCCAATTATTTAAGCATTTATTCGAATCTAAGCCGCCATCGATTCAAAGTCTCTCCCCAAATTCTCAACACGTTTTAATGATAAAATAAAAAATAGTGTAAAATGGCTTATCAATATCTGATATTTATAAAAAAAATTAAAAAGAATTATAAATGAATAATTAATTTAATTCACAGTAAAAAAAGTCTTATGTACGTGCATGAAGCATCATTGCTCTAACCGTCAGAGTATGATGTTCAATTTCCCCATGCAACGAATTTTCCCCCCTTCAATTTCGATTATAAGCCTCACCCGATTTTCAAAGCATTAACATCGGAAATACAGTGTGGTTGAGATTCGAATAATTACGGTATTTATATAACGTATGAACATTCAAAATGTAAAAAAAAAATGGACATAAACCAAATTATAACTAACAGAGACAATCCATACAAAATGTAGAAACACTTAATGAACAAAGAATTCTGTAAAATAGAGATTTGTACAATCATTTGTTAGGAAAAAAAATTTAATTACTAAATTAACATCAAATTAAGATAGCTTACCGTATTTATTCATCGCTATGTATGTGAAGAAATCCCAAAATTTTTGATGAAGAATCAACTTGTAGAATTCCAACCAGTCAGAAGTATCATAACAATAGCATTTCCAACTTTATTTGCCGTTCCATATCCTAATCTAATAAAAAGTTTCAATTTAGCAAACGATTTGAGTTGAGCTGCCGCATAGAGATTGCAGTCGGATTTATGTTCACTATTTTATATTCGGCCGGCTTAAGTTCATGGTGGTTGAGTACAATTTTACAAACGTTGCCACCTGTACAGACTTTGTAACTGGGTTTATAAGTGGGATCTAATACAATTTTCAGCCTATAAACTGCAATCGAAATGCAATATTTCGATGATGTGAATAAGTAATATAGTTAGTTATATTTGAAAATTATGAAAGAGAAAAAAAGAAAAACACTTTTTCTCTCCCATCGATACAGCTTATACTTTCGCAAATATATTTTTATATATTAAAATTTATGTTAACGAAGAAAAAACGCAGACTTCAAAAAGAGAGAATAGAGAAAATTACTTAATAATTAGGTAATAAACTGAGAGCTTTCCTAACATGAGACATAACATTACAAATTTTGTTTTCATTTTGAAGAATAAATATCCGACAGTTAAATTTTAAATGAGAGCAAAATTACTGAAATTAATGTTGTATTTTCCTTATATGAAATTATTATAATAGGTTCTCAATTTGGATGATAAAAAAAACTGTATTCCTTTTGTTAATTATTAAAAAAAAATAGCACAATATACGCAATATTTGGTCAAATAAACTGAAATACAATTGCGAGAAATGTTAAAAACAGGGCTTTGAACAGCAATTTTTTTCGTTCCGCCTAAAATAACGGTTTTCGGTTCAGTTTTGAATGAATAATTTTATTTTGTGTATATTTTTATTTGTACTAAAGATGTAATTCTCTAACAAGAAAAAATGTGTAATTCAATCAAAATTCAGGAGGTTTTATTCTTTTTTTAAATTGGTATACTATATGAATTGATACAATATTAACCAGCATGTACGATACGAAATGTGAGCAGAGAACTGGCAAGCATAAGCATTGTTACCCATTATCAAAATCGCATTTGACAACAATGGTGTAACGAAGAATACTAGGGCAAGTTTTGGGCCCCAAGCCCAAATACGTACTTGGTGTCAATCAGGCTTTGATCCCCCTAGAACAGGGATGGCAAACCAGTGGCACGCGTGCCATTGATGGCACGCCACACAATATTTTGGGCACGCAACCAATCAAAACGGTTTGCATTTTAGTCCAAAATAACAAAGTTCACTATGAAGTAATCCTCATGAGGGATCTCATTCGCGCTTTTGACGCTAATTTGTATGTTTTCTTAAACAATATTATTACAAGAAACTACAAGTAATTCCCAAACTTGAAAATATCGAAGATTTAAGTATACATGAGAAACCAGGCGAAAAAAAGTTGTAGATTTTTTTTCCGTAATCAATTCTTCAATCAAGGAATTTTCAGCGAGATGTTCTCAGTTCAAATAATTATCGGAAACGCTCAAGATTATCATGTACCTTGATGTGACTTCATTTGATAAACTAAACGTCCCAGTTTGACTGGTTAGAAATTGAAGAATTTGAAATACAATTGATTGATTTCCCGTGTAGTTCAAAATGGATTCAAGAATTTATTGAAGCAAGGAAAAAGTTGGAATTGATATATAGTAAAAATGCCAGTAATGAAAGTTTGGAAACATGGAATTCGATTCCGGACACATTTAACTGTTTGAAGAAGCTGACTCATGCTATTGTAACCACATTTTCATTTACCTATGCCTGCGAGTCATTATTTTCAGAGATGAATAACAATAAAGACTCGCTTATAAACTGTTTTACAGATGATTTAAGTTATTTGTCATCTAATCTGCAACAACATATATCACACTAATGTTACTTTATACATTATTTGAGTCACACGTATAACTAAAACATTTACTACTATACAGTGCAAAATTTATTTTTCCATAGTGAATAAAGAGTTTTGAGTTGTTATATATATATAGTAATTAGCTTTATTATTTCCCCAATAATCAGAAGCCAAAATAATTTGACGGCACTTCTCTATACCTTATTAAACAATTCTTTAGAAAAAATGGCACGTTGATACCTGAAGGTTCGCCACCCCTGCCCTAGAATCTTGGGCCCTTCCGCGATGCGGGGGTTTACGTTACGGCACAGTTTAAAAAATAGGTTTATGATTATGTCTGTTATGCTTACTCTTGTCATTTAATGCTTGTCGCTCCCATTGGGCACTCAGCCTTGCAATAATTACGTAAAAAGTTGCTTATTTATTTATTCAACATAGGAAAATTGCCTCCTTTTATTAAAATATATCTTCCAATGTGGTTTCACTGAGATTACTTCTGTTACGTCGGAGAATAAATTTCAAATCTGCAAACACCCTTTCAACTTTAAAGTGTAGCTACAGCTGCCAATACCAAGTGCAGACAGGTAACTTTATTCTCTTCCCCGAAATCTAATAAAAGAAAGCATGTATCAGTGTGAACACGCGTTAGAAGTTAACTTCTTTGGCTTACATGTATTGAATTGTATAATAAAGTTTTATTTTGAAGTAATCTCATATATAATTAACAAATTTTTTATTATCATTATTATTTCAAACTATATTTTAAAAAAATAATTAGGATGGAAAAGGTATAAGTATAGACAAAATTTTCATTTTCAATACATAATAATAAAATTTTTTTTATTGTATGTATTTTGAGAAAAGTATCATCATTATTAGTCTAAATCAAAAATTTGCCTCGAAACAAAAATGCAAAATGTTCCATGAGTTGCAATTTTTGTCGAATTATAACAAAACAAACTTTCCAGAAGTATTCATCTAATGTATAGTTATAAATTCTTGGATGCATTGTAATAATAGTGATAGGGTGAAAGAAGAAATTAAAGTTTTTTATGTATAGGAAATCATTAAAAAATTCTTGAAATTTTTATATAAAAATTTGCGTTTACCCATGTTTTGTAAATTATCATATAAAACATTACATTGCATGCATACATTTGTAAAGAATTGCTTAAAGAAGTTAAATCAGGTGAAAATATGAAATTTAAAAAAAAATCAAAACGCATGGACAGTTTTTAAATTTTAAAAAATTTTATAAACTGTACTTATTTTTTCTCACCAATTTTTTTTATATGATTTTAGTTCTAAGTTTCATAGAGCCAGTAAAAATTTGGGACATGTTTGTAAAAAATTTTACTGCCCACTGTAGTCTTAAAATACAAATTAATGAAGCACTGTATAACACTTTCGCAACAATCAAATTAAGTACACCAAATCATATATATGATTTAAAAACTCACTTCTAATACTGGATTTAGAAATTCCATTCGATTGAAAAAATTTAGTAAACACAATCTTTTACTGCCAAACTATTGGAAGAAATGTTGTGTTGCCACTAAATTTTAAAACAATAAATTGTTTGTGTTATTTCCTTAAAAGAATTTTAAAACTTATATCCAACAAACTCTCCTTAAACTAATTTTTGACAGATTTTGGACCTTAAATGGTTTAAAATCTGTCAAAAATTCAACCTTAATGGTTAAATGCCTACTTCGGGTAGATTAAAAACTCACTTCCGATTTTTCTTTAATTCATAAAATTGATTATAATTTGACTTCTATGTAACGTAAGCAAAACAAAGTATGTATCGCAAAGCTAAAAGAGGAAAGGCTTGTTAAAGCTGCTGTTGAATGAGGAGGGGGTTGCTAGCTCAGGTCTAATAGACGAAAAACACAATTTTTTTTAAAAAAAACCGTAATTTTTAATCTATTTTTTCAATCTTTGAACAGATTACGGAAAATACTATTCTACATATGGAGAAAAAGTTTCAGATTATCTTTATAAGTAATGAAGTTATTAAATATTTAATTGAAATTTTGAGTATTTTTTAAAAAATCGGAAAAAAAAAAGATTCCGTCATTTTTTAAAATTTTTTTTTATGACTGATTCTAAAAGAGAAAAGCATGAACTTGTTTAGAATAAAATATCAATTCATTAACTCGAAAGGAAAGTTAAAGGGATTGATTTAGAAACCATTTTTATAAAAGCGTATCAATTTTGACTCATTTTTAAAAAAAATCGTGAAAAATAGAAAATATCATTATTTTGTTAAAAAAAAATATACCATATCGAGGCGAAAAAAATAATCTTTCCGATTCTGTAATTATTTTTCGTCTGAAATAGATAGTATGAGTTAGATGGCTTTTTTTAAAATGGGGGAAAAATTCGGAACTTCATTCATTTCTACCTTACGTTTATCGCTAACCGTAACTGGTAACGCGTAACGGAAATTTCTCCTTACCGTGCCATAAGAAGTTAAGTTCAATAATATGTTTTATATCGAGCCTTCGAACATTGTCAAAATTACTTAAAATGAGTTAAATTTCAATCTCGGTAGAAATAGAGAATCTCTAAAATAATATGTTTTATATCGAGCCTTTGAACATATTCAAAATTATTTAAAATGAGTTAAATGTCAATCTTGGTAGAAATAGAGGATCTATGTGTTTTTATTGCTAATTTTTTATTTTATAAAGAAGTCTTTAAGCCGTCTTGATTTTCATCGCTTTCAGTAAAAGACAGTGTTTCCTCGTTTACGATTGAAATGAATTTTTCTGAAAATTTTAATGTGTTCCAAATATTCTTCACATGTTGAATAGCCTGCTATATCTAAACAGTGTATACAAACTTCTGTGGATGAACGCATACCGAGATGTGAAAAATATAACTCAGACTGCTATTTTTCTTAAAAAGCTATCTAGTTCTTTCAAATAAATTAAATTTGCCTTTTACAAGTAGTTTCACGTGAAACTTTAACAGAAAAGTGTAGTGAACATCAAAACAGGAAATCGTGTAACAATGTACATGCAATGATGATAATTATATGGTTGACATTAAATTGGAAGATATTGATAAGAGTTGGTTACAGTAACAAAATGACTAAAGATATATCGAACAAATAAAAACAGATTTTTTTTTCAGTTCAATTCCGGTTTTCGTCCCAATCAAAATAATGTTGTTGCTTTTTTCGGTTTTAGGTTCAAAGCTCTGGTCAAAAATTTCTTTCCAGAAAATGTCAAACATTTTATGAGGAAAAAAATGGTAGTTTTACATTTAGGCATCCGGGCATTTTTTTTTCATCTCTATAATGTTTATTAATTCTACTTGATCATAAATCAACCTATAGCTGAATAACTGGTGATTTTTTTAAAGATATATAACAAATATCGAAAGAGTTTATCTGCTACTGACATTGTTACTAAGAAAAAAAGACTGGTGAAAGATTTTTTGTAAGTATGAATGAAAATAAATAGAACGCGAAAATTCGAATAATTTCGTTTAACAATAGAAACATATCTACAACTTGAATAAACAAATGTTATTTTTATTTGATTGATAAATTAAATAAAAATTTAATTTATTTATATGAATGCTCAACTTTATATCCTTATTGAAAAACTGACTACTTCGTTATCATACCGAGGTACTATCCCATATAAAACAAAATAATTAATTAAAAATAAACATATCAAATGAGAAATAATCATTAATAAATATCTTTCTTTTTCAAGTTCCTTGCGTGTTTTTCGAGGTATTCGGGAATGTACTTTTATTGTCAAAAGTACCGATGCATAGCTGCAAATCAATTTCATATTTTGAGTCGTATCAATGGAAAGTTCAGTGTTTGAGTTGCCTGGTCCCTACAGGGATTGATTGCCATATTGGACGAGGAACCGCTTTCGGAGTCATTATGACCAATACCCTCGGGTAACTGGATCCCCGTGTAACTAAATCACTGGGGGTATGACAATGGCATCGGGTGAAACTGTCTCTTCCCCTCGTTCACTATTGGTGCAAATAGATTGCTTCCTGTTGTTTAAGGATTCCACCACTTCCTTCCACGTCGTATTGCATCATCTTTAGGATTACACTGTAGTTTCCCTTTGAACATGGATTGTCTTAACGTTACATATTTAATGTAAGTATAAGTTCAATGTTTGAATACACTTTTAAAGGAACCCGTTCTCTCTAAGATATCCCTGTGTAATTTTTTGAAAAAGAATTCAAATAAAAATTTGATAGGAATTAGAGAAATGATATAGTGAAGGAAACTCCATGGGCCAGTTATTGTTAAAGTTTTCAAATATTTTCATGCTAGTTTAAAGGAAAATTTCTATCGTTTCTCAAAACTTTCATACACGTGTTAATATTTCCAGAATAAGCTAATGATGTGATAAATTTGCAGAACTAGAATTGTTTTTAATTCAAGTATTTTTCTTCCCACTAAATAGTTTTGTATAACGTCTTTAAAGGAGCCCAGAAGAAGTATTTTTTTTTATCTCTAAAAAAGTATTAATTCTCAGATGATAGGTATCTTTTGAAAAAAGAAGAAAGAAGTACCTGTGTGAACAATTTTCAAAATAAACTATAACAGTTGTAAGAATACCAAATAGTTGAACATAAATTTACTTAACAGGCTTTTGGCAACAAATTCTTTTGATCTGGATAAGATTTGCTATAATTTGGATTTTACATTCAAATCCAAGAGATTTTGATTTATTTTCTAAAAAAAAACTATGTAAATTTAATTTGTACTGGAGACTTCCAATTAATTCTGATGGATTGTTTCGATATTTCTCATTAAAGTTGCTTTACGAGGTAAAGCGAAGGCTTTTTGAAACGGACTTTGACTTTTAAACCATGATCGATTGACGAGGAAGGCTCTGAGTTAAAATCGCGTTTACTAAACTTCCACCCTATCACGTATGAAGAACGTATCAATGAAATAAATTAATATCACTTAAAAAGTTATCTATAGAAGATTCAGAAACATCTTTGAAAGATGTGTCAGTAACTCTGAGTTTGTTCTCCAAATTATCTTAATCGTTTTGCTACAAAAATATTATTTGAAAGGATAAAATTTTAAAATAGTCCATTTTAACAAAAAATCTGCTACGTTAATATGCTTGTAGAAATCTTACCAATTATATATTTAAACATAAACATTCTAAGAACGCAAAAATAGTATGCTGATTAACATTTTCCATTGATACAGCAGATTGTAATGATAAAATCAAGTAATACTCACATTTTTAAACTATCGGTTATTGTCATCTTATACCTAAGTGGTTCATGTGGATAACATACTAGATTATCTCAATTTCAAAGTTTAACACCGTAAGGGGTCAATTTTTTGCCCAAATTGTTCTAAAATAAGGCACATTTTTTACTGCATATAACTAAGCATAATACTCAACAAAATGCGAAAATAGAAGAATTTTACTTCAATTTTAAATTTTAAAGTTTTCACACTATTTTTTATTTTATAGTTGTGGACTCCCCCCTAAATGTTTGCTTTTTAAAAGTACATTTTGCATGCTGTGAAAAATGTTTTATGTATCTTTAAAGAGTTTCTCTCATACTTACAAAAAAATTTCAAGTTCGTACCTCTTTTTCAAACGGTTGAAGAATTCGTGTGTGCGTGCATATAAATACACTCATGGACAAAAAAAAATAGCTCACCAAAAAGGAACGAAATTTTACATACGTAATGACTACTTTGATATAAGTAAATGATTAGAAAATCAACAAAAAGATAATTTATTTCAGAGAAAAAGGCAAAAGAACGGAGAATTTAATACCCTGCTGAACCAACCCCCTCTAGCGCGAATGCACAATGCGATACGATCGGGCATTGAGGCATACAACTTCTATATGATGTCTTGAGACATTTCGTACCATATTTGCTGTAACCTTGCCTCTAGTTCATTCAAACTCGTGGGATGCCCAACTTGCCGTCCCAAAGGATCCCAGATATGCATGATTGGAGACAAATTTGGGGATAGAGCAAGCCTAGGAAGGGTAGTAACAGTGTGGAGACATTTTTGAGACACCCTTGCCGTTTGAGGCCCAGCATTGTCTTGTTGAAAAATGGCTCTTGGGAGCCATTGCAGGAGTGGTAATACATGTGGTTGCAGGATGTCACGGACATATCACTAGGCTGTTATGGTTCCACGGATCAATATTAGGGGAGACCGTGTATTGTAGGCAATGACAACCCATACCATCACATCAGCTGTGAGACCGATGTGTCACTGTAAAGCAAAGGTAGGATTGAGGCATTCACCACGGGGTCTCCACACACAAACACGATTGTCATCACTGCTGAGATTGAATCTGGATTCGTCGTTAAAAACGACCTGCTTCCATTCCGCTGCAGTCTAGTTTCCTCGTGCTTGGAACCACTCCAAACGGAGGCGGCGATGGGTGGGCGTCAAGGGCAGCACACGAAATGGGCACCGCGATCCCAAATGTCCTTCAGCCATGCGTCTTCGTATGAAAAAGGAAGACACAGGGGCCCCTAGTAAAGATGCTACCTGTATCTGGATGGCGGCCGATGAAGCAGTTGGCTGTACGCGTGCATTTCTTACGATGTGGTGGTCTTCTCGATGACTGGTCTGTCGAGGGTGTTATGAGACTGGTCTTTGTGTAAATGACATCTCTCGGATCCACTAGTCCCAATACCTCCTCACAACGCAATCAGAGCCTAATTGACGAGCCACTCGGCAAGGTGACCACCCAGCTTGCATCATCCGATCATTCTCCCCCTCTCAAACTTCGGCATCTGCACATATTGCCATCGAAAACGGCGTAATGGCATGTCTACCTCAGCTCTTGCTTTGTAAACCATTCAGCACACTCAAACAATCTTTGGTTACCTTTTTTATACTCCACGGAGAACGACGTTAAATGCCCTCTACCGGCTATACGTAATGCGCAATAACGTTGCATTTCTAATCATTTGCATATCTCCTCGACATGTACCTTCATGCCAAGTTTCGTTACGATCCCGCAATTATTTCGCAGTGCGCTAATTCTTTTTGTCTATGAGTGTATATATGCACACAATTTGAAGCATGGTGTAATACTAAGTCTTACATTTCAATGGGGACAGATATATTATCGGCCTTTTCAGATTATCTTTCCATTTTCATTTCTTCTCAAGCAATACATTGTACATTACCTTGCCAATCTCTGTTCCTTATCGAATATTTTCAAGAAAATTTAAATTCCTGCATTCAATAAGAATTTCCCGTCTTCACCACAAAGAAAATCCCGGAGGAGAAGTATTCCATTACCAGAGACAAACTTTTTCTCTTAAAAACAATAGCACTAATAATCTCAATGTAAGAATTAAAAATATGTGTAAATCAAAGAAGGGAAGAAGGAAATATCAGTGGCCTTACAACGTACGGGTAAACTCGTTGTGGTCAGCTTTCGGTTGCCCGTACCATGTACGGGCAACAAAAGTTAAAGGATTAAGGGCTGAAATAACTATAGAAAAAAGTTACAAAAGAAATAACAAGAGAAGAGTAATTTGTGTTTAGAGTTGTAATAATATTAAACATTATCAAAGATTATTGGAATGTAATACCATCGCTTTTGCTAACACATTTTGGCACCATTGTCGAATTTTATATTAGCCTTGGCATTGTGGTCGAGCAACACATTACTTGTAATCTTAAATTAAAGGCCCTACAAATATGTTTAATAGGATTTATACACCATTAGAACTCTAAATAAGCAGAAAAACAAATATATCAAACGTAACTATGTTATTAAAATAATTTAAAATAATTTTATAATTATTAACACGTCATTATTTATACTATTATATAAGATAACGTTAATTTATGGATGTAAGTTAAAATAAAATTGATCTATTTACAAAAAAAAAAAGGAAAAAAAATGCATTTTTTAAAAACATTTATAGTTGAAAATTTTAAGTCTTCGAAACACGATTACACGGAAATGCTCCGGTTTTCATTTCCCAAGGCTGAGATTTAGGTGAATTAAAAAAAATATGCAAAATCCATTGTTCACATAAATAAATATTAATGCAGATATTAAAAATGCAATTTAAATAACAAATCAAGGGGGAAATGTACATTTATATTCCTCCGAAATTAATTTAAAAACTAAGATTTTTCTTAAAAAAAATTTAATGTTTATTTTTTACCCAACACTATGCAAATGAATTAATGTATATATTTTTTTAGAATCACATCAATTTAGTCACAAGAAAATAATAGTGATAATAATATAATAATAAATATATCAATAATATTTTTTCTCGTTGGGCAAATGATTAATTAATTATAATTAAAATTACTAATTTAAAGCAATTTTTAGAAATTTCAAACGTAGTACATAAAGAAAGAATTCAAATCTAATAATTGAATCTCATCTATTAACTCAAAAGTAAAACTTAAGAAAAAAAGTAATTTACTATTTAATTTGACTTAATCTTATTATAATTGAAAGTCATTATTTTTCAATAGAATCTTATACCTAAAAAAGTTTTTTTAAAAAAAATATGCGCTATGTAATATAACTATGAATAAATATAAACTCTCACATTTTGAAATCAAGTATCAGTATCTTTTTATACTATATTCAATAATTTCAACAAATATTATTAAGGTTTAGAGCAAAATGTATTAATATATTATGTATATATATGTCAGTATTATTTTTACAACTATAATATATATCAAATTAATATACATCCAACGAAACAGTTAAATTACATTCCAGTTTCAAAAAATTTTAATTCAAGCATGATCTAAGCAATGGAAATTGCTTAGATCATGTTTCAAATTTGATTGGCGGTTAAAGTAAAAGTAAGTAATTGCAAGCATGAAAATATTTTATAAGTTTACAGCAAAGAAGGATAAAACAATAAAACAGCCTTCTCGTCTTTACATAAACTAAACCTATGGTTATATAAATGCACAAGTATACTCCTTAGTATATACACTAAGCATATTAGATTTGGAAACAACTTGAGGCTATCTAATCGAGCCTATATGTAAGTGTCACTACAATATCTAATTTGCAGGTGCCTTAAATCTTTAGGTAATATATTAAGGGAGTCTATGTGTATAGAATTATAGATGAGATATACTCCTATACAGTGTTATAAAAACATGGTGTGTACTTCATTATACAAACTTAATTCAACATCAGTATATTTAAACTAAATTGAAGAACTTTAAATTACACGTAGTATTTAATCAGAAAATCCTTATGAATGAAGTCAATCCAATCCTAAAGAGGCTTTTGTACCACATTATTATTGAAGTAGTGTGTATTTCATTATTTTCTTCTAATTCATTAACTTTTATTGAATTTAAATAAAACATGAGGGTTTTATTATGAGTTCTAAATTTTGTTTCGTTGTCTGTTGCCTTGTGCTATGGTTTTCAGTGAAAATTAAGTGACTTTAAAGTACGCCAAATTTATTATCATTTTCACGTATTATTATGTTTTGTATTATTTAAATAAATTATTCAAAATCTATATACTAAGTTGAAATAATTAAAGATAAAATGAAATCCTCCTACCGTACCATCTCAGTTTTCCATGCAACCACATATTTCTTGTAGATATCCATGAAGTTTGCAAGAAGTGTAATGAAATTTTAACTAATCTTTTGTAAGTGCAATAAATATTTTTGTGTTCTGCAGTAAATATGTTCTTTATGGATTATTCTTACAATTTCTGTTATCATAGGTATTGTTATTATCATAGGTAGGCGGAATCAAAATAAAAGCAAAGAAAGGATGTTATTTTATGCATTTAGTTATTTTATTCACTAAATATAAATGCAATTTACCTATACAATATCTTTAAATGTATTTAGCTAAAAAGAAAACAAAAAAACAACATTTTTTAAAAAACTTAAGCAGTCACATTTTGATTCATCCACGTAAATCGTCTTCTTTTTCATTGTTATTTTTTAAAAACAATTAAAATCAGATTAAGTGTACAGATTTAGTAATATATCCTATTTAATTACAAAAACGATTTTTGTTGTTGCACCTGCAACCAAATAAAACAACTTAAAAGCATAGTCCCATATTGGGCCTACTAATGTCGGCCTACTAATGTCTAAAGGTCATTGCAACTTTATCAAAACAATTTGCCATTTAAATTTTCTAATCCATTTTACAATATGTGTGATTTACAAACATCTTCATTAAGCTCCTTTAACATTTAATACATGCTAATTTATTCTTTTCATCACCTTAATTGAGTTTTAAGATAGCTACACCAGCAAAAGACAATCTCTTACAAAAGCGTAGACATAAAAAAAAAGTCATCCTCGTAGACAATGACTGATGGGGGTCAGATTAAAACCTCGACATGTTTAGACAAATCAGATTAAGATACCAGTGACAAGGTCTTTTTGAGGCACACAAAGATTGAGAATGGATGGCTTTTGCTCCACCCCTATAGTTCAGCTTGCCCCCCTCCTTATTTCTTCAGAGGGGGTGTGCACTTGACAGAACGTCGGTGGAAGACAAATGAAACCGTTGACTGATGGGCTAGTGTGGTGCGCTGACAATGCAAGGATTGTTTCGAGACAATTTCGAGGCAGGCTCGAAGCTATACTCACGCGAAAGTGCCGCTCATGGAAAAGGATTTGTCACGGAAAGTCTGACAAGTTATTGAACCATATCTTTTCCGGTGGCACCGGTAATGTTCCAGAATGGGAGGAAAGAGGTAACCGTTAAGTTGTTCTGTATTCACCGAAACTACTAATATTTTCTTGCTTAAGATTCCCATTTTTAAAAGGAAAATGCAACAAAACTGCTCGTAGACTTTGTTTTTTCATAAAAAGGAAGAATTTAAAAATGGATCCTTATGAATGTATTTCAGATGTAAATTTTTGAGAAGAATCCTATTTTAGACCACTGACGAAGAAAAACAAGTTGTGCCTAATTGCACCAGTAGCTCGTTTTTCTGTATTGGACTTCTATCCATTACAAAGATAGTAACCAAGTTCACCAAGTTGGCGATAAATAAAGGTATGGACTAAAATAGGATCCAGCCAAACGTATGAGATCCATAAATTAAAACAAAAGCATAAATTTTATCAAAAGATTCAAGCCAGGAAAAGGATCAAATAGCTCAAAATATAGTACTAGAATAATAAAATTTTTTGCTTCAGTATGTACAATTATTACATTGTACTCGGAATTTTTCTTCTGAAAAAAATAAACGGTACAAAAGCATCAATAATCATTACTCATAATAGATACTCAATATTTAATTAGCATCATAAAAGATTTTGAGATTTTGCTGAATATATAAAATATTTATGTGTCATTTTCATATAAATATTATTGGCCAATTTCTATCTTAACCCACACCTTGGGAAAAGGAAAAAAACGAATAGCGTCTATTGCGCCAGTAGGTATTTTTCTGCATTGGATTTTTATCCAATTTTAAGATAATAATTCGCCATGTTGGCGAAGAAATTAAGGTGTGGACTGAAATAAGATTCAACCAATTATTAGATTATAAAATATTATATAAATATGAATATAAATATATGTATACACTATAAATGAGAATATTTAGATTAAAACTTGATTCATATATATACATAAAAACTACACATTTCTACTTCTTTGAAATTCGTAGATTTAACTTTGAAGAGAAAAGACATAAAAATATAAGTATAGAGTTTTCTCAACAAAAGTTTTATAATTTTTACACAACCCCTTTTATGCTGCCTTTATTTTGCTGCGACTTGCCAACGGTGCTGATAGTCTGGATGTCGTGCCAACTGTCCTCGACTTTTGATATGCCACTTACGGGGGATCCTTGTATAACCACTTTCTAAAAGAGCCATGCCGGGGAGGAGAAAGAATCATTCCAAGTTAGCCATTCACTTTCCCTACCCCTCTTTCGAGGAGAAATAATTGGTTCAAGAAAGCTAATAGACACCATACAAGAAATAGATCCGAGAGACAGGATTGTGAAGAGATGGCATATTTCTGGAGCAGCGCGATATTGAGTTGTCATTCTTTTTGACCGTGTTGTGGGGTGAAGTGCCAAAGATGTCGATAGTAGATGCTGGATGTTGCGAAACATATCTCAAGATTAAAAAGATGTCGAGGTAAATGGGGAGATTCGATTATTAAGAAAAAAAGAAACGCTGCTTATCAAACATTGTACAATAAAAATAGCACAAGAAGGTAATAATGCAAAAGACCTTGGTAAAAAGAAAAAGTAAACTTTAAATAACTTCTTTATTGATGAATTTTTGTGTGTTTTCCATTTTTCTCTCCACAATTTATTTGCTTAGACTGTTTTCCCTTTAACAAACACAAACACACACACACACACAGTAAAATGACGCAATGCTGATATACATTTAATATATTTTTAAGACAATGCAAACTCTAATAACAGCTTTTTAACCTTCAGAAAAAGTAAGTAAATATAAAAATTTTCCTGAATTAAAATAAATTAATAGAATTTTATATGTGTATATTGTAAAACAGACCAAAAGAAACATATTATGTAATGGGAAATATGACTTATTCAAGAATAAATTAACGGTGTATGAAGAAAATTTATTCACTACACGTTTTTGAAATTTACATTTGGGTGAATATGATAGCAACTTAAAAATATATATATGTTCCCTATTAATTTTTTATTATTTATCGTTAAGAAAGTTTAAATGCTTACCACTTTTAATATTTGAAACCACTAACCTGCAGTCTGAAATTTATCTTTTTTTAAATAGCTTTTTGAAGTAGAATTCTTAACATGAAATGTATTTATAGCTTGATAGCTCACAATTTGAGAACATGAAAAGGGCGTAACCCGTAAACGATACATGCAAAAAAAAAAAAAAGTAATGTGTACTCTTCATCAACTCTTAAGCGATTTAAACACTTTTTAATGATTCACTTTTTCGTAAGAAAAGCTAAGTAAATGACTTTGATTAAATGCATTAGTTAAAATATCATTTTTCTTCGAAATAGATATTAATCTGTCATATATTACATAAATATTAAAAAGAAATAATCATAACTGGCAATAAATTTCTATGTTGTTAAAATAAAAATAAATAAGTAAATGGTTATAATATAATGTGAAAAAAGGCGTAATTAGACATGCTGAACTTAAATAAAGTGGAACACAGTTTTAACATTGAATATTTCAACTATTATAATAAGTTCTTACAAATGTGTGATTTTTTTTCTATTTATTAAGACTATTCTAGTTAATTCATATATTTCTGTAATACTTTCTGAATAATATTACGCATCACAGTATGAAATTGATATTTTAAAAATAAAAATTGAATGATTTTGAAAATTTAGGCCAAGATTAAGGAGTAACGATTTTTTTTTATATATCTATACAGTTTTTATTTCTGTAAAGAATTAAAATTTTTTGGCAATTTCATTTTTTCTATGTACATGAAACTGTATAAAAATTTGAATCACTAGATTAAAACTTCAAAGACTATTAAAAATGTGCTCTACAGTAAATTAAGTATGTGAATTCCAAATCTAGTGATTCTTTTGCTTGCATTATTCATATCACTTTGAAATTTTTCTGTTGAAAATTATTTCCATAAAAATTCATATTGATAAAAACATTCTTTACGGAAATGTTTCATATTGAATACATGTTTTATTCATTTTCGGTGAAGGTTTCCCATCATTATCAAAAAGGTCATTATACTTTTCCATTCCAATTCAGAAACATAATTTTCGAATTTAAGTACGCAATTTGAAGTATTTAAATCTAAAATGTCAAAGTATTAAATTTAATGCTATGCTAGAATGCAATCCACTTGATTCCATATATACATAGTACCATTGAAAAATGCAGCTTAGCTTGTAAAATGTGAAAGAAAGCTTTTTAAATAAGGATTTAACCTTGTAAATTTCATAAAAATTTTTAACATAATCAATATTGAGTTTCTAAAAGTATTTACGAAACCAGGGGATTTTCATCTTATAAATATATATATTTTTAAACCCAATAGCACATTCTTAAAGGTATAGCACAAATCACACACTTTCATTGTTCGAAAAGGGTAACGGATTCATCCTCAACGATTTTCTTCAAGCAGTATTCCCTTTTCTGTAAGTTTGGTTTCCGAGTCAAACATCTTTGTTCTCCAATTTGTCCTCATAGAAGTTCGTAACTAGTAGCTATGCGACAATGAAGCTTTAATTCTGATTAAAAGAGTCACCAATTTCTTTGCAAAAGTTTTCCTTAGCATTCTTTTTCATTGCGTGACAAGCATATCCCTGTAAAACATGTTCTATGACTAAATTTATGGTACAGCAGGGAAACATATTACGATACTTAACAATAATAGGATTTTGCATGGCATCTTCAGATCTCACGGCTTAAAATCTATCAAAGCTAAGTGAATAATTATAAGCGACTTTAAAATACAAATATATTTTAATTTCACTTCATTCATTATATTTGTACAATATAGATCCGGGGTCGGCAGCCTTTTAGCTGTTGCATGCCAAACCAATCTACCAATATGATTCAGCGTGCCACACAGCAGGATATGTTTGCAACTATTCTATTCTCGCGATGATGCATGTAGTATTAGAGAACAGAGGTCAATAATGCAGATTTACTATTTTATTATGTATTAATTTTGCATTCCTTAAAGATACTTTTTAACATAAACAGCATACAATATAACTATTTCTTCAACAAAAGTAAAAAAAAATTAAATTGTACATATATCATGTATTTTTAAACATATTTACTAATGTAAGAAATAGACAAGATAATATATATATATATATATATATATATATATATATATATATATATATATATATATCAAAAACAAGAAATAATAGATAATGAATATAACAAGAAATAACGTAATCAAAATATAAAACCTAAACATGAAGATCGAATTTATAAAAAAAAAAATACAAGAAAAGGAATTACAAAAAAGAACCTAGAGAGTCAGAAAGCAATTTCGGACATAGGGCCGAATAAGTGGGGTTAAACTAGTTTGAAGGCGCCAACCTTCCCCCTTTGCAACTCGGTAGGAAAAACCAAATAAAATAAACATTAATTCAAAGTATGTAAAAACTCACAGAGAGCATGATAAAACCACAAACTCTCCCAAACTCTTAATGCAGAAAAATCCCAAAACAATTACGTAATAAAAGTAGAAAAATACTAAAACAATTACGCAAGAAAAGTATTTTCAGAAAATAATTTAACAAAATTTCTTTACTCACAGAGCTTTTTCCAAGAGAATCAAGCGTCTTGAAATTAAGGAAAATCAATTATTCACCAAGTTAAAAAATTCGAATATACAAAAACGCATCTTTTGAACTAAGTTTTAAACTAATTATTAAACCAGTCAGCAAAGACAGATATCAAAAGAGATAACAATCAAATATGGTAAGCTTTGAATTGGTTGATTGACAAAAATGTAAATTTGCTGGGCTCTAATTTGGTTGGTTGTTATTGAATATATATATATATATATATATATATATATATATATATATATATATATATATATATATATATATATATGAGTATTATAATTAAATAAAATTCATTATAATTAAATTATTATTAATAATATATCATTATAATTAAATAAAAATTTTAATGTGAACCGCTCTACTTTCATATCGCAAAATTTTGGGTGAAATTTGCGACTTTCAATTTGACACGATTCTTATCATTCAGTAGTTAGACAAGTTCTTGTAGAGTCTAAATATTTTTCACATGAATATTTTTTTTTTGCTTTGATATGTAAGACAAATATTTTGATATTTAGGAAAGCAGAATACGTACAATTTTCTCTCTTCAAACACATCTCTCCAGCAATAACATTCATACATACAAAACAGTTGTAAATTTATCTGAAGAGTTATATCCCAGATTTTTTCGTAATTATATGTAAGTGTTTATAATTCTGAAGATGTTTTTCAAAAGAGGCCCATTACAAATTTATTAACATCCATCCACTCAAAAATTGGTAAATTTGTAGAAAAGTGCAGAATGTCACTGATAATTGTATCGCGTGTCAAGTATATATATATATATATGTGTGTGTGTTTAATATTTGTTTACTTTAAATATTTTTAAAAATGGATTAGAAATTTTTTAAGGTCTTAGGGTTCAAATTAAAGTTTTCCAGATTCATTATTTCTCTTAGAAATATAAATTAATCAATAGCTTGAACAAAATTTCATTTCCAATATATTAAATTGTACTTTTTCTTACTACTATGAAATCTTAAATGTGCTCGTATTATTACTGTACTAACCACAACTATGAAGGAGAAAACCTTACCAGAAAATATTAATCAACAAACAGTTTATTGTTTGAAGATCGTAAAAAACTTCCGAATTCTGAAAGTGATGTACTCATTTGCCGAAGTTTTAAAATTGATGCTCATTTTTCTTAAATCAATAGTCAGTGTTTCTTTAATGTGGTTCTAAGATACTACAGAATCTTTAATATAAAATTATTGAATTCAAATACCATAAAATCCGGCATATAACGTACACCTAAACTTTAGAGCTGTAATTTTTAATTTTGAGGTATATTCGCTGCATAAAGTACACTCCCTTTTTTACGAAGAAACCTGAAATGTATATATGCAATGCTCTTATGTTTTGAAGTCATTTATTCGAGGTATTATCACAGGATTTTCAAAAAATAGTATACTTCTAAAGTTACAACACTTTAAGGTATCCGACTACGTTCGGAACCGTGATTTAAAAAAAAACGCATAAATGGATAATTTTCGTGATTTTTAGTGTCACTTAGGTTAGAATACATGTATAAAACTGTTTTAAGAACATTTTAACAAAAAAATTATTTAAATGCAATATTTCGGCAAAGATATAACTTAGAATAACCTTTTTCTTCAAAATGCTCTCCTTTTGTGAAAAACCCTTCTATTACTATAATATTTTGACTGTATATAGCTCAGACCTCTGTACAGAGGCTCAACTATGATTTTTGAAAAATTCACATTATTTTCAGAGTTACAACCAATTGAAATAATTATTGGTATTTTTTTCTTAAAATGTCTCCCCTCTGTTGTCGTAAAACATGGATAAACCAACCTCTAAGTTATATGTTTCAAAAATTCTAGTTGAGCTTCTGTACAGAGGTCTAAGCTATATACAGGCAAAATATTGTTATAATAGAAGCATTTTTTACAAAAGGAGAATATTTTGAAAATGGGTCATTCTATGTTCATTTTTTTGTTAAAATATTGTACTTAAATAATTTTTTATTGTAATACTAATCTTAAAATAATTTTATATACATTTTCTAATCTAAGTGACACTAAATATCCTAAATAATATCCATTTATACGCTTTTGCAAAATCACGGTTCCGTACGTAGTCGGATACCTTAAGTTCATATGGAATATCATTTCTTTTAAATAAACAGTATTTCGATATATGTAGAAATCTAATTTTTTTTCTATGCCCATCTTTTTTCATTTTTAAAGCTCTCATTTTTATACCTGGTGCATAAAGCATATCTGTAATTTCCGATCTTTTTTTTTTGTGTTAAAAATGTGCGTTGTACGCCGGATTTTACGATAAATAGAGTCAACCTTCAAGCTAGAAAAGGTTTTTCATTTTTGGGTTATGTAATCCTTTTAATCATCGCAATATGTACCATTAATTAAATATTTCGAAATGGTTATTTATCCTCATGTTATCTTTTTTATTCACGATATTCTAAGATTAGTATCAGCTTAGTAGAGTAGTGCAAAAGAAAAAGAAGAATGATAAGAAAACAAAGAAAAATAATCTACGAAAAGAGACATGTCGTAAACTCATCCCACTTCGGAAAAAAACCGTAACTATTCATCTTTTGTGTCTAGACAGACGTTTAGCAATCTGACTTTTTTCTATCTCTGTAGCCGTTCAACGCTAAATGGCCAATTTGGAATCGCTGTCTCATTTAGGAGGATTTATCTTGACATTTCTAGAAAACTGGAGGATAGAGAAAAAAGTATTCAATAGGTATAGTATATGTGTATAAAAGGAACATAAGTCCAAAGGAGATCAGTAAAAAATTGCTTATTTCGAACTTGAATTCTATTTTAATGCTCTTTTGACAACTGATCTTTATAAATCCTTCGTATACGATGTATTTACTTCATTCTCTTTCGCATGGTTCAATTTATAGAAAGAAATACATCGTTTCATTGTATGGGAACGACTTATAGAGTGAATTTGTTCTTTCTACTCAAGACATTTATCATAAAAACTATATTTTTGTGCAGGAATTCGTAAGCTTTCTCCAAAAAAGAGCTTCCTATTCATAATTTAAGTAATAATATAGACTAAACTAGATTCTTATTTATTTGGACGAATAGATGAAATTACTCTATCTCACCAAGTGTACACCATATGATTCTTAACATCGACCATATACATGGTGCGCGGGCTTAAAGTAATGGCTTATTATTACGGAACTACGCATGAAAATGTAATAGACTGTTCATCCATGGATTGGAAAACTCTCCGAGATTTTTTTGGGTGTAGTCCGATCGGCTACACGGGCGTGCATTATTCGGCAATAGCAGACGATAAACTTTTTACACTAACTTCATTAGTAAAGATGTGAACGCCACAGTAAAAGATGCAGTGCCTACATTGGTTAACGGAATTTAAATCAATCACGCTTGTACAGCGACGTGTTCGAACAGAATGGAATGTCGACCCTCCGACATCAAAATTTATACACCATTGGGAAAGAACTTTAAAGGAGACGGGAACTCTGGTATCTCAAACTGGCAAGTATCCTTATTTTTACATGATTAAGGATACTGTTGATGGTGTGCGTGATTCATTTTGTAGGAGTCCTGATTCGTCTATTAGGCAAGCCAGTAACGACATTCTATTTTGTTTGAACTCGTCGCTGTGCACGCGTGACTGATTTAAATTCCGTTAACCAAAGTAGGCATTGCACCTTTTGCTGTAGCATCCACCTCTTTTACTAATCAAGTCAGTGCAGTGCTTCTCAAACTGTAGAGCGCGCCACCTACTGGGGCGTGATAACACTAGGAGGGAGCGCGAGAATATTGAAAAGTCGGAAACAAAAGATTATTAAAAAAAAATTAGTAATTTATTGAAAGCAAACAAAAAAAAATACTTTCTGACGTAATAAAAAAACATTTACACTGATATCATTCACCGATAAATGTATCAGTACTGTGTGTGTGTGCTCCATATATTTTATAATTAATTTAACAAACCTAAATTAAGAACAAGCTTAAAAATTATCAGTGACCTCATGGGCTTGCCATATAAAGGGTGTTTTTTTCAGAGGTATAGAACTAAAAATTGCAATAAAACAACAATGTATTATTCGATTGCCATGAATTTTTTATTCGAAAGATAATCTTGTGGCATTACATTTTAAATATGATTTCTGGCATAGGACTGCCACGGCTGGCTTTGGATGTTTTGGACGTCCAATTTAGATGACTTTTTCCAACATTTGTGGCCGTATATCGGCAATAAATGTTGCCTTCCAAATGGTCAAGCGTTTGTTTATTAGACCAATGACTTTACATAGCCCCACAGAAAATAGTCTAGCGGTGTTAAATCACAAGATCTTGGAGGCCAATTCACAGGTCCAAAACGTGAAATTAGGCGGTCACCAAACGTGTCTTTCAATAAATCGATTGTGGCACTACCTGTGTGACATGTTGCGCCGTCTTGTTGGAACCACAGCTCCTGGACATCATGATTGTTCAATTCAGGAATGAAAAGTTTAATCATGGCTCTATACCGATCACCATTGACTGTAACGTTGTGGCCTTCATTTTTTTGAAGAAGTACGGACCAATGATTCCACCAGCCCATAAAGCGCACCAAACAGTCAGTTTTTCAGGATGTAACGGTGTTTCGAACACTTGTGGATTAGCTTCACTCCAAATGCGGAAGTTTTGTTTGTTGAATTTCAACCAAAGTGCGCTTCATCGCTAAACTAAATTCACTTATGAAAATCGACCATTATTTTCGAAATAAAATTTTTGAAAGCGTTGTTCAGGCGTGAGTCTATTTATGATGAATTGCCAAACCAAACTAAGAATAAATCATGACAGCTGTTAAATCGGTCGCCATCTTGGAAAGTAAAAAACTTCTATACCTGGAAAAAAACACTCTTTATAATTATATTAAAAAATTAACACTTATTTTGATAATTTATGCGGTTTATAATTAATATCTTGACTGTTGTTTAAACGTTAAGCGCTTTGCTCCGAAGACCTCCGTTTTGCACGTATGCACGAGTCTGTGGTGTTGGGGGGGGGCGGAGAAAGGGAATAAATTAAGCAATTCCTCAGAAATAGGTATATCTTTTGAAAACACTGTCAAGGTCCTTTTACTGCATTCCAAAACCTTCTGAATAATATTATGGATAGCAGTAAACAGAAAGGATCGTATTTTTTAAAGACGTATATATATACGTCTGGGGTAATTAACACTTTGGCTGATCGAGGCGTTTATATTTAGCGTCAAAGTATCGTATTATCGAATTCAATAGAGTATTATTGTATGAAGGGGGCGTGATGAAAATTATGATTGAATATTGGGTCGCAAGTATTGAGAGTTTGGGAACCACTGAGTCTGGGTAAAAATATTATCGTCTGCGATTGTCGAATAATGCACGCATGTGTGGTCGACCGGACAAGACCCAAAAATTCTCGGAGATTTTTCTAATCCATGGATGAACGGTTTATTATGTTCTGATGACTTATACAATAATAAGTCATAACTTTTATATGCTTTAAGTCCGGATACCCTGTATAATACGTTCACCTGCATTACTTAATAATTAAGCTTTCTCTATCTAAGTGTATCTAAGTGTTTTATTTCTTTTGCGTTTTAGAGTACATCTTAGAAATTAAATTGGTTATTGTATAATGGATCTCTGGAATTATTAAAACATCCTTGAAACTATAAGAAGCTTTCATATTCAAATATTAATAAGTACAAGAAGAACAGAATTTTAAAACTTCCAAAACTATCTAAAAACTAAAATTATGAAATTGCATCAACAATGTAAGTAAAATTTCAAGTTAAATCACTTTATTGAATTGAAATACTGTATAATATACTAAAAGATAATTTTATATGAATTAAAAGATCAAAGGATATTAAGTCCTCTGGAAAATTCCTTCATGTTTGCACGTTAATAAAATCTAATATTTCACATCATCAAAATCAATGTGATTTTCTAATTTTGTTAATTATTTATTGCTCTTCTTAGAAAATTTATTCAAAATTCAATTTTCAGCCAATTTAATGTATTTTTGAACCCTTACCTATTTAAGTATTTTGAAATTAATTATTTATTGCTGATTGAATATTGTTGTTGATAATATTTATTCATTAAAGTTCCAATTTGTTTTAGAGTCAGATTAAACGAAGAACAAGTGTTCATTTTATCGTTATTTAATAAAATAATTATCAAAAGTTTTTCATTATTTTCTTTATTGACAATAACACACAAATGCGACTCAAAATTATTCTCGTTCTCAAAGTGAGGTCGAGAGACCTTCACATTTGTAAACGAAGAAGTGTTCGTTTTATCAAAATAGTTATCAAAATTTTTCATATTTTCTTTATTGCAAAGACATATATATGTACAATAAAATGCGTTTACCGCGAAAGCGTTTAAAAGGAAATCTCGGTTAATACAAAATAATACAACGGTTCCGACAAATTACTATGTATTTCAAATTATTTTTTTTCTCTTTACACGAAACGAAAATCACTTAACACGAAAATATTTCCCTTCTGGGAATGAACAAAGTATGGAAAACGCCAGCCGGATTGGACTGCCCTATTGTATTATCGATCATAGTTGCAGTAGGTGATGATAATGTGTATTCAGCCCCAATTATGGCAGATACAGATATTTTGGAGTTTGTTCAAAGCTCAAAAAACACCATTGATGTAGGTTCCGTTGATGAATTTCAAATGAATAATTCAGCTTCTGTTCCCACATCAGCCAAAATGAGAAACGTCATGGAAAATATGTGCAGTTATTTAGACGCACATTCCAATGGTGAAATGGATAACAAGAATTTGTCGAAAATTTGATGCTAAAAACAATTCAAAGAAAAATATCAGATTAGTTTCCGAAAACCCAATAAATGTTTTGTTTTTCAAAAAATTTTAAAATTGAGTATTAAATTTTTTAAAGTTCTTCGGAATGTTTTTATTTCATTGATTTTTATTGAATATATGTGTATCTATTTATAAATAAAATAAACTTCGATAAACTTAATTTTATTGGTATACGTTTTTTTTTTTTTGCAATGTCCTGTAACACGAAATTCTTTTAACACGAAAAAATATTTCGGTCTCCTCAGTTTAATGTTAAGTGATTTTCACTGTGTTTATGAAAATGAAATTAGGTTTATGTTTTAGTTAGTAAAATGTAATATAATATTTCAATTTGACTTAATAAATGTTACATGCCCAGTTGGAAAATTAATGCGCAAACGGCATAACGAGGAAAATAAAAACAAAATGATTATTACTCGAGCAATAAAACGAAAAAAAAGAGGCAGAAATTGAATAATGTAATAATTCCCTTTCGAATATAAGAAGTTAATATATTTTTTTTCTGCGGTAGATTTGGTCATAAAATTCTACTTAGTTCTAAAACTTTCAAATCTCACCAACATAAAAAATTCACTCAAAAACCCGAACGTTTTGCTGAAGATTAATTGTCTTCTAATTTTGTTCCCTAAAATATCGTCTGCGCACATCAAACGACTGCTCATCATTCCGCAACAAATCTTCTGCAACTGGGTCTAACTCCTAAATGATGACACCCCAGTTGAGCTATGAACGCAGAGAGGGGTTGTGCAGGAAGGTATGGGGGTAGATGCTTTCTCAATGGAACTCATTAGTCGATGCCGCGAATTTAACATCCGCGTAGACGTTCTAAATGTCGTAAATGAATTTGGGGTGGGTGAACTTTTAGCGTGTTCCAAAAGGGGACGAATTCTATAGTAGGAGACGATAAAATGCAGAATTGCTTCTGAAATGCGAATTCTCACGATGAAGAGTTAATGTTGCGAATCAGATTTCAATTAAGTTTTGTTCAAGCTCTTTAGCTGTAGATATAGAGTTTGGAACACAGTTTTGCATAATGGGGGAACTATTTCAGTAGAACTCATTCAAGTGAATATTTTAGAGATATAATAACTCATTTATCCTCTCAAATGTACTTATTTCTGAATGGACAGAGAAACAAATAAAAAATTTACAAAAGCTTTGAGTATTTAGACTCTTTTAAAGATTTTGAAGTCGAAATGTGTGAAATGAAACATAAATTCAATAAACTTATCAGAGCTGTAAATTGAGAATCAAATACAAAAATAAAATACTAAAATTCCAAGAAGAGTTTATTTAATAATACGATAGCTTTTTCAAAAGTTTTAACCTGCATCATTCAGACTGACGTCCACAGTTCAGACTATGTTTTAGGTCAAGAAATTCGATTGTTTTTCATTTCATTTTTTTTATGTTCTGTATTCTTGAGTACACTTCTAACTTCGATATGCATGGGCAGCATTTGATCAATCATTTGATGTAATCATTGATTTAATAAATATTTCTGAAGTAATTTTTAGTGATATTGCAATTTGTTCGCTCCGGTTATACTTTGTTTAGTTTAATAAATTGTCTTTTTTGCTTGTAATCAAAATTAAATGTTTTTAAATGTCAACAAACGGTAATTTAACTATCCTTTCCTTATATAATCCTGCTCTTACTCTAATATTTTTAAAATTTAAGAAATACTAATAATTTACACCCTGCTAGCAATTAAAATTGCAACACCAGGAAGGAAGGAAATTATAAAATTTTATTTATTGCACATAAGCTGTAATAGAAAGGAAGCCGGATAAAATTTTTAGACAATTTGAAGGTGTATAAGGACGCATATTAGTACACACAGCTGCCAACACTGACTGCGAAATCTGGTCTGACGCGGTTAGGCGTGGAGTCGAGCTGAGCTCGAATGACAGATGCAATCAACTCATTCCATGATGCTTTAAATCTATGCCACACTTCATCAATCATAGTGGCTGGAGAACGGTAGTGCTATAGTACCTCATATACTCTGGAGAGAGATCAGGAGAACGTGCTGGTCAGGTAATTAGACTATGCTCTCCTTACAGAATTAGGTTAGGACACGACGGGCAACATGTGGTCTTGTATTGTCTTGTTGAAAGATGAATCTCGAGGGTGAATGACACAAGGTTCTGTTCAGCTACAGAAGAGCTTTTGATGTAGGACCACATAATTTTGAACCATGGTCAAGTGACGTGGACGACATCTGAGCTGGCACCCCCTCTCCTAACTGCCGCACTACTCCAACGGGAGGACGTTTAATATCTCGACAGATTTAGAGTACATCGCATGGTGGGTCATTAGTAGTACTGGGCTCGAATTCACGACTTGCCTGCTATGATCCGATACCCTGACCACTGGGCTACCGCAGCCCTTTATGAATCTCGAAGATATTAGAATTTGTGAAATGTAACATTGAGACTGTTCAGATTATCGACGGCACTAACAAAAGATGTTTTTTTTCGTGTATTGAATGGTTCCCATACCACCACTCCACATGAGTGGAACATAGAACGATATCGAATGCAAACAGGTCACGTGTGTTCTCCTTGTTGCCACAGACATATATACTTTCTTCATAATACTACACATAAAGTCGGGATCTGAAAAGATGTATCCTGTATCCAGCTTTGTCGTTGGACACACTACTGTCATTGTGCGTCTCTATGCTGCAACGTCAAGGAAAAACCGCAATAATGTTTGCTGGGTATGTGGTTTATGCTGCAGCAGATGTATGTCACCACACAGTCAATGAGTATACTTGAGTAGCAAGCCAGAGCATTCCTGACTCAAGGACTATGATGTGGTTTATATGTGATTCGATAAGACTGAGCTGATATGTCTGCGGGTAATGGTGAAAAGTCGTTGAGATCCTGCCTGGTGTTCAGTATGACCCACTTGAGCTCATCGAGTCCATATTTACCTAAAGGTTCTTTTGCTTCTTTCGATTGCGCATAAATGCTAAAAATTTGCATATTTCAGCATCTTCTATCTTTGTGACTTCATTATCATCACTCCTTCATGATGTTACAATTTTAATGAACAATAATGTATACTGTATTTTCAACAATGTTTAAAATGTACATAATTAAGAAAAATTCACATAAATGTAAATATATATTTGATAAATCCTATGACGCACACTCAACGGTAATGTTCTGTCAAAAAACTTTTAAAATTCAAAAAAGTACTTCTTTATAAGTTATATCTCCATGTTTTAATGTCGGTTAGAAAATTAATGAATTGTAAGGCATTTAAAAAAACTCTATTAACTAGTAGGTATATCCAAAACAATAAATCGTTTGTAAAAATTAGATAAATTAGAAACATACGTGTATTTTAAATAAATAAATCCCTTAAATTCGCTTTTGCAAAAAATTCCTATATTATAGTCGAATATTTCCTTTCTGGTCTTACAATTCCTCTATAATTGAAAATCACAAAAATAATTAACTTCACATCTTAAAAGATTTTCCGACATAATTTTCTAATTGAAAAAAAAAATCCTTGATGTAGGAAATTCTTTGAAAAGTATGCGTGTGAAAAGAGGTATAAAATCTGTATTGTATTTTATTCAATTGCCTTTTTACTTTAATAAAACCATAATCAAAATGCAGTTTACTACCACAAGAAAGGCACCTTACTATGGAAACACTAGAAATTCTAAAATATTTAAACTCATTGGGGGATCGCATATACTTCTATTCCTTACTGTCAAAGATAAATACGTTTTGATTTTTTTCCACCAAAAGATTTCCACGCCACTCCACATCGATTTCATTCTTAAACCTTTTTCCTCTTAAATCGATTCCAAATAATAAGTTAGAGAGGCGTTATTTTTTAAGTTGTCTTTCTGCTTGGACTCGAGGGTCCTGTTAAGAACCACCCCCGAAACCTTACTTGGAATTAATGACCCCGAACGATCTTTGCCACTCCCTGTTTCTTCATCCACCCTCCTTGATTTCTTCCAGACTCCCCTTGAAATCTTAGGGGAGACATTAAAGAGCTCCCTAAGGGGATTGTTTTTGTTTTGATAAAAAAAAGGTATTCTCACATAAAATGTGTGTATCTGGAAGGCTTCGTTAGAAATATACATAAATACGTTTTCTTGAAAAATTTCCGATTTGACAGTTCAGTATTTCAAAAACGGATGTAAAAAGTACATCGTGGCTTTAGAGTTTAATAAAATTGTGTCAAAATATTTAATCTCTGAAGTGCCATTCTGCCGTTTAGATTGATGATAAATCCTATAATACACAGGAAGTTGTTTGAATGAAATACGTATAATATCGAAATGATTTACTTTATGTATTTCAATGATTTAACGTTGAATTTTTTCTGAAGAATACCAAACAAAAGTTAAAAAAGATAAAAATGATTTGAATAGAAACACACATAAATGTTGATGTTTATGGGTATTTAAGAAAACAATGAATATAAAACTGATCATTACTTGGGTATAACATAAACATTTTTTTTCATTCATTCATTCATTTTTTTTAAAAAAAATAACTCATCATATGATATGTTCATATTAATATAAAAATAAAAAAATAGTCGCCCATCCGGTATAGTGGTTAGTGACGCTGACTGCGGTGCCGTAGGGACAGGGTTCGAATCCCGGAGAAGACATGGATGTTTGTAAATGTATAGTGCCTTTGCGGCCTGTGGGTACTTTAAATAGCCGTCGAGCCGCAAGTCCTCTCATGAGGTTGGTGGAAGGAGGTGAGAGACCCCTGACCACCCCCAGGGTGTTCTCCCTCAAAATTGGAGTGAAACCGAGGTAAATCGTTCTGTCACTTGTATGGTGCTCAAAGCTACGGCTAACGACAGGCGTCACTTAGCCCTTTGCCATGATGAATTTCGTGGGCTTTGATCTGGCCTTTGCCGATCAGGTGGTATTGGTAACAACAACAGAGCTTGCCTTAAAACTATGTTTAAACTTGCATTCAATGTTCTTAAGGCTAAGGATTTGCTATTATACAACCTTATTGTTTTGCTTTATATATTTATGGCAATTTATCATATGATTACAACACACACATTATATATATATATATATATATATATATATATATATTACTGTCGAGTAGTAAGGATTAATATCGTAATTCTGGCGAGTGGTAGTTATTTGTGTTGTTAAGACATTATTCCGAGAGTAGGTGTGTATGTAGAGGATGTAGGATTGATGAGGCATTCTCTTATTATTCAAATTTATTTCAGATTTACTTTCATAGCGTTTCAACAATACAGGAAGCGGACACAAAACACAAACCAAGCTTCAGCCAGTAACACATATTGAAGGCAGACAGAGAACAAGAAGGTCGGCCTTTCCAGAGATCTCTATATTTATATTAAGCGGGAAATTACATGATCTAGGTGGGTGAATGATGTAATTCAAAAGATTCCCGTCAGGCGGGTAGCTAGTTAAAATAACAAAACAACGGTTCTGAAGGACTGGAACAAAGAATTAAAAGATATTTAAAAGGATACCAGAGGGAATTATCAAACACGCACACACACACAAATATATATATATATATATATATATATATATATATATATATATATATATATATATATGAGGGGGAGGGTGTAAATTTAAAACGTAGGTTTTAATTCACAATGGCAATAGATATATGTGTGCTGTAAATAATGTTTTTTGCATAGTGTTTACTTAATACCCATTTAAGCGCATTTACTTTTTAAAAGATAAACGCTGGATATTATTTTAATTAAATAAGGATTATATAAATTAAAAGTTTTGAAATTTAAAAGAAAAAAATGTCTTAAACCATTTTATTTTAATAATTACAACTATTTCCTTTGATTGTTAATACTTTAATTATTTCATTTAATCCTCTCACAAAATTAGATAAATAAGTGTAGGTTAATTAAAATATTGCAATGCAGTATTGCTATACTATGCAATGAAATATAGTTTCAATTCCTTTTCCATCTGTTTCTTTCCCTCTTTTTTGAAATCGGAGAAAATCATCACATTGTGCAAATTACCTCTTACAGAAATACGAAACATTATAAAAATATTAAGAAAACAAAATGATTTTTCTGAAAATAAATTTGTATCATCAAACAGAATTTTAAATTGCTTGTGATATTATGTTTCTACTTTCTCTTGATATTTAGTTAGCCTCTTTAAAATTTAAACTATATGCGTTTAGTTACAGTAATTGAAAGGAAACAGTTACTATAAAACGCTTTATTTCGCGTATGTTTCGATTGTCAAAAAATAAAAATGGAGAATAGTTTAAGATAGCAGCCGTTAAATGGATAATATAAAAACTTCCGTATTATTCTAAAGTACAATCGTATGTAAAAATTAAGGATTAATATTCAGCGAATATATTCGAAAGTTTTGTAATTTAAAAGGAAATGGTTAACGAAATAAAATTCTTTAAAGAATTTTTATAACACCGAAGCAACAGCTTTAGAATGTCCTGAATTTTTCAAATTAAAAATTTATGATCGAATTTATTCATTTTAAGATGATAACTCAGAAATTACATTATTTTGTTATTGGTGTTCCAGTAGAATGTTATAAGTTATAATAGTATGTATAAGTATAATAGTATGTATAACAAAATAATGTAATTTCTGAGTTATCTTAATATATATATATATCTTATATATATCTTATATATATATCTTATATATATCTTATATATATATCTTATATATCTTATATATCTTAATATATATATATATCTTATATATATCTTATATATATATCTTATATATCTTAATATATATATATCTTATATATATATATATATATATCACTTAAATTTTTTTTTAATCTTCATTTCAATTATTTCTCAATATTTAAACAGAAATATTATAGGAGTGGAACATTACGAAAAGAAACAATAATTGTAATGTTAATAATCTTCCAAAAATTATATTTAAATAAGCATTATGTTACATAAATGAGCAATTATATTTCAAAGTATTTTTAGGTACTAAATATTATCGCAACAATCGCCAACTTTATTAATAACTTGCCAAGTTGACAACCTTGATTTCCTACGTGTCGTACGCACTGAATTGGTAACCAAGTGCTTCATTTAACATCGCCAATAGGTAACGATATTATGTAAGCACCCATTTTTATAATTAAATAATATATTGCAAAGTATTTTTATATTTAAAAATATTTTTATAAATTGTATATTAAAAAACATTTAAATGATCCTTTAAGTTATCGGACTACGTTCGGAATTGTGATTATGCAAAAGAGTATAAATGCATAATATTTATGATATTTAGTGTCACTTAGATTAGAAAACGTATACAAAATTATTTTAAGAATATTATTGCAATAAAAAATTAGTTAAGTACAATATTTTAACAAAAAAAGAACATAGAATGACCAATTTTCAAAACATTCTCTTTTTATGAAAAATGCTTCTATTGTAATAGAATTTGTCTGTTTATAGCCCAGACCTCTGTACAGTGGCTGAACTAGAATTTTTCAAATGTATAACTTAGGAGCGGATTTATCCATATTTTTCTACAACAAAGGGGAGAAATTCTAAGAAAAAAAGCCGATCATTATTTCAGTTGGTGGTAACTGAAAATAATGTGAATTTTTTAAAAGTCCTAGTACAGACTCTCTGGAGAGACAGATGTTTACTTTTATATAAGCAAAATATTATTATTATAGACGCCTTTTTTATAAACGGAGAACGTTTTGAAAAAAGGTTTTTCTAATTTTTTGCCAAAATATTGTATTTAAATATTTTTTTTGTCATAATGTCCTTAAAAAATGTATTCTAATCTAAGTGACACTAAATATCATGAAAATTATTCACTCATGTATTTTTTTTTAAAATCACGGTTCCGAACGTAATCGGATACCCTAAAACAATATCTCACGTTTAAAATTCTTTTTCTTAAAAATTATATAGAAATTAAGTTTTTTGAAAAAATTAATACTTAAAATAGTTTTCAGAGAGAGAAAAATTAGTTGTAGTAATTTAGTTAACGATTAATTTAAATTTTGTGAAAAATATTCCCTTATGAAAGATTCGGCATCTATGTTAGTTGGTGGTATTGTTAGCAATGCGCGATATACCTTTTCCAAATATTTACCACTAAATCCCTCATCTTTTCTAATTAATCGATTTTTTTTCGGGTTTTTTTTGGGGGGGATATTGCTGATTTCTGTATTGCATTTTGTTTGCGGAATTTTTTTAGTTATCTCTAATTTTTATTCAAGAGACACCGTGTAGGGGAACGATGCACGTTAAATCTGTCGAGAGCTGGAACGTCCTCCCGTTAGTGTGGTGTGGTATTTAGGAGAGGGGGTGCCAGCTCAGGTTTCGTCCTCGTCACTTGACCATGGTTCAAAATTACGAGGTCTGCCGCCAAAAGCCCTCGTGTAGCTGAACAGAGTGACATTTATATTCCCTCCGTAACCCTTAGCTGTTCAAGAGACAATTCCTTTTCACAATTGACATTAGTGTCATCATCTTCTATAACTGTGCCAAATTCTTCTAATTTTGAATAGGTTTGTGGGTAAACAATTTTAAAAAAAATTACTGTAAACTTAAACAAATTTGAATTGGTTAGTCTCTTTTCTTCCTTTTCATTTTCATCTTTAAAAACATGTATGATATGCAAATACAATGTGAATAGCGAAGTCACCAATTTAAAAATTTTGAAATATTGCGAGCTTTTTTTCCAACTACAACCTTGTTCTCACAAAATACGAATATCAAACTACAAATCCTCCACGTGTGCTGTATCGCTCTGAGCGGTAATATGATAGTTTTGGCACGTTTCTTTAGATGATTCACATATTTTATCACTTCTTGATTGTAAAATGCAATTTTATGTTCAGTCTAATTAATTTCGTTCGTTAGGGAGACATAAAAACAAAAACGTATACTATTTTTCTATGTTGGCAATGCCTGAACATATAGAAGGCACAAATATTTAAAAAAGTTCTAATAAATACCGAAAAACCGGTATTTAAACTTGTGAATACCGATAGTACAAAATTGCACAAATGACTCAAAATACCGGTCTTCGGTACTCCGGCATACCGGTATAGCAATTCCTAATTGTAGTTCAATTAAGTGTATTTAACTCATTTTATCCCACTGTCCTATTTAGAGGACAGCTGGAAACTATCATGGGGAGATCATTATTTGTATGTTACGAATATTTTTTGACTATTGGAACATGTAGGAATATGTATTAGCCTCTTCTAGTGTGAGTTATGTGTCTCACCCCTCCTCCTTTCTCTGGAAACTTTGCTTATTCATCGCACTTGAGGACGCTGTTTGTATCCTCTTCTTTTCGGTTGCAGAGTTGTTTCAGTTTACCCTGGACACTTGGCTGGGCATTTTTTATGTAATAGTATACTCCTTTGTTATTATCCTGGTATTTAATTAGACTGATATTGTTCTTAGGTAAGTTCAAGCAAATTATTTTTTAACTGTCCTCTAAATAGAACAGAGGGATGATCCGCATGCAATTGACGCACTTTTTCTCTCTTTATAACGAGAAGTAAATAAAATAATCTCCATTCTAGTGTTTCATCCCTGCTTAGTTATGTCAGTGCAAAGGTTTCTGAAGTTAGAGTAAGCATTAGAGTTATTAAATAGTTTAAATTCAGATGAGAACGATGTTGAAATTGTGTGTTGTGTTACCACCAGATGCCAGTGAACTAACTGGTCAAGATGAAGGGGATGAGAATGAAGTAAATACTGGTGAGATTTTATTGTAAACGATGCTTCTGGGTGTTTAGAGGTTAGAACTTTTGATAGTTTCTAGCCTGAACCATTCACAAGCTATAGTTGTTCGACACCGAAGAGCAGAATAAAAGCTAAAAGACATCAGTCATTTGGGATAAAGAATAAATCGCCGCATTTTACAAAATGGGAAACACAAGTAGTAACAATTTTAAGTGACTTGCTCAAACCGATGAAAACTGCATTGTAACATAAAGCTCCAACAGAGCTTTTTGAGTAGTTTTATTCAGGTGAAGTTTAAGATCTTATTCTAAAAGAAACTATGCGATATACAGCAGATGTAAAAAAAAGAACACAATTTCTTGATGACTGCTGACGAAATACTTGTTTTTATAGGAATTTTATTTGCAATTGGTTATCATTCACATACCTGTGAACGTGATTACAGGTTAGATGCTGAAGACCTTGGCCTAGTGAAAAATGACATGCTACGAAATCGTTTCCAAAAGTTTAAATCTTATTTATACTTTGTGTACAATGGAACTGTAAGTCAGCCTGCCCAGGATTGATCCTTTAAAGTAAAAACTTTGTTTGCCATACCTAATAGTCATTTCAAGAAATTTGAAGGCCAGTATGGGGAGGACACAAATATAAAGTTAGCGTTAAGATGCCGAAATTGATAAATTATCACAACAAACATTAGTAGATTACCACGTCTGTTTGGATGGACTTTATGCCATTAAAATTTGAAGAAAAAAAGTGGTACTGGCTTCATTTAATTTTCACTGGATATTTTTATAGTAAACACCTGGATAATTTGTAAAACTCTCAACAAAGATGAAGCCTTAAACTTGGAGGAGTTCCGAAGAGCTGTAACAACTCTCTATCCAAAAAAAAAAACTGTGATAAGAACAAGAGGTAGATTTAGGATCTCGATTGTACATTCTAATGCAAAAGAAAACATCCCTATAGATAGTATTGGTCATTTTTTACTACAGCGAGGAAAACAATGTCGTTGTCAGAGATGACTGAAAAGGAAAACCCAAAACACCTTTTTTCGCAAATGTGACAAAATCATTTGTCAGGCTTGCTTTAGACCTTTAAACCAAAATTAAAGTGAAATTTACTCAGAAATGAAATATTTTGTAAACAAGAAAGTATTATTAATATAAAATAAAATTTTGTACTCGGATATATATAGCTTTTCATCATCACCCTGCTCTACGTTAACACTGAGGATGGACGTGAACAATACGCTCTTAACGCTATTTAATAAATATAAATTATAAATTTAATACAGTTCAATATTTGCTCATTAACACAATTGAGTTCTTTAGTAAGACTCCGAATGCAACTGTTGTATTCTTTTATGATTTTTATTTATTTTATATCCAAACAAACTAAAATAAGCTGTTACTTTCTCTTATGAGGGATTTATTATTTAACATTTTTATAAATTATTGTTATGTATTTTTTTAGGATTTTTATTTATTTTATGCCTAAGCAAATTTTTAAAAAATAAGTCGTTACATACCAATACTAAATTTTACTCTTAGCAATTTTATGACCCTGTAAGGATTAAGAAACTTGAAATCTGTAGAAAAACCATTAGTTAATTTAAATATTATTTATAAAATTTCATTAAAATAACACAAAAATCACACTACTTAATCTATCCCTCTGAATGTTTAAAAACAGATATATTTATTTCAACTTTAATATACCGTAAAATTCAGCGTATAACTCACATTTATACTTTTAAGCCGTATAATGCACCCCCATAATTTCACGCTGCAATTTTTTTTTATTTTTTAGACATATAACGCACACCCCCTTTTTTACGAAGCAACCTGAAATGTACTTGAGCAATGCTGTTATGTTTTGAAGTCATTTATTCGAGGTATTATTCCAAGCTTTAGAAAAAAAATAGTATACTTCTAGAACTACATCCCTTTAAGTTTATAAGAAATGTCATTTGTTTTCAAGAAACAGTATATCGATATATGTGTCGAAGTCTAAATTTTTTCTATGCTCATCTTTGTTTTTTTATAAAGTTGACATTTTTGTACTCTGTGTATAACGTGCACCACGCTGGATTTTACGGTATTAAACATGCAATAAAAGTAACATTGAAAATTTTTTAACAAGGAACGGACACTATTTATACCATAGCAAAATGAATTTTTATTTATTTTTCAATAATCCATTTTGCGTCAAACTACTAAATCCTTTAATATTTTCAATAACTGTTGTTAGGAGGGGGTCCACACATTAGGGTTCCCACAGAATTATCAATCAAAAAATGTTTTTCAGAGTTAAACAATGTACATCACGGACAATATTTTGTATTTAATCCTATCGAATGGTAGCAAACATTAATTTTTTCTTCAACGCTTATCATCGGTTACCTGTTGCTTTGGCAAATTGCGTTTTATCTTGGTAAACAAGGCGATGGCCACTTGAGAAAGTACTTCTTTGTTTTGTGGAGCAAGCGTTTTTCAAAAATAAGCGGCTTAGAATTTTTTTCTATTATAATTTATTAAAGGATTGTCTGATATAGAAAATCTGTAAAAGCAAAAATATTTCATAATTTTCAATTTTCATCTTTCTATTATAAGGAGTTTAATAAAAAGTACAAAGTATATTTATATATACATAAACTTTGTTTACATTTAGAAAAACAATTAGCTTTTTCTAGTTATTTTACTTCTTTTTTTTAAGACTATCCTAAGAGATTAGTTCTAATCATTAAAACTAAAGACGTAATTCATCATCTATGCGAATTAAGTATTTTAGTTTCATAAATAAATACTTTAACAGTTATTATTTAAAATCATTAGCATTAGCATTAATATTAACGTAATGTTAATATGCAGCAATTCTTTAACATTTATTAATAGTGCTAGGTACTACTTCATTCACATTTCTTATCAATACACTTAAGGTATCTAACTACCCTAAAATCATGATTTTTTTTCAAAAATTGACAATTTTTTTTATGATTTCATTTTATAGGCCATCTTGTTAGCTTGATTAAAATACCAAAATTTTTGTTTTCCATTCACTAGAACAAGAGCTACAAGTATTTTACTAAAAGCAGATGCTAAAAATTTACCCAAGATGTCACACATTAAAATGCGTTTTACTCGGAATGTGTTTTTTTCGAAAAGTTCAAATGGGGACCGCGATTGCTCAAAACTTTTGAAAATAATTTGCTGAAATATTTTGTCTATGTTATGTTGTTTTGTGTTGTTATACACATATAACAAAAGAAGTTTTCTGACCTTCAGATTTATCAATCACAGATTTATTTCAAAATTTGCAGTCCTTTATGTGAATCTAATCACTGTCTTTTTAAGCAATTTCATATAATCACTAAGATAAAGTGCTCTAGTTTTTGTAAAAATTAAAATATCTCTTATCCTGAAGGTCATTTCAAGCATGAATAACAAAATAATGCATCAAAATTGAAAAATTGAGCATTTGTTCATAAAATATTTGTACAGAGTGAGCCCCTTTTATGTAATTTTTTGTACATTTTCACCAGTTTTTCCTATTTTATTTAGTAATAATAATTTTTTTTCTGTGTTTTCAATTTTATAATTTTTTTTTCTTAAAAATGTAGTAGATAAATCTAAAAATCACAAAACAATCTTCTTATTTCCATTTTTTCAAAAAAAAAGTTGTTGCAAGCGGTCGGATACCTTAAACTAAATTTGAATCTCATTGTGATTTTCAAATACTTTTAAAAGTATATAGTTAATTATATTTTGTTACAAATCTATCTATTGGGGATTTCGTGAAAAATTTTCATATTTATTCTTCATTTCCTAGTATTGCAGGACTTTTTTTATTGCCGTTAAAGTTTTCTTAATTATTACCATCCATTATTTTATTGATATGTGCAAATATTTAATAACCACAATTAAAATAATTTGTTCATTATTTATGAAACGAAGTTATACATAGCAAACTTTAAAAAAAAGTAACTATAAAATAAGTACAGTCGAACCTCCATATAACGAACTTTTAAATTGCGAATTTTTCTATAAAGCGAACTTTTTCCTGGGACCTTGAAAATTGCGCGATTTTCTTCGTAAGATAACATCTCTATAGCGAAGGGCATATAACAAACTTTTCTTTTGTGATTCAATTTTTGATTTTCCTTTTTTTTTTTTTTAAGGTAAAGGGTGTTTTTTTTTAGAGGTATAGAACTTTAAATTGCAATAGAACAACGATGTATTACTCGATTGACATGAATTTTTTTTTTATTCGAAAGATAATCTTGTGGCATTACATTTTAAATATGATTTCTGGCATAGGACTGCCACGGCTGGCTCGGATGTAGTCAATCTTCAATTTTCGATGACTTTTTCCAACATTTGTGGCCGTATATCGGCAATAACACAGCAAATGTTGTCTTCCAAATAGTCAAGCGTTTGTGGCTTATCCGCATAGACCAATGATTTTACATAGCCCCACAGAAAATATTCTAGCGATGTTAAATCACAAGATCTTGGAGGCCAATTCACAGGTCCAAAACGTGAAATTAGGCGGTCACCAAACGTGTCTTTCAATAAATCGATTGTGGCACGAGCCGTGTGACATGTTGCGCCGTCTTGTTGGAACCACAGCTCCTGGACATCATGATTGTTCAATTCAGGAATGAAAAAGTTAGTAATCATGGCTCTATACCGATCACCATTGACTGTAACGTTGTGGCCTTCATCGTTTTAGAAGAAGGATTCCACCAGCCCAAATAGCGCACCAAACAGTCAGTTTTTCTGGATGTAACGGTGTTTCGACATACACTTGTGGATTAGCTTCACTCAAATGCGGCAGTTTTGTTTGTTGACGTAGCCATTCAACCAGAAGTGCGCTTCATCTAAACAAAATTCTCTTATTAAAATCGGGAACAACGGCAATCTCATTTTGGGCGCATTCGACGAATCTACGCCTTGCTTGATGATCGTTTTGATGAATTGCCAAACTAAACTGAGAATAAATCACTTGACAGCTGTTAAATCGGTCGCCATCTTGGAAAGTAATGCCAACTTAAACTTCTATACCTGGAAAAAAACACTCTTTATTTCTGAAACATTTTAAGTTATTCTCTCTCTTTAAACACATTTTATGGTGGTCATAAATCTTGAACTGGGTTTATTAGATCCTAACTCGCCGAGAGCAATAGAGTTCTGGATGTCTCATCCAAGAAATGCAACCTTTAACCCCCCTTGCCCAGTTCACTAGAAACATCTACATTCTATTTCACCCTCATTGGAGTTGTCCGGTGTCTCCGTGTCCTAATTATAAAAAAAATGTATGTTCAATATCACTTGTATGCTTTAACACCAATCATACCATTGCTTAATAGATACCTATTTCTACCATAGCGGGTCAAATGACCCGACTTTATGTTTTATGCTTGAATGTATGAAATATGAATGTTAGAAAAGAAATAAAAATGAAAATAAAATTTATTACAATAAAACTAAATAGTAAATTGACCATTTCTATTACATAAACAAAAAATTAGAATTTTTAATTCATTGTTCATCGCATTTTTTACATATAAGTGTGTCCATTGTACATTTTCCGCAAATATATTTTTTACATTTAGAGCAAATTTTTTTTTGGTTTTATTTTTTTTACAGAATCCTATTTGATATATCTTACTTTGATAAGCATCTGTAGTAGACTTAGGCAACGATCCTTTCGTATTTTTTCTTCGTTTTGGTTGTTCACGGGCTTCTCGAAAATCGGCGCCAAGTTCTACTGCTTGCTTGAGTAAAAAATCTTTTCTTGTCATAAATCCAGGCATTTATGCCAGCTAAATCAAGGATAATGAAAAAAACTCGTAGAGGCCATCTTAAAGACTTAGAACTCACTTTTCTTGAAATTATTCTCGGCTATTTTGAATGAACTACTTTACGCAACAGTCTTTGCAGAAACGTGCAACTTACCGACTACAATATGATATGCAATATGACTCGATAAGCTTATAAAACCAAAAATACTCTCCGGATCAAATGACCTGTTGTAGTAGATAACGGTATGCGGCAAGTATTACTCAAAATAACAAAACAAAAAAATAGTATAATAACTGTAGATTAATTACTTAGAAAAAGTCATGAAGTCAAATGTGCAAAAGCAATAAGATGATCCGTGCATTTTCAATGCAAAAGTTCAAAAAGGGTCATTTGACCCGTTATGGTATGTTTAGTGTTAAAGTATAAATGTCCTTAAAATTCATTTATATTTTAGTATAAAATTATTTTCTTAGTATTGAAAATACAGTGAATTCTTCGACATTCTTTTTTTTTTCTTGTTTCCTTTGCAGTTTTTCTTTTTTTTTGATGGGATAAGATATATAAAATAAACATATAACAATTTAAAAAAAAAGTGTGAATAATTATTTTCTTAAATATATAGTATTTATGAAATTCAATTTTGTTTTATGTGGTTTACAAAGTATAGTAAAAGATGAACTTCTATATAACGAACTTTTTTCCGGTATTTACCGACTTCGTTATATAGAGGTCTGAATGTATTTTTATTGAAAAAGTATCTTTTCTACAAACAAAGGCATATTTCTTAAGTTTTAAATTTAATAGTAAATTCTTTAAACTCTTAACTTTTTGTAATATAGATTTTACTAATATAAAGATCTTATTTTTTAAATGAAAATTTTACATTACTTTTCTGAGTGTGTTTCTAGTTGTATTCAATTTCTTCTGAAATCGATGCATAAAATTTCAATCTCCCAGACAGCTCTTGAAAAGAGAAATAGTTAAAAAAATTATTATAGATTTGAATCTAACATTCTTCTAAATTAACTTAAAAAAAGTCCGTTCCGAATTATATTCGTTATCTCTACATATTATATATAAAATTTTACTATACAAAAATAATTCTACTTTCAGAAATAATAATATTAGTAAAATTCGTTGCATATTGGAAAACTTTCCATCATATTGTAGGACTCTTTCCTAAGCCATGCATTACATTGAATTTCTCTAAAATAACCGATAACGCAATTTTACCAACAGGAAATAGAAAACCAAACCAGTTTTGGATCAAAACTAAAAAAAAAGACTTCTTTTGAAGCATTTATCAACTTCTACAATGCGATGAAGAAGAAAATCATCGAGAATTTTTGAAAGCAAAAACAATCTCCCTTTTGTAAAATTGATTGCTATCGAGTACCCGTCCGCACAAGTGACCACCTCTCAGGACCCCCTCAGGCCAGGGCTGCCTTTTCTTTCAAATGGACATCGGGGCCATTGATATTTATGAATTCACCGGACCTAAGGAGGGCTGGAGGGGGCTTTCAAGACACGTGTGGCCAGCGTAACGAATTCCATTCAGCAATACACCGGAAAGAAAATCGAACCATGTTTTCATAATGCCTCTAGGGTATATAGGGATAATAAGGGAGGGAAGGAAAAAGTTTTATTAAATTTCATGGAACTAGAGTTTTTTGAAGGATGGAATCAATGGAGATCCGACAAGTGGAATAAATGGCACAGTCCATTTTTTTTACCATGATCCATTTAGGAGGCTGTTTAGATAAAAGCTTTTAACATGCAAATTTGTAATGATTGGCTCGTTTGTACTTTCGCTGGGTGAGTGAATTTGTAGAGCGATATTGGTAATCAAAGTAATAATTTTCTAAGTTATGAGGCCATAGTAGGATTCAATTGCTAAAAACCGGTCAAAAAATCAAATTATATATTCTTTCAGTATTTTGCTACAACTTCAGAAAATTTGACGTCTCCAAGTAAAAAAACCCCCAGATTTATGGTAAATTTAATCTTTATTTTTATTCACATCCCAATGGCCAATACAAATTTTTGACTGATTTAGGGGGAAAAATCTTGTTTATCTTTATATAAAATACTAAGGTTTCTTTTATTATGCCAAATGCATTCATACTTTTGCTAATTATTGCTATTAATACTGTAAAATAAGATTGGTATGCATTATGCATAAATTTTAAAAAATCTTTGAACTTAGAATTTATACTTTTTACAAGAAATTTTCGATTAGCATTTGTAAAAGAAAGTATTTTAGGTATATGTCATGTTATCACAAAATCCTTACTAATTTTGTTATGTATTGTTTTACGTACTTGTAAGTCAAATTTCATGATTGTACGTCAATTATTGCAGGAGGCGTACCATTTCAAAATCATGAATTTTCAAACTTTTCTCTAAAAAGTTAAATGCTTAGCTTTTTGTCGTATTGTGAGCACAAAAACTGTCTTACGTAATGCATATACATAGGAAACAACCAAAAATTTCTGAAAATCATTAAATCAAATATTTAAAAAAAAAATCTTACCATGTCTTTTTGACGAATAATAGATAATTTTAACCAGATGTATCTTCTCAAAGAATATGGGATAAAACTCAAACAACAGCATAATTTTTTTACTTCTCAATGATTGGTTGAGCTTCTCTATCAAACTTAAAAATAAAATAGCTACCCGTTCTAATCAGCCAATTACAGAGTCTCCTTTTGACACTAACGTATCCTAACTTTTTCATCCTAAATTTTCCCTTTCTTCAAATACCGTTGTTGCAATAAGATTGCCTAGCGTTCGACTTTTTCCTCGTAGTCTACATTTTTTTCACCCAATCTTAACTTTTAATAACTCAATAAATGTTTAAGTATCAAATTAATTCTTTTTATTTTTAAGATACAGTTATAGTTTTGTTACACCTAAGTACTAATTTAAAACGGGCAATTTGAAAGAAAATTACAGTCACTATATAATTCCCAATGATTGGACATTGGGGTTCGAAAGAACCAAGTGTTCCTCAGCCACTCTGTACCAGTGCAACCTTACAATTTTTACACTCGGATTCTCTCATTTCTGCTAGGCTGTGGTAACCTAGTGTTTATAGTCACGAACTAGTGACAAGCGTGTTGCGGGCAGGAATTTTGGTGCTACGGAAGATCCGTCTTGTATAGATGTCTGCTCCAAGTCCTCCCGTTGGCGTGGTGTTGTAGTTTGGAGATGGGGTGCCACAGTGGCGTAACGGAGAATATTAGAGCCCCCAAGCCGTATCTTTTACAAGATTGCAAAACCATAACATAAGATGGGTTTTGTGCCCTCTAGAATCCCTCACCCACGCGATGCGCGCGTGTACGTTATGTCACAGGTGACCATGAAATTGTAACCGGAAGAGAAGCGCTCCTAAATCTGGAGTTTTTTTTCTCCAAGGAAAATGGAATAATACTGATTTTAAAACAAAATTAAATCTGAAGAATGAGTCACATTCCATTTACTTGCACTGTAAATAATTTTTTCTTGTAATTTTACATTTCCTGCTGCCTTTTTTTTTTGGAATTGTACTTCTTGAATGGTTCAATCCAGCGGCATAACGGAAAATATTAGCCCCCCCCTGAAAAGTCGGGTTTTGGGCTCCAAGAATTTTACAAAGGATTGCAAAACCATAGGTTTGGGGCCCCCTTGGAATCCTGTGCTCCCCGCAATGCGGGGGTCTACGTTATGCCACTGGGGTGTCACTGCTATTGTATAACTCTGATTACTTGACCGAGGCTCAAATTTTCGACGTCCGTTGCTAGTAGCCCTCGTGTCGCTTTATATTTGTAACGTTAATATAACTCTCTCTCTTACTCGCTGTCTCATATATCGTTCACATAACTCTCGGTTGAGTATACACTTGCACAATACCCAAAGCTGAACCAGCGCCATCTATTTCATATGCATAAACAAATATTTATTCTTATATATTTTCCTTCGCTATAAAAAGGTTTGTAAAGCATTGAATTTATAGAGATTTGACAAACGCACATTTAATTTTCGAGTGTGACAGAAATATATTAATATTTACTTTCCTTTGAATAAAGAATGATGTATTTTTTGAGCACACGAAATTTTTATACATACACAATTCATTATTAAGTGTACGATAAATTATTCATCTCTCAACGTCCACAAAAAAACCCTTAAGCTTTCAAACTCTTTAAAAAATTTTGCATACAATTCTATTCCCATTTCAAGTTATGAACTGTCAAAGATGCCCCAACTTTCGTAATACCGAAGCTCAATAAAACATTAATAAAAGCAGTCAAAAACCATCTTTCCAACAGAAATTTTTTGTCATTACCCATCAACTGATTAATGGAGGGAATGGGTTCCAGGTTCGCTTTTGTGTCTAGAAAAGTTCATCAATTTATTTCACTCTTCGTTCAGGTCAGGAGAAATTTTTATCAATGCACCAAAACAATATTTCATCTTTCTCTGCTATTTTTTACGGAAAAAAGGGGAAGGAATCTCACTCCTTTTAGACAGCATTTAAAAAATTTGGACCGATTGAAAGATGAAAAAATGATGAATGCCTAACTGAATGCAGGGAACTTTTAGAAGAGAGGAAGGATGGAAAAAAACTAGAATACTCCCTTAGCTGCAATAAATTGACTTAGCCGTTTGGTCCAAAGTCAGAAAAATTGGAAGAAATTATTAATGAGAATACGTTTTTTACATGAAGACTTAATTGCTGACGGAATTGGTACAAATCACGTGCAGTTCATGAATAGTATATTTGATCTTTGAATTTGTCAAAAACGAGTGGGCTTTTTTAGAAGTTTTTATTTTAATTAAAACCGAATTCAAGCAAAATAAAATAAAGTGTTGCGCAAAACTAGGGAAACCTATTCAAATACTGAAAAGGAATACATTTTTTTCAATATACCAAAGTGGCATAGCATTAAATATTGTATATATATTTCGTAAATCTTTAAAGTGACTACGTTCGGAAACCTGGTTTTTTAAAAAAACTTATTAATGGAGATAATTTTTTGATATTTAGTGTTAGTTGAGCAGGAATATACATACAAAATTGTTTTAAGAATATAATTACAAAAAAAAAAGATTCGAAAGCATTTTTTTGGCATAAAAGGTATTAAGAATGGCATATTTTCAGAACAATATCATTTAATTAAAAATGCTTCTATAATATGAATAATTTACCTATGGATAGCGAGAGAACTTCTACGTCTGAGGTGAACTATGACTTTTGAAATACGTTATTTAGAAGTGAATTTTTATTCATATTTTATTATATCGGAGTAGATAAATTTCAACAAAAAACACCCTTTATTATAAAAATTAATTATAACTCTGAAACAGTGCGAATTTTTCAAAAATCATAGTTCGATATTAGATCTAGTTATATATAGGTAAAATATTATGAGTATAGAAGCATTTATCATAAAAGGAGAATTTGAAAATATGCCATTGTTTCTTCATTTTTTCGCGAAAAAATTACGTTTGAGTAATTTTTTATTATGGTAATATTCTTAAAACAATTATATGTATATATTCTAATTCAACTGACACTAAATATCAAGGAATTATTCATTTATACGCTTTTTCAAAATCACGGTATCAAGCGTAGTCAGTCTTCTTAAGAAACAGTAAAGAAACATATTTTTCTTAGTCTTGCACAGATTGATTTTTATTTATTTGTGTTTTCAAAGTGAACAGCATTCATAAGAAAAGTATTTTTATAAAGAAATATATTTATAAGTCAAGGACCATTAGAGAAATTGAATCACGCATTTATGTGTACCCTTGGCGTTAAATTACGTGATTTTGTTAATTTTCTCTTTATGTGAAAGAAGAAATACAGTTGATTGTATTCTTCTTTTAAATGAAGCCTTATTAAAGCTTTAAAATTAAGGAAGATGAATTTATGAGAGTCATAAAAAGCAATAAAATCTCATATGCATTCAAATAATATCCTCATCTGCAACAAAGTAGAACATGAATTAACCCTTTATCTACCGATGGTACTTATAAGTACCACTCACTTTAAAATTACATAAAATAACCATTTTTACGAATACCCTGACTATACTTAGCAGGAATATTATTTTAAATCCACTCTTTCAAGATACACAGCACGGGTTCAATGAAAAGTATTTTAGCGGGGAAAGCGAATAGTTTTATAGCAGAAGCTGCGTTTTCAGTGGATTGCGATGATTGTCATTTTTGTTCCGAAAAAATAGTTAATTTCAAAAGGTAAGTGTCTTATTTTTTAAAAATGTTAATGAAGAAATTAGAAAACGATTTGACTATTTATTTAAATGAACATTGAATATAATTAATTTTAAAAGTAAAAAAACTTTAATTAATTAATTAGCTCTAACGGATAAAATTTCCCAAAGTTGAGTATTTTGTTTATATATATATATATATATATATATATATATATATATATATATATATATATATATATATATAAACAAAATACTCAACTTTGGGAAATTTTATATATATATATATATATATATATATATCCCTTAATATTCAATGTAGTGATTCAAAAAAAGTATTGCATGAAAAAAACTGCAATAAATCATAATGCGGTTTGATTGATTGATTGAATATTAACGTCGCACTGTTCAGTTAAAAACCGATTGGCAGGTGACTCTAACTGAGCATGCATTCTACTAAAAGTAATATCTTTCAATCCTAATATAAGTTATTTGTCATCCACACACACAAATCCCATCCACAGCATTATATGTTCAGTATAACATTTATTGAAACGTAACTTTTTTAAATAATAAATGAAAAAAAAATTAGTATAAGTTGTTTAATCACTCATATATAATGCCAAAATTCTTCAAATTATTTTTATCATGTGCCCCTAAGACGAGAACAATTGTAAGAAGTAACACACACACACACACAATCTACAACAAAACTCACACTAATGTTACTTAATTTGAATTACACTTATAACTAAAACTCATTTACAACTATACAGTGCAAAAGGCTATTTTTTCGTACACATTAGAGTTTTGTGTTTTTTTAGGAGTATTTCGTTTTATTATTTTCCCAATAATCACAAGTCAAAATTATTTGACGGCATGTCTATACCTCGTTAAACATTTCTTTAAAAATGGTGCGTTGATCCATAGAGGTTCACCCCCTGCTGTACACGGTTTGTCTTTGGTGGAGCCGGGTGGCCTTGTGGTCATGATTGCGCGCGAAAGGTGTTATCAAGTCGCACGCTCGAAACTTAGAGCCAGAAGTGTCGTCCTCGTCACCTGACTTAAGCTCAAAATTACTAGAAGCGTCGCACTAACCATCGTGCTGCTTCACAGAATGAAAAGTTAATTAGAATCAAACCAGTTCAAGGCAACCAGGACTTGAACACACAGCTCGACAACATTAGCCACGAAAATGTGATCATGGACGAATATAGCAAACTGATATAATCTTGAACTTCTTAGCTTCTTCTGACGTATTTTAAATGAAGGAAATTTTTGGGAGTGATTTTATTTTTTAATAAAGTCAAAAGTACAAATACTAGAAAAAAAATTGAAATTTTATTAATAATTGTGTTATATAGAGAGGTACATGAGTGTATACAGTGTTAGGTTAAAAAGGTTAAAAAAATTTAACCCTGTACTGTTAAAATAGTTAGTTTGAAATAATCCGCGATGTTGGAAATTATGCTTGTAAACAGAATTAATTATATGACTTTAATAAATATGATATTCAAGATAGTTTAAATGAAAAAAAAATGTGAAAACTAGTATTAATTGCGACATAATCTTAAAATTATGAATCTTGCTCTGAAACACCTCAAGATATCTTTGTGTAAGTATTGCTACTCTCTCCTCATTACTAAAGGGGTACCGATAAATAGATAAAAAGATATCCACCCACTAAATAAACTGATTCAGAAAACTATTAATGTTAAATCAATTTTCGAACGCATAAATGCCAAGATCGTAAACAGAGAGAGAGTATAACCATAAATAAACCTTTCCATGATCGTTGTTTACATTCCTCAACACCTGCACTTTCATAACATCGATCTAGCGAGAAATTAATTTTTAAAAAAGGCAAAATTCAAGCCAAACAATTCAAATAAGCATTTAATTATCTAATAGAATCCCTCTTTAATAATTCCTCTTGAAGAATCCAGTCAAAAGGTACAGTATCCGTATCGGAAAACGCTGAATGTGGCTGGGAATTCCACTAGTGAAAAATGGTCCCAGCTTTCCTAAGGGTTCGGGAATGATTGGCACTTAGGCAGATGGAGTACTTGTTTGATTAATGATCACAGGGCCCCGGCGTCTATATTAAGAGTTCGCAGTTATCCTCCATCATCATACTAATCTCCTTTCTTTTTCTTACAAAGCGCATTAGTCTCTCATCCTCCCCTGTCCCTCTACTTTCTTTTGCCATCGTAATGATCGTTTCCAGAGACAAACGGTGCATTTTTCTAAGGATTCCATCAGAAATGGATGGTAGTTTAGCAAGTAATTTTCCATGATTGTTGAAATTTTAAATGGCTGCAAGCGATTTCGATTCTGATACTTTTAGAATGGTTTTGCTCCTCTGAGAGAGAAAGAGCAAAGTGTTAAAATATTAGTGTAAATAAAAGAAAGCATAAATTGTGCTTATTCAGAAAGAGGAAGTTGCTTCTTTAGAGAATTTTGCACCAGGAAGGGAATTTAAATTTATTAAATAGCTATTTTACACAATGTTAGAAAGATGTTGATCGTTTAAGACAATAATAACTTATTGCGCGTAATGAAATATTCGTAAATGCGTTTCTTCGTATTGACACTACTCTAAACGATTTTTTTAACAAATGTAATATGTGTGTTTTTAATATTAAAGTATTTCTCTTTTATGTAAGGGTCACCCAAATGAAAGTGGCACTATACTCGTATTTGGTTTGATAAAAGCTAAGTTTAATGTTATTAATATAAATTAGTATTCAAATAAAAGAAATAATACAGATAGGTTAGACACAAAGTCACCTTATAGGCTGAAACAAGAATCCCAGTGGTCTACGACATGATGGAACCCGAAGTGAAGAAGTTCCCGTGTTGAATGTGGAACCAATTTTCAACAGCAGCTTGGAGCTCATTATCGTTAGGAAATCACCATCCCTGCAGAGCTTTCTGCAGTGGACCGAAGATGTGGCATTCCGACGGCGAGAAGTTCGAGCTGTGTGATGGATGTTTAAGAATATCCAAGGGGAATTGCCGTAATAATGTTTGAAACACAGCATCCACACATGAGGACGAGCATTATCATGCAAGATGATAACCCCGCCAAACATCATGCTACGTCAGCGGTTCTTGATATTCTTCCTTAGTTCATACAATGGGGCACAGAAAGTGGCAGCAATGACAGTAGTACCGTTTGGAGGTATCAATGATGTGAGCGATGCCTTTCAACATACTCTCACGCTACCACACACTCATCTGGCGGGATCTGACGATATCGCATGCATTCACAGTAACCTTTCTCTCTTTATAGGGACACGCACAATCATCCTTCTCTTCAAATTGTGGAGTTATTACAGCAATGCCACTTTCATTTGAGGGACCCTTATATATATGATCTTCTCATTTCCTTTCATAATTAAAATGGATGCTTACCTAGGTTTATTTGTTGTAACATTTCTCTCTCACCCTCAGAATTGTATGAACCGGCTTCTTTTGCAGATAAAATTACTTCTTCCATGTCAACAAATGACATCAGAAAGAAATGCAGCAACTTTTCTTGACATTACAAAAATCACAAATAGCCGAGTATCTTCAGAAAAACCCTTTCATCTGACAGTATTCTAACTGTCCAATATCCATAAACCTTAAATATCTTTACTGAACATAGAAGGTGAACCTCAAAAACGGAATTTTTTTGAAGTTAAAAAGAAACGCCACCAAGGCAACGCAAGTTTTTGGAGAGACTAAACAGATCTGTCATAGAAAGCAAACGGATGTTTGTTGTATCCTCCCGTTTAAATTCCCATTGGTGTGGAACAGTATATAATAGTATATTTCAGTGGCGTAACTCAGAATATATATATGCATACTAGCCCCTTCCTGCAAAGTCAGGTGTTGGGTCCCAAGCCCAAATACTCGTATGACATATGACATGATGTCACTCAAGGTTTGGGTCCCTTAAAATTTCCCTGCCCCCTCGGGGAATGTGGGGGTGTAAGTTATGCCACCACTGGTAGATTTTATGTATATGTAAATTTTTTTATAATAGCTGTAAACATAACAATTAAATTAAGCCCTATTTTGTTACAAGCTCCTCAACATCCCTCTCAGTATGACACAATGTGGTTTTCAGTCAGATGTCATTTGATGCGATGTTTTTACCAGTGATAATTAGTCCTTATTTGCAACTGGTATCTATATTGCTGTTTAAGCTAAATTAATTTTTATTATTTTGTTCATTTATCATGCTGAAATATTTTTTTGTAAAATATTATACACTGAAAATAAATTAATTAGATGAGTTTTTAGGAACTATTTATCCCTTAGATTATCTTATGTAAACGTCAGGCTTACTTGAATTTTGGGATTATTTAAGTTAATTATTTTGAACCAAACTTCATAAAGTAATACCATCCATCAGTTCAATAAATATTTAATTTTTCAGCCAAATTGGAGGAGTTTGATGTATATCTTACGACCTCTCACTATACATGTACTGCATTACAGGGAAAGTAAGACCCACGGACGGAAGCGTCGAAAGTGATGACAGTTGGAAGACGCAGAGAGAAAGAGATAATTGGCTTAAAAGGGACGTTTATTTTTACTTAATATAACAATATAGCGTATGACAACACCGAGTGATCTATCGTGGGCTGTAGATCCACCACTGATGATAATGCAGACAGCACGTCACGAAACAGACTCAGTTAAGTTATGGGTTGTGCCCTGAGAGAGGGTAAACTATTCACCCTCAGTGATTTTCTACAGTTCATCCTCCAACCCTCACAGTTGTAGCTGACATAAACAACGGTAAATAATGACCCAGATAGGCTCAATAAGTCAAGGATCAAGAAATACAGGTTACCAGGAAAAGTAATGGGTATCTTTCAAGGCTTGTTTACACATGTCTATCTTGAGTGCTAATTTATGACGATTGGTACATCGGGAAGGAAGAGGTACTGGTTGCATACGCACTGCAAATATATGGTTCGGCTATCATAATGCCACCAATACGAACCAGTGGTTGCCGGCTATTGTGTAGATGGTTTTACCCCTACCCATTATGCTGTTTTGTCACAAACTTCACAATTACGGTGATTTGGATCTGTTGTTACATAGAATATGCGACTCAAACGCGACAAAAGTCTTTGCCGAAATAGAAGGTGAGAGTTATCTATTTCCTTTGCGTCGTGTACGCTCAAGTCTAGCCCTATAGATGCTGTTGAAAGTGTCAGTACAGTTAAGTTAATGATGCTCTTAATGGCTCACGAGTGAAAATCTCTGACACTCAATTTGTTGATCTGGAAAAATTTAGGACATCCTACACATGATACAGCACCTAGATGGAAGTGAATTGCTGGTCAATAGCGCTTACTGACGGGTGAATTGTTTAATGCATACGGATATATCTCTGACTGTATTGGCATCCTACAAACGTGACACATTTTCTTCTTCCACCGATTTTCACTACAAAAAGTGTACGTGTATGTAAATACTAACCGTTGGATGCAACACCTGAATCAACCTACCACTTTGTAATCCTTTGCGAGCTCACCCTGTGACGGGCTTTCATCACGATTTCCATTAATATTCTCTTGGGTTTCTTTGGGGCCAGAATGGCCATTATTTCCCACCAACTTCAGAAGAAGAATGTGAAAATGCAAATTAGAAATCTTATAAATAGTAGAAGTTTAGCGTTCACGGGGGCTATGTGAAGTTGCTATATGATGTCTATGTTTACTATTAAACGTAATTAAGTTAGAGTTAGAGGAAATTACTAGTTCAAGGATTAACCTACCCGTACCTGGTAGATAAGGGTGGATACCATTCCACAAAGATTAAAACCACATCAGTACGACCAGGAGAGTAGCTGTTACCTAGGATTTAGAGGTAAGTGTCATCAAGATATAAGAAACTAAGTGTATTAAGGAGATTAACCGTATTTTGTAAAGTTAGATATAGTGGTCAATTGCCCGATTATTTGGTAATACGAATTGTGTCTTCTCACTCCAGATACGCTTTCTATAAATATTATTATGATTGCGTATAGTGAATAAGAGAGTTAAGATCTTAATAAACACAGATATTAAGATGAATGATATATCTGTGTGGTTCTTCGTTATTTCCTACAGAAACAGGTCGCGTAGATAAGGTAGAAGTGGAGCACCCACGGGCACATGCCTCCCAATCTGTCTACTTGATCTGCCTCAGTTGTCAGCAAGTCCGCCTCTCAACTACGGCACGTTTCATCTGTGATAAAAAACAACACCTCTTATTGATTTCTTTTGCCAAAAGTGCAGTGCAACTATGATAAAATCTGTAGATTCCTTTCTTTATATCGCTATCACCGTGCTTAAGACAGTAGTGTGTTCAGGTTCAACATTAATAGTAGTCGGTAGGCCCTATACCGACAATATTAAATTGAGCCATTTTAGGAACATGTTTCTCAGAAATTGTTAAATATAAAAACTTCAAATTTTGGCTGTATAATAACTAGGCTTTTTTATTTAAATATTTGTAAAATGTTTCAAATATATTGTTTACTTTTTTCAAAAGTATCGTAAAGGTATCGCTTTAAAATTTGTGAAAATTGTCATTTTTTTTACGATAACTGCCTCTGAGCAAAATATTTTGGGAAAATCTCCAAGAAAGTAGCTCTATTATATATAGTTACATATTATTTATGTGCAGTAAAAATGCAAGTATAATAATTTTTTAGATTCTTTGAAAAAGGTACACGCAGTGTGAAAACAATCATTTTGAGATAATTGCATTTTAAGTGTAAAAAGGCACTTAATCACAAAAATAATGAATTACAACATGTATTTGCCCTATTTTATTAAACATTAGTAACTTCTTATTTTTTTAAGCATAAAATAGGAAACAAAAATACCTTAAAATGTTCAGAAAGTACATATATAGTAATTTTCAGTTTTTGTTCAACGAGATTTTTTTAGCATTTTGCATCAATTTTCACAAATTATGTAACAATCTGTGAAGAATGTTTAGCTTCAATGCATTACAAATGTCAAATTTGACCTTTAACATCATAAATATAATGTAAACATGTAGCAATATGTAAAAGTCATGATTTGGAAATATGTGATTTTACAACGCTAGAAAAATTTAACTATGGATTTGTATGTTCCCATGCAAACACAATTTCTAAAAATTTCAAAATTCAAAATTTCCTCTAAACTGTACAAAAGATTTCTAAAAAAGTCAAAAATAAAACTGTTTTTATGTTTTTAAACATGAAATTTATGTATTTTTATGCATGCAACAAGTTTCTCGCAACGACGAAAAGCATTACACATCTGAGTTACAATTAGTTAGATATTATTGAAAAACCTTTGAATATTAAAGCTTAAAAACTTGTCTGAAGAATAAATAAACAATAATATTTGCAATGAAGTGAAATATTTAAAATATATTGTTTAGTTTTCTCAAAAACATGTAACATAAAAATATCACTATGAATTTTTAAAAAAATTGACATTTTTTGTCACGATATATGGACTCCAGTCAAATATTTTGGGAAAATCCTCAAAAAACTCACAGGAATATATATAGTTACATATCAGTAACATGAGGGATAAAATTTTATGTACATTTATACCTTATATTCTGAGAAAAAGATGAATAGAGTTTTAAAAACATCATTTTTGAAAAAAATGAATTTTCACTATAAAGTGCAACTTTATCACAGAAATAATGAATTGCAGCATGTATTTGTCCCATTTTATTAAACATTAGCATCTTTGCAATTTATTTTGCATAAAATAGTAAACAAAAAAGTCTTAAATTGCCCAGAACGGCCTTTTTCATTTTTTTAACGAGAAAACATCAAAATTTTCTCAAATTCTGAATCAATTTTTAAACAATTTGTAGCTTTCATACATTACAGATATCAAATTTGAACAGAAAGCATCATAAATATAACGTGAAAATGTTTCAATATGGTTTTGGTGTGAATTTGAGATGGTATTTAAAAATATCTAATTATATATAGTATATACGACGTTTCTTAAGTTTTCGTTAGGTTTTCGTAACATTATCATTAGGTCTTGTTGTTGCAGACAGTTTCTAAGTTTTAAACTTCAAAAGTTACTCTAAACTGGACAAATGATTTCTAAAACAGACAAAATAAAACTGTTTCTATGTTCTTAAACATGAAATTTATGTATTTTTATGTATGTAACAAGCTTCTCGCAAAGACAACAATCATCACATTTAATGTATCATCTCATACCTTTTTCTCAGAAACTATTAAACATAAAGACTCAAATTTTTATTTTTATTAATTAGACATTATATTTATACTGAAGTGATTTTTTTTAAATATAATAATTAGTTTTTTCAAAGACAAACTTTTAGTTCACCGAACAATTATTTTTATGGATTTATTAAAAATTGTAATTTTTTTGTTATGATAACTGTTTTATATTTAAATGTTTTAAGAATATTTCAAAAATGTCACTTCAGTATACACAACTGCATTTAAGAAACATACACACAGTAAATTTACACAATTTTAAAAATATAAATTTTAAACATGCATACAGTAAATTTACACAATTTAAAAAAAATAAGTTTTAGAAAACAGAAATTTTTATAAAAAAATCTTACCTTTGTATTAAATTTAATCCAAATTTTTCTTAAATATCACATAATTGTAACTTCAAGTATTTTTAAAATATTTTTAGCGTTTTTCTAAGCCTTTTAAAGTTTTAATTAGTTATTATTACTAATTATTTAAACTAAATTTAAAGTGAAGAACAGGTTTAAATTTAGGTAAAATCACTAAATATTAAATATAACATTCAAATTAAAACCACGCTTCCAAATTTGGCACAATTTTTTTTTCACATCTAACACAGTTAAATTCGCAGTTATTATACAGGTATCTAATGCATATTAATAAAAATAAATTGAGGCTTTGCAACTTTACTCCAGATTTAAAAAGACGATGTTTACATTTCGATCTGTCAAATGGGCGTGGTTCATAAGCTGATTATTTTTAAAAAATCATTTTAAAGTACTTCTAATTCATATAATGGCTTCTATGTTATATCATTGGAAAGCTCCCGATTTGGGGATTATAGAAATATCAAAAACTGAAAATCGATTTTTAAAAAGTTATTACCCTACTGACTGGTCTTAAGAGATCTTCAACCCGTGGCCCGCTGAAGGCATTTGTGTCCCCACATTTGAATTTTAGGCAGTTTGAAGAAAAATTGCCTTGGGGGCTTTTTGCCGTAAAAACACTTTTTTTCTTTTCTATTCTTGATATTTAAAACATTCCACTTATATGTTTGATATGTATTTGAGAAAAAATATTCTGAAAATAACGAATGTTTCAAACATATCACTGTATTGTAAATATTTTAAAAAACTTCCATATAGATTTTTTGAAATCAACATTTATATACAAATCTGTAACAGCGGCTATTCACTTGGAAAGAATTATATTCTTGTAAAGCATATGCCCTTTATTTTATAAATGATCTGATTACATTATTTTTTGACAGACGTGTGGCCCGCGGATCTTTGTGAATTTATTGATGTGGCCCTTGGGTTTAAAGGGTTGAAGACTCCTAATTTACATGATTCAGTAAGCTGCGTCTGCTTGCGATTTTCTCTTTTTCCTGTTAGTTTTTTGTTACTTTTTAATTGTTCACTGAGAATTATTAATTGTTTGGTGAATTATGAAGAATTAAGCAACAGTGTACAAAAACAATTATTATCCAATAAAGCTTTACTCATCTTGTGTTTTGTTCTTAAGCAATTTATTTGGATACTATCTACTTACTAAATATAAGAACTATCATCATGCTGGAAAAACTTTAACATAGTAAACAAAAAAATTGATTCAAAATATTTACAAGCATCAAATACATATTTTTTTTACCATGCAAACCTTTTATTTTAAAAATCACCATAATTTATCCCTTCATAAATAGTAAATAATTAGGCATCACAAAAACGACAACTTTTTATGTTGTATTAACACATCTTTCCCAACAGTCCGGATAGATTAAAATATATATAATTAATCGTATCATTAAAGGCATTATTAAACTCCACGTGAAGAATTTATGACACGACCTTCAATCACACCAAGAAAATATCTTTCACAAAAGTCTCTAACCTAATAATTTACCCTGAGAGGAAACTGGATTTTCTGACGAAATCACTTTCAGCTTGTATAGTCGGAGGTCATAATTTATGAAATAAACTAGTTCTGTGCTTGACCTTTTAATCGAACCAGAGCAGTATAGTTATTGATTCTCCATTAGTCACTCTACAAGCTAAATTAATCCTTCATTCCCCCCCCCAGCTATCACCCTCCACCCCCGCACCAGACACGTCAAAGATTATTTGTAAGGGCAACTGAAATTAATCTGGAGTTTAAAACTACAGTTATACTACTTAGAAATTATATGAACTTTGTCTGAAGTGATCCAATATCTAATATATTTCTATTGACCTTATTTATGCTATAAGCTTGTGATATCGATTACCGATTATTAATAAAGAGCTTACAGTTTGCACTTTGTTTGAGTGAAACTAATTATACCGATCCTTTTCCACAATCTATGTGAAAGGATAATCACATACATTAGGATTTCTGGGTATGTACAAATAGTTAAAAGATCACATTTATTGGAAAGCCTAAAGATTGAGTAGCTGACATTTATTTGGTTTTAAATATTAAAAGAGTTCTTGAGTATGAGTAAGTTATACAAGGAAATGAGCGATTCATTTGATATTCATGAAAGCGAAAGAAAAGTCTTTTCCAAATCTTATGAGAATGAATTAAAATTCCTTTATAAATTATGTGTATAAAAGATAAGTTGAAATAAAACTTATACTTACGAGTAACAATTGGCTAAATTCATATAACGCTCACATGATAAATGTAATTACGTGTTCTTCTTTAAGTTCAAAATTGATATTACACTTACACACTTTTTGTTCTACTTGTAAAATTTACATATAATTTCAAATTTCATTACTGGGTAAACATTTCTAGATATTAAAATTGTTCAAATAATTTTCGAAAATCAGAAATATATATTATATACTGGTTGTTTTAATCAAATACATTTTGTTTACTTATGGGAATTATTATTGTTAGCTAATGTGTATTTTGCAAAGGAAAGGTTTTGTAAAATACAACCATAAACTGATTGGCTGGAATTGTGTGCATTTATCAAATGACTATGACGTCACATGAATTTATTAACTGATTGGCCTGAAATATCAATTACATTTTAATTAGTCATTATTATAAAGTTGAGTTAAGTGCAACAATTTCATGTATAAAATAAATTATTAGATAATAATTAAAATAGTTTTTTTAAAATTTATATAGAATTGAGATAGTGATCTATATATATATAGTATTTAAAGAAAAAAATTTTTTCTTATGCTAACAAATTATGGAAAACGAAAGACGTTTTACATGAACAGATTATAATTACGTGACATATAAAATGCAAAAATATGATTCGTTAAAAAATTTTAGTTTGTTATTCAATAACTGAAAGATACAATATATGCTAAGCGGCTGAATTTTGTTTAATACATACTGGAAAGCAACGAAGAAGTTTTTGTAACCAAGAGGAATTTTATTTCTTCACACTCATCATAAAAATTCTAAGGTACTTAATTTTTCCTAATCCTTCAAAATAGTTTTATTTCTAATTTAATTTTAATGATCATTAGGTGTTCCCATATGCCTAGCTTCTTTTCCTGTCTCTGAATAGTAATAATTTTATCATTTATTGACAATCTTGTTTTTAATGTGATTAATAATATTCTTAATAACCATGTGCATATATTAATTTTAAGTAAAAAGGTGCCTAAAAATAAATAACCTAATAAAAGATAGCTCAAATTTATTTATTTATACGAGTAATTGTAATTATCATTGCATGCAATTGTGCATAAGATATTTCATACTATGCAAAGGCAACTCCTTTACCACGCAAACGAAAACTTGTAATTAAATTGTAAAGCATGTGAAGTTAAATTAAAAAAAAATGTTTTTTTGAAAAATGTTTTTCTTAGGAATGAAATTATTGTAAAGAAAATTATCAATTCAGTTTTAAAACGCCGCTACATTTCAATCAGTTTAAAAAAATTAAATTTTATTTGAAAGTCATAAAAAAACTATAAACAGGTTTTATTCTATATATTATATTTTTCTTTTTTAAATGTTGTACAAATATTGTTTTTCTATTTATTTTTATGATATTCTTCGTCGACATTTCCTTCGAATCAAATTAAATGGAACTTAAAATCACGAAAGAAAAGTAAAGAGTTGATCCCCCCCTTTATTTCAATGATTGAGACGTGAGTAGTTTAAATATATTTTATTCCATTCTCCTGTCAAAAACAATAAGCAGAAAAAAAAGTGACACCAGTCTATGGGGAACACAAAGCCTAAGCTACAAAACAAGGTTTCATACAAGGAGCAACGTCGGAAACTCTTCATTTGTCAAAGCGCATCTCCTTCTTATTATGACTGGCATTTTTTTCCTTTAAAAAAAACTCCTCCTTTATAATTCTGCAAAATAAAGAGCAGGAAAAAATTTCTCGCCTCGCAAAAAGGTACAAAAAAACTTAGCTTCTTTATTAGTTTATTCCAAATTCAACATCGGTTTCAGCGTCACTCATATGCCATCTTTTCAGTTTGACATTCTTTTCATTGGCGCCTTCCAATTTTGTTGCCATACAAGGGAAATATATATGAAAAACGTAGTAAAGTCAGTAGAAAAAACTTACTGAAGTAAGTTTTGAGAGTTGATTTCGGTTTGGAACTTAATAAAAGATTCAGCGTTATTTCTTTCTTCAGAACTGAGAAAATTGTAGCTGGTTCTCTGTGCTTATTATTTATTGCTTATTTGTCTTTTTGTGTTGGCAGTGTTCTTTTATTATAAGGGAAGTACAGAAAAATGCAATTTTCAATCAAATCTTAAGAAGAAAATTTAAGAAGTTTTTTACGATTAAATGTTATTTTTTTTCAGACTAAAGAAAGGAAAATGCATCTCTTAAAATCCTTTTGGTATGAATAATAATTGTTTGTGTGTTTCTAAATCAAATCAAATTTATTTTTTGTCAAGCATTTATTTATATTTTTATAAATATATGCGGAACAGCTTCAGTCTTTTTTAATGATTACAATACAAAAAATGCTAATTTTTCCGTTTTGCAGTTGCAAATCTACGCCAAACAAGCTTTATTGGCTACAAAATACACAATTCACATAAAAAATAGATGTTAATTAATTTTAGTTCTCATTGATTTTTTATCCATTTTTGTTGTATCATGAAAAAGAGGTTGCTGAAAAGTAAAGATCGCGACTTATTTTGAAAATGTAGTGGTAAGAGGTTACAAAGGAGAGTATTCCGCTTGGCGTCACTTTTGGAGAATTTATCGCCTGCACCAGCGAAATGGAAAAATGCCGAAAGAATTTATGAAAATATATAAATAAATAATAAATTTACGTTTTAAAGAAAAACAAATATTTTTTTTGTATTTTTTTTATTATCACAATTAGAAGAATACGCTACTTTCTCATACTTGTCATTAAAATAACTTATTTTTAAAACGGTTATAGTATTCATCCGTAAAAAAACTCAATTACTTATCGCGAATACCTCTCCTTATGAAAAAATATTAGGGATTTTAAATAATTGTTGTATAATCTTCACTTATGAATATGCGAATTAATGAATATGCATATAATGAAAACTTGTGCATTGTCTGGAACAATTTAACATTTGATCAAATTGTCAAATTTTCCAAAATTTTAGTGATTTTATATTAACTTGGCTGTATATCATTTACACTACAATTTATTAATACCTTTCTATAAATATGTATTTAAATCACAATCATGTTTAGGAAAAATTGCTCATTATGAATAATTTTATATTAACAAGTTAACTGTGGCGCCTCCGTTTGAGAGCGCGCAATTATATGTGTCACGGAAATCTAACGATGACGGGTATACTCGTCAATCACACAGTAAGTGACACAGTTAAACTACTGGATAAAAAGATAGGTGTATTTTATAAAATTTCCAATTTCATTAGTAATACTTGTTGTACAAGAGGTGTATGTACGGGGCAATAAAATAATTTAGCTTGGTCACAGGTTCATGAGGCCAATGGTCCTTTTAACTACAAGTTTTTATGGATATGTATGAATGTCTAATGTATGTCAACCATTAGTCTAATATCAGCACATGCCTTTAACATCAAACAGTCGACATTTACATCACTCGATAACTAGGTAACTTCGGACCAGCAGCTATCCATGGCCGGCGTCACGCATGCATTTGACCTACGGTTGACCATATCTAAAGGAACCCTATTATAAATATTCTTTCCAAATTTTGCCTTTGCTTCTTATAGACTAACATCTAAAATACATTATCATCGCACATAAATAAATTTGTTATGCGAGCTTATGCGCTGTTTCATCTGGTTCCAACGGGGACGCATAAGTTTATCTTAAATTTTTAATATTTTTTATTTATTTTTTTTCTCTGGATTGGCCTCAAAATATTCTAAACACCTTGAAATTTGGGAATATTTATGTTTTTCTCAAAAATTGCACCTTAAATAGCCGATGGTTATTAATTTTTACCCATGACGAGTATACTCGTCATGACACAAACTCCTGCAACTTCTCCATAGCGAGTATACTCGTCAATTACAATTAACCGATTAACTGTGTATTCATAACTTTTGAATAGTAAAAAAGAAAGTTTTAGTTTGATGTCTTCAATTTTAAGAAACTTGCTTCCTTATACTTTAAAACAACATTTACTCACACAATCTGTTTTATTTATTTTATCATTTAATAATGATTTCTTGCGAGACTATAGGACTTGAATATTTAATTAAATTACAATCCGAAATTGTATTTTTACGCATCATAAAATATAGAAACTATCGGTTGTAATACTACAAAAAATGTGGAGCACAAAATACGTGAAGCATTTTTATTTAAATATGTACAATTCCCAAATTCTTTCTGATTCAGATTTAATGGTATTATATTCATTTTAACAATGTCATTTGACTTAAAATTTAATAACAAACTTACAACACGAATGGATTTTCCACGAAAAAAGACGAAGTAAATCTCATAATGGAATCGAAAAATATTTCTAGAATAGCTGATATGACATTTTAACATCGCACAACACAAAATACATTCCTCTTTCTTTTCTAAAGAAAAAAAAAGTTAAATCTGCACTTTCGAAGCTTTTCTTCTAAAATAATGTAACATTTGCTGTTCGTTAAAATACGTTCGTCGCATTAGAGAAAATCATTCTAAAAGCTCGTTAAGCCTACTACAATTTCTTTCATTCATCAACGCATCTTCTAGTTTAATCCTCAAGTGGCATTTCAACATTCTGAGAGAGGGGGTGAAAACAACATACGGCACAACATGCGGAAACGGAAAAGGGTAAAAACAGAGAAAAGAAGGAAATAGTAAACAAAACGAAACAAAAACATCATTGCAAATCCTTCATATACCAGCAAAGTAGAGAGGAGTGAAGGAACGACGCATCCAAACGATGAATTATGCAAATGTTATTCGAAAAGACGGGGATTTGTATCGAAGAAGACGCGTTCTTTTCTCTGGAGAATTCAGGTTCCCGCCAAAAATGAGAGTCCGCCATCTTGAAAGTGTGTTCTATCGTTCGCTCATTTCTCCGCCGTCTTCTCAGCGTATGTTTGTTTATTTATTTCCCTCAAAAGAATGATGTGCAGAATGCAACAGCTATTTTATTAGGGAAGTAGAAAGTGTGAATTTGCATGCGAGAATATTGGTTTTCTGGAAACGAATGCTTTATTTGAGTCTCTCTCGGATATTTCTTACATTTCGAAGGTAGTGGAATCTTGAATGCGTTGGCTTAGCATATGAAACAGTGAATCCATATCAGTTACAGTTATGAAACTTTGTGTACGGGGACAGTTGTCGTTGAGCAGAAATATAATACACTTTAAGTAAGACTGATACACAATAATTAGACAATGCTTTTACAAAGTTCAAGAAAGACTGATTAATCCGAAATTGTATAATTGATTAGTATTTAATTCACTTTGGCACGACTTCTAAGACATTGTTACGTGTTTAATTTCGCAATTAACTCTTCAAGAGGTCCATTTTTTGCCCAAAATGTTACAAAAAAAAAGCACATTTATTTTAATTTCATATAACTAAGTAGAACACATAACAGAATGCTGAAGAATTTTATTTTAATTTTCAATTTTAAAGTGTTCACGCTTTTTTTTTATTTTATAATTGTAGAACACAATAATCCTAAATGTTTGCTTTTTATAAATGCAATCTGCATGCTATGAAAAATGCTTCATATATCCTAAAATAATTTCTCTCTTACTTACAAAAAGATTTCAAGTTCATACCTCTTTTTTAATCGGTTGAGGGTTTTGAGTGAGGGTGAGTGTGTGTGCAAATATATGTGCACACACAAAATTTGAAGCATGTGGTGAATTACTCAATCTTTCTTTGCAATGGGGACAAAGATAATATCTGATTTTTTGATTATCTTTGCATTTTCATTTGTCTTGAAGCAACACATTGCCAATCCCTGTTCTTCATCGAATATTTTCAAGAATCTGAATTCTTGCCTTCAATGAAAAATTCTCGCTTTCACCACGAAGAAAATCCCGGATGAGAATTATCATGGACAAACTGCATCTATTAAAACACTAGTGCTAATAATAGCACGATAAAAAATTTAAAATATTTTCAAATCAAAGAGATAGGAAAAAGGTAATATCAGTGTCCATACAGCATACGGGGAAACCAGTTAAAGGGTTAAGTGAGAAATAATGATTGATTTTAAATCATTTGAAAAAGACTGATTATCCTGATTTTGGTAAATTTGATTGATTTTTGATTTTCTCTAGTCCGTGCTTCTTGACGCACTGTTATGTGTTCAATTTCACGATTAAACTGAAAAATAAAACCCGGACTCTTTTCGAATTTACTATCGGAAGCTTTGAAACTTTCCCCAATGTGTTCAAATAAAGTAAACTTTCATACACATTGACCTAAAATAGTACAAAAATTTAACCAAAGGTTTTATTGAAAAATATGAATGCTTCATTTTTTGGCACAAGCTTACATGAACAAAAATAATAGTATATTTGTAGGTATAGAATATTTTAAGGAATATGGAATAACTTATCGATATTGAAGAACAATCTATATGATAGGATCAGAGCAGAGAAAACTGAATAAATCTGTATAAGATTCGAGTCTAGCGTGTAAGTATTGGCACCACTAAAGACGTGCCTAGTAGAGGGACCTATGCACATGAAATCCTTTGAGGTTCAAAGTACAAACATTGATGCTGTGTGTATGTTTGGAGAGTGGTTTTCCAGGTAAAATGTCGTCTTCGTACTTGATTGTGCCTGAAAATTGCAAGGTTCATTGATGGTAGTCTTTTTCTTTTTTTATTCTTCATAGTAGGACGAAAGCAATAAAACAATTAAACAATCAATAAGCATAGTACACAATAAATTATCATATCAATATAATTAACATTATATAAATAATAATAATAATTTTTTTTATTTCTAATGGATCTGCTGGCTGGTGTTTTACCATTGCATACCTAGTACATTCCCCAGCAGCTGGTATCTCATAATAATAATAATAACTCATGAAAATAGGCAAAGCAAAACTCATTTGATGCACAATTATATCTGGTAAAGTACTTCAATTTTTTTTGTTTGTTTTAGGTGTGCAATGGGAAAGCAATTCTCATTTTTTATAATACTAAGAATAGTTCTTAATTATGAACTCTGTAGATGGTTGTATTTATTTTTGTATCTATATCTCTATCCATCTATCTATCCGTTTGTCTATCTATATATATATCTTTAGCTATCTATCTATCTATCCATCTATCGGTCTGTCTGTCTATCTATCTGTCTATATATCTATCTGCCTATCTATCTATCTGTCTATCTATCTATCTATCTATCTATCTATCTATCTATCTATCTATCTATCTATCTATCTATCTATCTATCTATCTATCTATCTATCTATCTGTCTGTCTGTCTGTCTCTGTCTGTCTGTCTGTCTGTCTCTGTCTGTCTGTCTGTCTATCTATCTATCTATCTATCTATCTATCTATCTATCTATCTATCTATCTATCTATCTATCTATCTATCTATCTATCTATCTATCTATCTATCTATCTATCTATATATATATATACATATATATATATATATATATATATATATATATATATATATATATATATATATATATATATATATATATATATATATATAGATATATATATATATACATATATACATATCTGTCTGTCTGTCTGTCTCTTTATCTACATCGATCTAACTACACTGCTGGCCACCGTAAATGCAACACCAAGAAAGGTAAGAAATAGCACAACAAAATTTATTTTGCAATAACATGTTGACCAAGTACCAAATGATTAAATTTATGGACTTCTGTGAAGTGTGGTTCCTGCCAAAATCAGTAGCTAGAGTAGCCGCCATTGTTAGAGATTACCGCTACCACACGCCTCGGCATTGATTCAAGAAGACTTTGGATGTGTTCTTGGGGTACAGAAGACCAAGCAGCTTCCACACTTTGCCAAAGTTGATCTGGTGTGGCAGCTGGGGGTGTAACCTGGGTCAATCGTTGAGTAATGATGGACCACATGTTTTCTATCGGTGAAAGATCCGGAAAGCGAGCCGGCCAGGGAAGCAATTCAATCTGGTGATTGACGAAGAACCTTTGGACAATACGTGCCAAGTGTAGTCGCGCATTATCCTGTTGAAATATGGCATTGACCAATCCCTGACGGTAAGGAAGGACAACTGGCTCCAACACCTCGGAAATGTAGAGCTGGCTGTTTAAAGTACCGTAAATGCGTACTAGAGGAGTGCGAAAGTGATATCCAATACCACCCCATACCATAATGCCCGGTGCAGGACCAGTGTGGTGGTGCATAGCGCAGCTGTTCAGCATTCTCTCTTCCCGGTGTCTCAAGACTCGAATCCGACCATCGTGGTGTTGCAGAAAGATGCGTGACTCGTCAATAAAGACAACTTCATTCCATTCTGCCGACCATATCCTTCTTTCATCGCGCCATTAGCGTTGGAGACATCTGTGGTTTTGCGTCAAGGGTAGACCAAGCAATGGACGTTTTGCGGACAGCCCACTCTGCTGTAAACGACGTCGAATGGTACGCGCAGACACTGAACGATGCGTTACAGACTCAATGTGCTGTGATATGGTTCGTTATATGACTTAGTGATCCCTCTCTGTCATGCGCACAATTTACCTGTCCTCACGTGAAGTGGTGCACTGAGGTGGATGCGATCGACCGCATCGGTCCATCGTACCCTCCTGCATCCAACGGTCACATATCCGCATTGCAGTTGTTTGGTTTCGTCCAACACGACTACCGATATCCCAGAAAGATAATCCATAATCTTGGTAGGCCACTATCCTTCCTCTGTCGAACTCGGATACTTGATCAAAAGCCCATCACTGTTTTCTACGAGACATAACTGATCGTTTTTTTAAAATAAAGCACAAGAAAAACTTAATTGCCGACTTGAAATCGTCGAAATCTCCAAGCTTTAAATAGCGCCACAGGCGCGCGTGATGTGTGTCTTCGCTGAAATTCTAATCATTTGCATATCTCACCTCCAGTAATGCATGTTGTAAATTTCATGTTATTTGCATGCTTCCTTCAGGGTGTTGCATTTACGGTGGCCAGCAGTGTATTTATCTACATATCTATATACATATATAGTCAAAATTCTCTATTATAGAGAGTTATAGAAAGAGACAGATATGTATCTGTATACATATCTATCTGTCTATATATGTATCTGTCTGTCTATCTATATATATGTCTATCTATATCTATCTGTCTATATATGCATCTGTCTATATATCTTTCTGTCTATCTATATCTATGTCTATCTATCTATATGTACCTGTCTGTCTGTCTATCTCTATCTCTCTCTATATATGTATATATCTTTATCTATCTATCTATACTTAGTGAAATATATATATATTTCTTACCACTTTTCTCATTCTTTAAATACTTTTAAAAAATTCAATTAATTTTTTTTTATTTTAAATTATTTTATGAGTCATCAAACAGAAAATTGAAAATATTTTTTAAAGTTATTATTTTTAACCGCTTGAATTCCACAATTAGTAAAAGAAAATTTAATTTAACAATTGTACTTCAAAATTAAGACACTACTCCCCACTATATGCATGCAATCAAATACTCCGAAAATATGCATTATCTTGCGTTTATCACCGTACACTCTTCCGCTCCTTCGAAAGCTTATATTTTTAAGTATTACAACACATCCATTGATACTTCCCCAGTGGAAACGCTGAAGTTCACATGGCATTATAAGGGCATTTGCTGTCCTGCGGTTCTTGAAATACTGCCCCCGATAGTGGCACCCAAGGGAAAGTCGTGGGGATCTCTTCGGTCTCTTAATGCCGCCCCTGGGCTCTACTTTAATGTCAGGATATGTGATCAAAACGAACATTACTTAGAAGAGTAGAGAAGCATTCCTACTGTTTAAGCGTAGAATAGGTTTTAAAGGAAGAATTAGATGAATTTAGTTGGAATTTCCCATGTTAAAACAATTTGGATTCAAGCGCCATGAAATTTGTTGATTTTCTTTTAAATCGTTTTCTTCCCAGGAAAAAGAAGAAATTTTTGTAAAAAAATATATTATGTAGTTTTTTTTGTACAGATAACAAGTTTCTGTATGCACTCATAAAATATATTAACCCGTTCTATCCCAATTTATTTATTCTATTCAAATTTGAGTAGAATTATATTTTCTAAAGTTAGTGAAACCTAAACAAACTAAATATTAAAAAAAAAATTAAAAAATTATATATTTTCTATAAGAAATATGACCCGTCCTCTAAATAGGACACTGGGATAAAGGGAATAAAATTTACACTTAAATGTTTTAGTGTTCTCTTCAATGGTTTAAGATATCCGACTACGTTCGGAACCATGATTTTAAAAAAGCGCATAAATGGATAATTTTCATGCTATTTATTGTCACTCAGATTAGAATACATGAATAAAATTGTTTTAAGGTCATTTTGACAACAAAAAAAAATATTTAAATATAATATTTTGGCAAAAAATTAACTTAGAATAATCTTTTTTCCAAATGTTTTCCTTTTGTAAAAAATGGTTCTATTATAATAATATTTTGCCTGTATATAGCTCAGATTTCTCTACAAAGGCTCAACTGGAATTTTTGAAAAACACACATTATTTTCAGAGTTACCATCAATTGAAATAATTATTCGCGTTTTTGTCCTAAAATTGCTCCCCTCTGTTGTAAAATATGAATAAACCCCCTTCTAAGTTATATATTTCAAAAATCCTAGTTGAGCCTCTTAACAGAGGTCTGAGCTATATACAGGCAAAACATTATTATAATAGAAACATTTTTCACAAAAGGAGAACATTTGGAAAAAGATTATTCTAAGTTATTTTTTTTGCCAAAATACTAAATTTAAATAAATTTTTTTGTCAAAATGTCCTTAAAACAACTCTATGCATATATTCTAATCTAAGTGACACTAAATATGATGAAAATTATCCATTTATGCGCTTTTGAAAATCCTGTTTCCGAACGTGGTCGGATACCTTAAAGCTATTTCCGAGTATATAAATTTACTTTATTTGAATAATACTGTCTTGTTTACAAATTATTTTACTTTTTAGTTAAATTTTATTCTAATTTTAGGGCAAAGGTCGAAATCAAAACTGACAAAGCGTTGTGTCACATTTGCCATTATATGTTTTTGGTTTTCCTTTGCAGCCCTCTCTTTGAGAACGATGTTGTTTTTCTTGCATAAGTAAGAAATAACCAACGCTATATTTACGGATGTCATCTTTTGCATTAGAAGAAACAGTTGAGACCCTAGGTCTACATTTCGTTTTTATCATAGGTTTTTTAGACAGATGGTTTTTACAGCTCTTCGGAACTTTTTAAAGTTTAAGGTTTCATCTTTGTCCAGTGAACGTATAAAAAGTAGCCAGTACCACTTTTTCTCGTGAATTTTAAAGGAATATAGTTCAGCCAAACAGTCGTGGGAATACACAAAGTCCATATGTTTCATGTAAGAATTTACCAAATTCGGCGTCATCTCGTTAACTTTATCTTTGTGTTTTATATAATACTCACCTCAAAATTTTATACAATTATTATTGAGTATGACAAACAAAGGTTTTAAAGGCAAAATTTCTATAAAAACAAGTATTTCGACAGCAGTCATCAAGAAATTGTGTTCTGCTTTTTACATCTGCTGTATATCGCATAGTTTCTTTTACAATGAGATCAAAAACTTCACCGGAATAAAACTACTTAAAAAGCTCTGTTGGAGTTTTATCGTTCAATGCGGTTGTCATCTACTTGATGTCATCATTTGCAACTGAGTCGGCCTGTGTTTCCCATTTTGTATAGTTAGAGGATTTATTCTTTATCCAAAAATGACTGATGTTTTTTAGCTTCTTTTCCTGCTCTTTGTTGTCGAAATACTAGAGCCTATGGTCGGTTCAGGCTAGACACTATCTCCACCTATAACCTCCAAAGACCCAGGGACATCTTTTACAGTAATCTCACCAGTATTTACTTCATTCTCATCCCCTTCATCTTCCTCAGTTAGTTCACTGGTAAATGGTGGTAATGCAACAATTTCACCACCGGTCTCATCTGAACCTAAACTATTTAATAATTCTAATGCTTACTCTAACTTCAGAAACCTTTGCACTGACATAACTAAGCAGGCGTGAAACACTAGAAGAGAGATTATTTTATTTGCTTTTCGTTATAAAGAGAGAAAAAGGGCGTCAATTGCTGCGGATCGCCCCAATGTTCTGTATATATATTTAAAGAACAGTTAAAAATAATTTGCTAAAACTTACCTAAAGACAACATCACTCTAATTAAATACCAAGATAATGACAAAGGAGTACTATTACATAAAAAATGCCCAGCCAAGTGTCCAGGGTAAACTGAAAGAACTCTGCAACCGAAAAGAAGAGGGTACAAAGAGCGTACTCAAATGCGATGAATAAGCAAATGTTTTAGAGGAAGGAGGAGGTGGTGAGACACATAACTCACACTGGAAGAAGCTAATACATATCCCTACATGTTCCAATACTCAAAATATTCGTAACATACAAATAATGATTTCCCCATGATATTTTCCAGCTGTCCTCTAAATAGGACAGTTGGATAAAATGGGTTAAATAAAATAAGTTATATACGTGGGGACTATAACTGTGATAAATTAGTGTGTAGTTGGCTAGTTATATATATCTTTAGTAAGTTTTTGCTAAAAAGTAAATAACTGTTTAGATTGGCAATAATAAAAAGGAAATTTAGAATAGAGTTGCACTCATAAGCAATGTTGCTAGTGCTATTTTGAGAACATTTCCTATAATTTTCTTCAATGGAATAACTGTAATATATTGAAATAAAAAAGGAAGGTTTTCCCGGATGTGGTACTTTCCTGGCGGTAAAGTTGAGTTTTACATGCGAAATCAAATTCCTAGCATGAATTTGAAAATTAAGATTATGGCCACTCAAAAAGATGTGAACAGTGTTACTAGAGCGATGATACATTTGGCGAAAATATGATATTGCAAAGGAATCATTGAGTAATCCAGTGCTTTTCAAACTTTCAATATACGTGACCCACTATTCAATCATCGTTTTCATCGCCCCCCCCTTTATATAATAACAATGTATTGTATTCAATAACACTATGCTTTGACATTAAAGCTACAAAACTACTTTAACCTCTTATGTGCCACCGATGTATATAAATGTCTCACTCAGCCAAAGCATTAATTTTCTGGACGTATATACACGCCTTTCCAAAGTAAGATCTTTTCTGTGCAGGGCTATTCATAAATTTATTCCGAAGGCTTTGGAATGCAGAAAGAGAACCTTGACAGTGTTTGCGTAGGATTTACTTATTTCAGAGGATTTTCTTATTTATTCCTTTTCTCTCCTCCCCCACCCCCTGAAAAAACATCAAAATGCGCTCATCATTTTACTGATTTAGTAAAAAGTATTTATCTCGATCTTACAATTTCAAAACATAACTTGCCAGATTTCAAGCTTAAGTGAATTCAAATTTTAAATAAAGATAAACAGGAAAATTAAAACTTAATAAGAGTGGCAATAACTGTTACAATAACATCTGAATGACTACAGATATATGGGGCAAGTTTGACAAACGACGAGTCACAATCTTTGTCTTACAAACATTGTCCGTAAGAAAATAATTTTTGTGTCGATATCATGTAGAGATCAAGAGATCAGCAGTGTTACAGCTTTGAACTATAATGTGTTCTATCATTGATTATAACCACCAGTAACCAATGAAACTAATATATATATATATATATATATATATATATATATATATATATATATTATTTAATTAATTCTATAAATTTTCATATTGTCGCTCTGTAAATAAGGAAATACAAATTAATACAAGATCTAGATTTCTATGACGGCCGCTCGAGTCACTCATAGAGTCACACGTGTCCGCCTGAGTGAGAGTGACACATAAGTCGCACTATAAATCAACACGACTATTGATGACACTCACTCAAGAGAGGAGGATGACACCTAAACTGGCTGCCCCTCTCTCATTTACAAGGCCACGCCAATGGAAGGACTTTGAGTTAGGCAGAACAACGTACAAAAACTACCTCTACGCGGTGGGTCTTCATTAGCATCAGAACTCAAACCCGCGACATTTCGGCCACTTCTTGACCATAACCATTAAGCTACCGTGGCCACCACGTGCCCCATCTGCATATAAGTGTCGATATTTAAATGTTAACAGTGGTTTAAGTTATTGATTCATATCCAAAAAGGCTACATATATAAAATATGAAATTAGTAGGAAAAATTGGATATTTGAATGCACATGAGATAATTATAGGTATTGTAGTTAGAGAAATAATTCTATTGATCAGTTAACTGTGACACCGCTGTTTGAGAGCGTGTAACTTTGTGTGTCATGGACATCGAGCGAGGACGAGTATACTTGTCAATCACAGATTAAGTGTCACTGTTAAAGTATTGGATCAAAAAGATGGGTTTATTTTATAAAACTGCTAATTTTATTACAAATACTTATTTATTTGTTAACATAAACATATTTAAAAAACGCATTTGTCCCTTGGGTGACCAAACCTGCAGGAATCCCATAATAAATAAATCAACTTTACGCCTTTGTCTTAGCCCCTTTTAGGTTAACATTTAAAAAGCATTTATCAAACAAAAATTAATTCGTTATGTAAACTTATAGTCTGTTTCAGACGGTGCATGCAGCAACGCATAAGTTCGTTTGAAATTTTTCAATTTATTTTTTATTTATTTGCTTTACTCTAGCATATAGCCTCAAAATATTCTAAATATCTTAAAATTTGAGAATATGTTTTGTTTTGCTCAAAAATTACAATGTAAGTAGCTAATGGTCGTAACTTATTACGCGTGACGATTATACGATTATACAAAATCCTGAAACTTCTTGGTGAGTATAGTCGTCAATGCACAAAATTCTGCAACTTCTCCATGGCGAGTACATTCGTCAATGTACAAAATCCTGCAACTTCTCCTTGGCGAGTATACTCGTCAATGTACAAAATCCTGCAACTTCTCCTTGGCGAGTATACTCGTCAATGCACAAAATCCTGCAACTTCTCCTTGGCGAGTATACTTGTCAATCACAGTTAACTGGTTAACTTTTGTGCAATGAATGTGAGAAGAGAACAATTTTCCTAATTTTGCCATTTACATGCTTTTTGAATAATATTTTTGTAATAATCCTCTTAATCCTATTTTATAGCATTGTACTCGTTATCTGATATACCCATTCAGAGTTCTGTTCCCAATTTGTTCAAACATTTTAATTAGATTATTTAATTCTTACACTTTCTCATTATATTTTCTTTTCCATTAATTAATTTTTACCCTCTCAGACATTTTCAAAGCTCCACATTAAAAATGATTCCAATAATTAACCAACTTTTTTTCAAAAAGCGATAATCTCGAGCAAAATTTCGATACTGAAAACTGAAGGCAAGGAAGCAAGCAAAGCCTGCTGATAATTGAAACTCAAATAAAGTGATGGAATGCATGATGACAATAACATATCTACCTCTCGTCACAGTCCTTCGCTATTCATAGAGCATTTTTAATCAGTTTAATGAAGCCATTTTCTGAAATCTTAAACGTGTATGGAAGGAACATCATCTAAAGCTAATGAGTAACAACGACGAATCCCGGCATTAATAATCCGCTTACATTACACTTTTTTCCCTTCCCAATCTTCTTTGCCTTTTATATGAAACTTATAGAAAATCCCTGCAATTATGTGACTATCTTCTTTGATTGCTTTCATGTATGCGAAATTAATTTCCTTCTCCTTATTAAATCAGCTTATTGAGCAAGAAAGGAAAAATTGCATATGGCGAACTGTTATACTTTTTAGTTCCAGTTATTAATTTGAGAATATATCTAATGTTGGCACAACTCGCTGGCTTAATTGTAGGAGGAAGGTTTTTTTTTCATCGAGTTTGAATGAAATGATTGGCTGGTAATTTAATTAAGAAATGCATTACGCCTAGTGTGTTATTTAATTTGCTTGATTCGTTGTGAAAATAATTTTCCATTTAAAAAGAGAAAGCTACTGATATTTTCATTGCGATTAAATGTGGTGCTGTAATTGATTTTGGAGCAAATAATGAATGGACCTTTCATTTGTTTAAAGACTAGCATGGAATATTGCTACGATTTTTTTTCCATTTTAATCTGTAAGTTTAAGAAATTGATTCGGTGGTTAATTCTATGTATAGATAGTAAAGGCATTATGTAGTTTATTTAAAAATGTTTTTCGTTGGTATATATCATTCCAAAATAACAAAAACAAATGACAATTAACTTGTAGACAAAAGATTTTTGTGTGAAAGCAACATTTGATTCAATACAATATTTATTGGAACGTAAATTTTCTAAATAATAATTAAAAAAGTTTTGTATACAATGGTTTAATCGCTCGTAATAACAAAACTCTTAAATTTTTTTATCGTGTGCCCTTAAGACGAGAACAATTGTATGAAGTAACACTCACCACACCACACACACACACCACACACACACACACACACACACACACACATCACACACCACACACACACACACAGACACACACACACATATACTCAGGGTCACAACAGTTGCAAACCATGATGAAAAGAAACAAAGAAAAAGAACAGAAATAGCAACACGTTAATGGGATAGAAAACATTTTATTGAAACGTTGTACTACTACATGTGTTCGAAAAGGCATGAAATTCTACTTAAGCAGTCACATAAAGAGTTTGGTTTACGAGATCCCCGTTCCTTTAGTTGAGGACCTCATCGCTCGAAACTTTACCTGCGGAGAGGATACGGGACATGCCAGGAATCTTTCAGAACTAAGGGAATTCCATGCAGAGCAGCTGCCAGGCCTTACGGACGACTTCTGGTCATAATTTCGAGCACCTCTGTTGCAGTAAAATCTTCAATATAATATTTTCTGTCACATTAATGTGTTGCTGCTTCTGTTCATTTTCTCTGCTTCTTGGCACCGTAGCTCGTAAATACGACATTTGTGGTCCTGCCTGCCTATGTGATTCCGAGCCATCTCTGTACCCCCTATAAACTTTACCAGTTTGTCGATCTGGTAGCGAATCCTCCTGTATGACACCCCGTTAGACACCTTTCCACGTGAAGTGTAACGAAATTAAATAATTTTTTTATGAAAATGAATTCTATTTTGAATAATTCTTAAAAACTAGATAATGAATCAGTTTTAAAAAATAAGTTTTCATAAATAAATGGGAAATAGACATTTTTTATTGTTAAAAAATTGAGCCTTTTAAAAAAGTTTAAGGTATCCGACTACGTTCGGAACCGTGATATTGCAAAAGCGTATAAATGGATAATATTTATGATATTTAGTGTCACTTAGATTAGAAAACGTATATATAATTGTTTTAAGAATATTATTACAATAAAAAACTATTTAAGTACAATATTATGACAAAAAGGGAGCACAGAATTACCAGTTTTTAAAGCATTCTCCTTTTATAAAAATTCTTCTATTATAATAATATTTTACCTGTTTATAGCTCAGACCTCTGTGCAGAGGTTAAACTAGAATTTTTGAAACACATAACTTAGAAGTTGATTTATCCATATTTTAGTACAACAGAAGGGAGAAATTTTAAGAAAAAACGCCGATAATTATTTAAATTGGTGGTAACTCTGAAAATAATGTGAATTTTTTAAAAATCATAGTTCAGGCTCTCTGGAGAAATCTTTACTTTATCTAAGCAAAATATTATAATTATAGAAGCATTTTCTTTTAAAAGGAGATCATTTTGAAAAAAAAAAAAAGGTTATTCTAAGTTAAGTTTTTACCAAAATATTGTATTTAAATATTTTTTTTGTCATAATTTCCTCAAGACAATTTTATACATATATTCTAATCTAAGTAACACTAAATATCATGAAAATTATCCATTTATGACCTTTTTTTAAAATCAAGGTTCCGAACGTAGTCGGATAACTTAATGTTATTGAAAAGATTTGAAATACTTTGGTGAGCAATTCGAAATTTAAAAAAAAATGGAAAATAATAAGAAACTATTTTTGTTCAGAGCAAAAGATATTTTCTAATGAAATATTTTCATACTAAATACATAAAAACTCTTCATACATTTTGTAACATTTTGCTGCTGCTCAAAATATTGAAAATTTATATTAAAATATTAATACGTATATTATCGACTTGAGTATAACACACTCCAGTATTTTATCCTTTCTAGTAGTTTTTTTTCCTTAAACGTATTTTCACTCTTGTATATTTTATTTCAAAACACGTCTGGACAAGGTACACCATGCACTGCCTGTTTGGCATTTATTAAATATGAACGGCCTTTTAAATTACAGATATATAGCAACGACAAACTTTAAAACACCTATTTAAATTACCGCCTTAAAATTTATTTTTGTTTCGCATCCACCTGCAAAGGAAAGAGCTGAAGCCAACAACAAAACCAAACAATAACAAAGAATTTTTCTGTTTAACTTTGCTCCAAGATCCCTAATTTTCCTATAATTAGCTGCAGAAGTCTTAACGGAATACAAAATTGAAACAATTACATGAGACGATCAGAAGATTCATTGTTTTAGGGATTAAAGTCTGTTGCGACGCGACTTCCATTAGCAAGGAAATTATTCCTTTCTCGCTGTTGCGAAACAAAACAGGTCGACAAAAGACACTTGCGAAAGAATTCAGGTTTAGTCAAATATAGTGACGACTTGTGCAGCCTTAATTCTACTTCAATTAGTTCCCGTGTTGATTTTGTTTTGTCCTATGAAGCAAACCTTTCTCTATTGATTAGAATATCGAAGTATTTCAATATATTTTCTATTTTCGGAATAAGAATGCATTACAATAAAGGTACTTCTTAGCTATAAAATATTCTATTTGGCTCTTATTCTCATTCGAGTGCGCTTACTGCATATGTTGCGTTGAAGATTTCTGCAGTAGTTTTAATTATTTATGGGCTTTTTTTTAAAGAACAAATATACCGATTATTTTCAAGTAGTTGTGTTTGCTACGAATATGATAAACATGAAAGTAAATTATGTATTAATAAATATGAATGAAAATTTATATGTTTTCAAATAGTTTTATATGTAACACAAAAACACGCAGTTGCATTTAAATCGGGTTTGTGGAAAATTTTCAATTTTCATATTCTGTTGTTGTCTTGTCCAAGTGGTGCAAAGAAAATAAATGACTCCGAAGGCCTCCAAAACGCCCCTTGCAATGTAGAAGACATTTGGGGAATGAAGCAGTTGTTGGTGCATGAGGTTTAGGTCTTTTTTTGTCGGATTTAGGCAATATAGAAGGACAATTAAATGTATAATTAGGAGAAAGTTGAGTGTAAGAACAGTGAGGACAAGCATTGTAACTTCTTCGGCCATCAGGGCATATTTTAATCCCTTTAAAGTGTCTTGTACATAGTCTGACTATGGTGGTTGAAATTGCGTGATTACCATTAGGTTCTGGAAGAAAGTGCTTCTTAACTGGATGAGAATGAGTCTACGTCTGGCTATTGCATCAGTATCGGTAAGTGTAAGGCCATTGGAAAGTTTAGGAGAATTTTGGGCTTCCTTGGCAAGGTTATCAGCCTGTTTATGGCCGAAGATGTCTACATCGGCCGGTATCCATTGCAAATTTCAAGTTTTTTGGGTGGCTACTGGTCTTTTTATAAGGGCAATTATAACTTAGATAAGTTGAGAGTTGCCCTTCAGGATAGCTTGGAGCGAAGACCTAGAGTCTGCAAACTGCAGAATGCCACTGGAACTCTCGATTTTGTCTTGCTGTGGTAGTTATCGAAAGTTCGTTTTGTGTCCATAAGCTCTCACGTAAAGTTTCCATTTGGTTCCCATTGGAAAAACTATAAAAAGGAAATACATTTTTATGTAAGAAATTGGAAGAAATTGCTCACAGTGAACAAATATATGAATAAAGGAAATTCATAGTCACCTATTTTCAAATGAGTACAATATGTCGCGTCTTGTAAAATGCCTTCATAAGTGTATTTAACCCTTTAAAGGACCATTTTATTCTAGTAATGCTTTTTAAAGAGTTTTGGGAACTAAGATTGGTTTATAAAAAGAAATTCACTTAGCTTATCTAAAATTAATTTGATTTTAAGATCATTTTTTGGTGGGAAGTATATATCCCATCACCCACTGGGAATTATTCTTATGTAGGATATTTTACACTCTTCCACGCCACAGGGATGGTGTTCAAACTATGGGCTGGTCAAGGTCGGCTCAGCCTTTCATCGATAAAAGGAGTAACAAGTCGAGCGTGGGAACTAAACAAGGGGAGTTTCGCGTCAGATTGACCGCCTGTGTGGAACATTTGCTCATGCACCTCAGCGCCTAAGATCATGGAAACTGAGATGGCACAGTCAGCTTTAAGGCTCTTCCGAGCTGTTGCGCCACTAAGTTTAGTTTTAGTTTAAAATATCTTACATTTTGCATTCCTTTTTATAACTCATTGCATGACTTTTACATATAATATAATTTGTAAATACTGAAGTCTACAAAAAGAATTATGAATAAGATATATTTTGTATTCGAAAATTTAAGATTTTTTTTTGTACTTATTACTTTTCTTTAAATTTTAGATACAGGAATCAATCCATTTGGGAGATAATACAAGGTATACAAATTTATCTTGTTCTTTTCTTATGGCTCAAATAGCAAAGTCCATATATGCACACACATTTTTTTGTTTGTAAAATTGGTAAATGGACATCAAGTTTAGCTAATTGTATGCCATCTGAAAGCTTTTCTTACTGCTCAGGAAATTTACAAGCCGTCCTTTACGTTTACGAGCTGAAAATCCAGAAATCAGTTGTCGTATTAGCCGAAGTGCTTAAAACACAAATCATAGGTAGGAAAATAAATTCCGATCAACATTTAAAAATTAATGAAATTGGTAGGATGTATACGACTATTTGCCATGTATATCTTACAAAGGATTAAATTTTACTTTGATAAAAAAAAAACTCATAAAAGATATACATAATATTTCTTAAGTAAACAACAGTGCTATTTTTTCATAATTCTTGAAAGCCAAAAAAAATTATTAATTTGCTAGAAATATATATATGTACAAATTCTACTTCGAAATACTGTGTGAGTCATACACAGATAAACTTGCCTATATTTATATGCTACTAATTTTTATTTTATTCACTTTTTGAAAATTTCCCGGAATAATAAGAAAACTAATAGATTTTTCAATGCTTGTATCATAAATTATCTATAGATTAGGAATAAATTTATTTTTTATTTCTAATTGCAGCTGGGCAATTACACAGATAAGTATTCTTATGTCATACAGATATCCGGAAGTTGTATTTATATAATAATAATGCAATACAGCACACAGAACAATAATTTACACAGAAAAGTCTCAAGTACAAACAATTATACAAAAATAAAAATAAATAAAATAAAAGATATACAAAAAAAGGAATTACTACAGGATCAAGTCTGCAATCTATTAAAAAAGCCTCTAGTCTCCCAGTATCTTCAGAAAATAATGTTCTGAGCAGACGAGATGCCCAGCATCCATAAATTAAATATTAATGTTTCTAATTTGTAGTTGCGAATTAGAAATATAGTGCAGAGCTTGATTTTTCCTTAGGAATAAAGCATTCTATTGTAATTACTGGATTAATCTATCGTAAACTGTTTTGCAAGTTGCAATAAAAGGTATTTTGATGAAATGCCTGTGTTCCATAAATTATTTGAAATAAAGTACAATTTTAAAATCCCTAAGGCAAAAACATTATTTTCTTTACAAAATACGTTTGATAAACTCTTACATTATATGTTACCTACAGCTTCCTCAGTATATATTGAGAAGTTTACTCTATATCTACACTAAAACAGGTGGAACTCAACGAATTACTGATAACCTTTTTTTTTATAACTTATGTCACTGTTTTCAAACAAACAGCAAAAACCTCCAACCCATTCTTTTATTTTTTTCCCCCATTGACAGCCAATGTATATCCCTAGCATGGGGAATTCCAGCGAACCGTAACTGCCGAAAGAGAAAGTGATTGGCCCAAGGAGAATGTCACCCTCTTCATTTCTCCTTTGGGTTTCTTTTCCCCCTTTTTTATCTGGCATTGTCTCGTGACACATTACAGAGAACTCCTCCTGTCTATTCTTTTTCCTGCAGAGAATTGTTTCTCTTTCATCAAAACGACGAGATTCTATCCTCTGATTGTTCTTTTGCTGCTTCCTTTTTACTAGGTTTCGATGTTGTTGAAGGTGTTTTCTTTTCCTGAAATCAATTCAAATTGACAGATATTTATTGATCTTGTTTCTGCACCTGATATTTCGTGTGAAATGTGTATTTTTAGGAGTTATCTTTAGGGTTTTTCAGTGGAAGCTGTACGATCTATTGATCCCTTAACTTATTGACTCGGATAAGAATTGTTGCAATTATTTCTAATTACTTGGAACTTTCAATATTTTGTAAATTAAGGTATCCGACTATCCTAAAATTGTGAATTTTGCCAACAATTTACAATGTTCTTATGATTTTATTTTATAGGCCATCTTATTAGCTTTATAAAAATACCAAATTTATTATTGTTCATTCAATTCAACTAAAACTACGTTTTAGTAAAAGCAAACGCCACACCACTTTAAGCAAGATGTCATACTTTAAAATCCATTTTACACAAAATGTGTATTTTTTCAAAATGCTCTAACAGGGACAGTGATTGCTCAGAAAGTTTGAAAATAATTAACTGAATTTCTTTGTGTATATTCTGTATAATAGTAGAAGTGTTTTAAGTTGCAGATTTTTTATGCACTAATTTATTACAAAATTTAGTCCCTTTTGTAAATATAATCACTGCAATTTCCCATAATAATACTAAATCAAAGTGCTCTAGTTTTTACAAAAATTAAAATATCTCTTATCCTGTAGGTCATTTTAAAAATGAGCAACAAAGCAACACAGCAAAATTGAAAAATTGAAAATTTGTTCATAAACGTTTTGTACAAAATGGGTCCTGTTTATCCAATTTTTTTCCAATTTTAGTAATAATAATTTCTTTTTCTCCTCTCGATTTTAGCATATTTTTCTTAAAATGTACTAAATAAATCTACCCCCTCCCCGAAAAATCCCCTTTTCTCTATTTTTTTAAAAAAAAAGTTGTCGCAAGCGGTCGGATATCTTAACTGTATTATTTCCTAAAATACCTAATTCTTAACAGATGTATAGTAAATTTTAACCTACTTTTTTATTTGAAGAATGTTTAACTATATTTTATACAGTGGCGTGACGTGCGCCCTCCCCCCCATCGCAGAGGAACCCAGGACTCTAGGCGGCCCTAAGCCTATTCTATATTATGGTTTTACAATCCTTTGTAAGATCTGGCCTGGGGCTCAAAACCTGACTATATATAGAGGGGGTTCCTAATATTCTCCATTACGCCACTGATTTTATAAAATGTAGACTATATATTTTAAAACATAGATCCTTTATAAAAGTTTTGAATTAGTTTTTTTTCCCCTCTTGTTTCTGTTATATATAAAAGCACAATTAAGTTAGTTACATAAAAATAAAAATGTATTCAGTTTTTTTTTCAAAAGGATGCTTAACACATATCGACAAATTAACCCATTCACTGCCAGGCAAATTTACAGAGTGGGGTTAATTTTTTTTTTTGTAAAAATTTTACAAAAAAATAATATTAAGTTATTGATATAATATTGCAATGGGCATTCACAGTTCTATTTATTGAAAAAGAAACTCTGCGAGATAACTCGTTACTGGCGCCATTGAATTAGATTCCTGTGCTAAGCGCCACTTACGAGTTATCTCTCGTAGTGTTTTTTTTCAATAAAAATCTTCATGTGCAAAGATTTTCTTTGCGTATTGTTTGATTTTATAGGATAGGTACCTAATTTCATTTGGTGACAGTTAGATGTGTAATATTACGTTAGATTTTCATGCAGATGCGTAATGATTCCCACTGGGAAAATCTATAAAGCCATGGTCATTACAAAGAATTGTAAAATAATAAAAATTGACTGATAAGTAATAATTAGCAGAGACCTCAGTTAAACCATTTCCTTGATACACGGAAATTACTCTACCCTTCTTCGAAGTTTTCCTGCTCGTTACATACATGCTCTATAACCAAAAAAAAAAAAAAAAAAAAAATCGAGGGAATAACAAGATGAAGAGACGTCAATTTAGGGAATCGGTTATTATGCATTTAAAGGGTGTTTTTTTAGAGGTATAGAACTTTAAATTGCGTTAAAAAAACGATGTATTATTCGATTGACATGATTTTTTTATTCGAAAGATAATCTTGTGGCATTACACTTTAAATATGATTTCTGACGTAGGACTGCCACGGCTGGCTTGGATGTAGTCCAATCTGGACGTCCAATTTTCGATGACTTTTTCCAACATTTGTGGCCGTATATCGGCAATAACACGGCGATTGTTGTCTTCCAAATGGTCAAGTGTTTGTGGCTTATCCGCATAGACCAATGACTTTACATAGCCCCACAGAAAATAGTCTAGCGGTGTTAAATCACAAGATCTTGGAGGCCAATTCACAGGTCCAAAACGTGAAATTAGGCAGTCACCCAACATGTCTTTCAATAAATCGATTGTGGCACGAGCTGTGTGACATGTTGCGCCGTCTTGTTGGAACCACAGCTCCTGGACATCATGATTGTTCAATTCAGGAATGAAAAAGTTAGTAATCATGGCTCTATACCGATCACCATTGACTGTAACGTTGTGGCCTTCATCGTTTTTGAAGAAGGATTCCACCAGCCCATAAAGCGCACCAAACAGTCAGATTTTCTGGATGTAACGGTGTTTCGACATACACTTGTGGATTAGCTTCGCCCGAATGCGGCAGTTTTGTTTGTTGACGTAGCCATTCGACCAGATGTGTGCTTCATCGCTTATGAAAATCGACCATTATTTTCGAAATAAAATTGCACAATTTGAAAGCGTTGTTCAGGCGTGAGTCTATTCATGATGAATTGCCAAACCAAACGGAGAATAAATCACTTGACAGCTGTTAAATCGGTCGCCATCTTGGAAAGTAATGCCAACTTAAACTTCTATACCTGGAAAAAAAACACTCTGTATTTGATAAGGCACCCTTTAACCCTTTTACCCTTTAATCAAAACAAGTTTAAGTTTCTTTTCAGAATAGGTTCTATATTCAACTTAGTTTATAGTAAATACATACTCACACGCAATCGATATGTCGAATTGTGGTAACTGTACATGTGATGATGTCAGGTATGGTAATAATTTTCTTTATAAAAAAATGTCATCAAAACGGTCCAGATTGTTACAAATTATTCAAAAATGTTTGTAATTTCGGATTTAAGACGTGTGTCGGGACCGCTAGTATATGTGTATATATAAAATCTTCTGTGCGTGTGTTTGTCATTTAACTCCTCCTAAACGGCTGGACCGATTTCGATGAAATTTTTTGTGTGGGTTCAAGTAAATTCGATAATGGTTTAGATTCACAATTCGGTCCGATATCGCAATTAGTTAAAAAGATATTAATTAAAAACATTAAAAATTACAACTCAACATTCACCTGCATTGTTTTAACAACGCTATTGTTATAAACAAAAAGTAATAAAAAAAAAATTTCAAATCAATTCCTACTTAGATCAACAAAGAAAAATATTTTAGCTACTTTTTATTAAATTGTTGCAATTAATATAAATATGTATATGCATATGACAGAATCACAACATTAAGTGGTAATTAATTTTTATCAATTATCATTAAAATATTGTATTGCCATCCAAAACAATCGTGTATATAAAATTTCCTTTCAACTGAATGCTTTAACATGTGAGAAAAAAACCTTTTCAAATTTTGACATCAGTCGCCAAAAAGGTCACCAACGTGGCTGTATTTGTAATTTTTTAAATAAATAGTTTTAATCAACTAATTTTTATTAATTATAATTAAAAATTACTGTATTGTCATCCAAAATAATCATGTACATTATATTTCAGCTCAATTGAGCGCTTTAAAATGTATTTTATTAACAATTGAAAATTCTACCAAGATAAATAAATAAATAAGCAAATAAAATATGTATAGAGATCGTGAGCTAATAGAAGGAATTGAAAAAGACATAAGTTGGCGTCGAAAATTGATTTTCTGCCAAACTGGCCAAACTCGGTCTTTATTGTTACGAAAATGCAGACGCGTTTTATCGTTTTTAATTAAGATCTTTTCAAATAATCTTTTATATGTAATTCTTCTGTGTGTGTGTATGAAACTAAACTCCTCCTAAAAAGCTGGACCGATTTTGATGAAAGTTTTTGTCTGTTCCATTGGACTCGAAAATGGTTTAGATTTATAATTCAGCTTAGAAATGTTTATTTAATTATTTTTTTATTCATAAATTGTTGATCTTGGAATGTTTTACATTTGATCCGGTAGACTGCGCTACGATCGCAGTATCGAATATTCAAAAATATTTTATTATAATTCAAGTTGGTCCCGACAGTTGGTGCTGTGATCATTTCAGAAAAATATTTTGTCACTTCGTGTTATTATTTTGTTGAAATAAATCGTGTGTTAATTAAATTATTACATTCAGATGTAATTAGTGTTTGAAATTTTACTCAATTTTACTCAAATTTTACTCAAAATGGTCCAGATTGTTACAGCTTATTCATAAAAATTTGGAATTTTTGATTTTAAGATGTGTGTACAGGACAACGTCTGCCGGGTCCTCTAGTATATATATATATTTCTTACAAATCAAATAATATGTAAACACTATGAGTATATCATGTGCACAAAGCAGTATTCAACTTGATGAATTTTACAAATTTGCCAGAGATAAAGTTTTTCCTCTCCTAAATAACTTTTTCTATACGCTTATAAATTTATGGCAACACTGATCCGTACTACCGAAATAAGTTAGGCTTTGAGACGACGAAAACTTCCGAAAATAATGAGCTGGGGAGGGAAACATCGAGGGGGGACTTCGAAAAAGAGGAGGTCCGAGGGAAATAAAGATGAACGAGAGTAACATCCGGCTGAACTTCATGAAGTTGGGAAAAGTCCATCCCAACTCCTGCTGGTGACAGATTGGTCAAAAAGAATCCACGTGCTTTTGAAAGGCAGTTTAAAAGAGTATACATCACCCCTCTTTATTGACTTCGAAGACTGTCTCGTGTAAAATGATATATTTTAGGTTGTAAGAGTAGAGCTTTTCAATATAGATCTGCATTTAAATTCAAGAAGTATTCATATGTATTAAATTCTAAAATAGAATATTATTTGAATGTATAATATTGCACATATGCACAACAAAATAAGTCATATTAAAACCCATATTTGGAAGGCTTTTGTTCAAAAGATAATAATTTTTAGAAATTATTTCAAAATCAGTACTTAGTTTGGAACATTTTGTTGGCTAGAATAGATAAGAATATTTACCCGACTATACTAAAATCGTGAATTTTTATGGTTTTGTTTTATAGGACATTGTATTATCTTTATAAAAAGTTTACTCGATTTTTTTTTTCAGAAAACGTTCAAACGGGGACAATGATAGCTCAAAAACTTTTGAAAATAATTAACTGAATTTTTTTGTATGATCTGTATAATAGTAGAAGTATTTTAAACTTTGGATTTATATATCATTGTTTTGTTACAGAATTTACAGTCCTTTATGTGAGTATAATCACTGTTTTTTCTAAGCAATTTCATACAATAACTAAGATAAAGTGTTCTAGTTTTTTGTAAAAATTAAAACATCTTTTATCCTAAAGGTCATTTCAAAAATGAATGGCAAAGTAACGCATCAAAGTTGAAAAAAAATGAGTTTGTTCAGAACCTTTTTGTACAAAATGAAATCCACTTTTCTCCCATTTAACTAATAATAATTTTTTTTCTACTTAATTTTAGCACTTTTTTCTTAAAATGTACTTAAATTTAAAAACCACAAAAATACTCATATCTCCATTTCTTTAAAAAAAAGTTATCGCAAGTAGTCGAATACCAAAAGTAGTTTTATTTTTTGTGAAATTAGTTAAGTATGTTTTAGAATTTCGTATAACTTAACTTTGGTATCAAAAGATTTTCTGTTTGCTTGGAGCATGTGTGTAATATTACTAAGAAATTAAAGTTTTTTTTTTTTTTTTTTTAAATCAAGTTAGGTGTAAGGTTAAGATGAAAATACGCATCGTTTAGCAATTTTAAATTCGAAAATGTATTAACACTTTTCCTATTTTTTAAAAAATATATTTTTAAAAATTCATATAGCAAGTACACGTATGATTTACACAGGCAAGCACTTATGAATGTTTAAAGAAGAAATAAATCGTATTCTTTATACAAAATTGTATGACTTTTACAAAAAAATTCATTGAACTTAAAATAATTTTACCATTTAAAAAAAAACATTAAATTATAAAAATCTATTACTCTTTTTTTAAGTATAGAACACAATACAGAAAGCATAAAAATAAGTAAATGGTTATATAAGTTTAATTACATCAGAAGTAAAATTAATTGCCGATAGTGTTGGCATATATTTACAGATTAAAAATACTCATAAACTGCAATGCAGAATATGAAAATTTTTTGCAGAAACTCATTATCTAAAATGTTTTACGTGGCTTAAATCATGTAACTAGTAAAATCTGAAGTTTTAAGAGTTTAATAACGCAAAAATACTAATTTTGGTACTATTTTTTTACATAAAAATTGTAAGCATTTTTACGTTTTTTGAAATTTTTATATTCTAAATCATAGTTTCCTAAATTATTAGATCATACGTTGGAAAAAAATATATTTAAATAAAAAAGTAATATAAAGAGATATATTTACAAATAGTAAAAGAAATTCGATTTATTTAAAAATTATCACAAAGTAAAGAAGAAATGATGCTGAAAGTGTTGAATTGAAGCACAATATTTAAAACGTTTCTAGTTAAATTAATTCTGTATCAATTTTAGCGAAACTTTAATAACTTAAGTGTTGCTTTTGGATTATATGTAACATTTAAATCTTTTAAATTATATGTAATATATTATTTTATACTTAGAAGAAAATAATTTGTAAGAATAAAAGTAAGTACCAAAGATAGTAAAATATTTTTTTTGTAGAAGTACTCATTTTTATATTCTGATAAAAGTTACACATGGCAATATATTTTTGTGTGGTAAACCTTTAATCTTACACTTTACTTAACATAAGTTTCTAGATGAGGATTTACTGCTAAACTTGGCTTTATTACAGTGTTTCTCTAACTGTGGCGTGCCGCCTAGGGGGGCCGAGCATATTGAAAAGTCAAAAGCAAAAGATCACTTAAAAAAAATTATTAATTTTCTAAAAGTAAACAAACAAGACACATTCATATATCTTTACTGCTCAATGCATTGTATAGATTAATTTAACAATACTAAGTTAATAACGTTTAATAATTACCAGTAACCCCATGAACTCTTCATATATAAAATTAATTTTTGCATATAATAATCCTGAATATTTGTCTGGATTATAAATAATTATTTCAATGCTGATTAAAAATTATGTGATTTGTTCCCCAATAACACCGTTTAACACGCAGTCGAGCGTATGTGGTGTATTGGGAGGGAAGGCGTAGTAAAGGAATTAATAATCAAATACTCTGAAATAATTATTCCTTTGCAAACACTGTCCAGGTAATTTTATTGCATTCCAAAGCCTTCGGAATTATTTTACGGATAGCAGTTCATAAAAAAGATCGTACTTCGGAAAGACGTAAGTATACGTCCGGGTAATTAACGCACTGGCTGAGCAAGACTTTTATATACGCTGGCAGCAATTAAGAGGTTAAAGTCAAATTGTAGGCTTAGTGTTAAAAAGTATGATTGAATTTAATACATTGTTATTGCATGGGGGGCGATGAAAATTACGATTGAATATTGGGTCGCAAATATTGAAAGTTTGAGACGCATTGCTTTATTACGTAATTTTTCAAAAGAAGATTTGGCTAAAACCAAAACTACTTCAGATAATAGAAAAATGACTGTCTGCATGGAATTTATTTTAAATACCTGACTAAATGCCAAAATTTATCACGAAAATGTGTTTAATCAACAGGTTAGTGGCATTTTATTCTTTCATTGTAAGAAAGAATAGGAAAAATAGGCATTTTTTTTCTCTCTATAGATATCAATACCAAGACAAATTTCTTTTCAAGTATTGTTATTTATAGTTCTTTTTTGACGCCCGTGGATCAATTTCTTTTGATATCTGGAAGATCAAGAAGACTAAAGATCTGTTTTAGAATACCGTATTTCAGCAACACTTGATGAAATGACTGGACTTAGTGAGTCAGCTCATTTTCAAAAAAAGAAGAAAAATTCTCATGCCCATGATTGATGGTAGTGTAAATCAACACCCTTATCCCACTGCTTTTCTAGCGTTTCCATTTTCACGATCTCGGTTAAAACCTCAAATCAATCATCGAGGGATCTCCTGAGCATCAAGTAGTCATAAATATCTAGAAAACTGTCATTTCACTGACAATGATTTCTTAGAAAAGGTGAATAATATAGTTTTAAGTAACCTGTAAGGGAGTAAAATTTAAATTTTTCAAATGTAATGTATCTGTTTTGAGTTTTACATAGAAATGGAAAAATACGTGGAAAAATATTAATGAAAGCGCAAACTTCTGTTAGATGTTTATAAGTAATACATTTTAATCCCAAAATCAAATAATTCAATTCCTACTATTAGCTCACACTCTCTCTATATTTATTTATCTTGGTGGAATTTTTAATCGTTAATAAAAAGCATTTTAAAGCGCTTAATTGAGCTGACATTTTAAAACATGATTATTTTGGATGACAATACAGTAATTTTTAAATATAATTAATAAAAATTAATTGATTAAAACTAATTATTCAAAGAATTACAAATACAACCCCATTGCCATCATTTTTGGCGACTATTTTGGTGTGACTTGTGTCAAAACTTTAAAATATTTTTTTCTCACATTTTAAAGCGCTCATTTGAGCTGAAATTTTCTACACACTATTGTTTTGGGTAAGCATACGATAATTTAATTATGATTAATTAAAATTAATGTAGGAATTGACTTAAAAGTTCATTTATATTACTTGTTTTTAATTGAATAAAGGTCAAGAGGTCTGTTTGTAACAAAGTAACACGTATAATTTATTGTTATCAGTAAACCTGAATAAAAATTGACAATTGTGGATTATGTAAGTTAAAAATACCGAATTAGTATACATCTTTTAGTAAGTAATTAAAATATTTGCATAAAAATGAGTTTTCGTGAGATAAAATACTTATACAGGAACAAATATTTCTTTTTTAAAAAATCAGTTTTCAGATCAGGAAAAAAATAACTCTTTACAAGAAAACAATTAATATGTAAGTATAATTACATTTCTAACAATTTCAGAAATTAGTAATTTACCAGATTTACGAAATTATTTTATTTAAAAAGAAAAAATGCTAATTTTTTCCGAATAATTTTTTTTCTATATTTTTCAGCTGCATTTACACTTCCTGGAAAAGTTGGAACTAATAAATAACGATAATAATGTATCGTTATATTAACGATAATAATATATCGTCCCTGCTAATATTCGTTTTACTATTCAAGAGTTTCTTTGTAAGTCTAAGAGACGGATTATACATACTTCATTGTACTTTTAAGGTATTATTTATGCTCAGAGCCAGCATGATAAAGCTAAATTACATAGGTCTTTTGAATGTGTCCCTAATATATCAACTCTATATTTTTTCTAATGGAAATTAAAATAATCATTCAGTTTGCTGATTGTTAATTTTACAGATTATACAATTTTATTAAAAAAGGTTGATATTACTAAATTTTAATTTATAAAGCGCATATTCGAAAAATAGTGATTATGTAATCATATTCCAAATGTGTTTTGATTTTTCAAAACAGCATTTTTTATATATATATAAAGGGTGTTTTTTTGAGAGGTATAGAACTTTAAATTGCAATAAAACAACGATGTATTATTCGATTGACATGAATTTTTTTTATTCGAAAGATAATCTTGTGGCATTACACTTTAAATAGGATTTCTGGCATAGGACTGCCACGGCTGGCTCGGATGTAGTCCAATCTGGACGTCCAATTTTCAATGACTTTTTCCAACATTTGTGGCCGTATATCGGCAATAACACGGCGATTGTTGTCTTCCAAATGGTCAAGTGTTTGTGGCGTATCCGCATAGACCAATTCCTTTACATAGCCCCACAGAAAATAGTCTAGCGGTGTTAAATCACAAGATCTTGGAGGCCAATACACAGGTCCAAAACGTGAAATTAGGCGGTCACCAAACGTGTCTTTCAATTAATCGATTGTGGCACGAGTTGTGTGACATGTTGCGCCGTCTTGTTGGAACCACAGTTCCTGGACATCATGATTGTTCAATTCGGGAATGAAAAAGTTAGTAATCATGGCTCTATACCGATCACCATTGACTGTAACGTTGTGGCCTTCATCGTTTTTGAAGAAGGATTCCACCAGCCCATAAAGCGCACCAAACAGTCAGTTTTTCTGGATGTAACTGTGTTTCGACATACACTTGTGGATTAGCTTCACTCCAAATGCGGCAGTTTTGTTTGTTGACGTAGCCATTCAACCAGAAGTGCGCTTCATCGCTAAACAAAATTCGCTTATGAAAATCGACCATTATTTTCGTAATAAAATTGCACAATTTGAAAGCGTTGTTCAGGTGTGAGTCTATTCATGATGAATTGCCAAACCAAACTGAGAATAAATCATTTGACAGCTGATAAATCGGTCGTCATCTTGGAAAGTAATGCCAACTTAAACTTCTATACCTGGAAAAAAAACACTCTGTATATACGGATCTCTTTTAGCTAATAGCAAATTATGACTACTTCAAGCCTGATAATAGAATAAAAATTTATAGATTGCGGGAAAAAATGTGTGCAAATATAAAACAAATAAAAGCAAATGGAAAAAAAATTTTTTTTTACTCTCAAGAACCTTTTAATTTGATTATTTGCGAAATAATTACCGAAAAATTCGGCGCATAACGCACACTTTTAACACAAGACAATGAGATCCAAATTTACTAGTGCACGTTACACGCTGGGTATGTCAGCTTTAAAAATAAACAAAGATGAGCATTAAAAAAAATTAGACTTCTTTTAAGTCGAAATACTGATTCTTTAAAATTTTCGCATTCTTAATGAACTGAAAGGGTTGTAGTCCTAGGAGTATACTGTTTTTTTTCTAAAGCTTGGAATAATACCTCGAATAAATGACTTTAAGACATAAGAGCATTGCTCACATACATTTAAAGTTACTTCGCAAAACAGGGGTGCGTATTTTATGGCGAATATACCTAAAAACTAAAAATTGCCGCTTGAAACTATAAGTGCGCGTTATACGCCGAATTTAAGGTACTTAAAATACCTTTTCATTTTCCAAAAAAAAGCCATATACATGCCATAAATATAAAAATCAGCATGTGTTCGACTTATGTGTGGAAGCAATATGTATAAATATTATATAATGCATATACTTAAAATTATAATTTTTTTTATCTCAAATGTATGAGTTTCAGTAAAAAGTAATCATATTCTGAGTTAGAGGTGAAATATGAGTAGATATTACTCTTATTCATATAAGTCTTGACTTATAAGGATACTGAACTAATTTTAGAACTCTTTACTAAAAATTAGATTTTTAAGCTCTTTCAAATAGCATTTCATTTTTGGCTGAATTTGCAACTGATGCAATACATATAGTATCATTAAAATTGAGATGTGAAAATCATACAAGAATCTTTAATAACTTAGTTAATATAGGAGCAATTACGCCTATTCATGGGTTTGAATAAAATGCTTTAAGTATCGAATACATAAATAGTAAAATATTCTAAACACCATATATTAAGTTAAGCGCTAATTCTTTTTTAAATATGTTTTTAATTTTTTTTAAACATTTTATTTTCAAATTGCTAAATTTATAATTACAGGGAAATACATTTAACGCAAAAGCACTTAAGACGAAATACTGGTTAACACGAAATAACACAAAGGTACCGTAAAACTAATAAGTATTTTCATGCATTTCTTTTCTGTTAACACGAAAAAAAATCGCTTAACCCGAAAAAAGTTCGTTTCTGGTAATGAACACTTAATGAAATGTTTGAGAAAGTTTCTATATTGTTGGACTGTCATAGTATATCATCGGGATAATTCATTGTAGTAAATGATTATAATATATGTACAACCTCAACTATGGCAGATAAAGACATTTTAAAATTTGTTAAATGCTCAAAAAGTATCATCGAGGCAGATTCCGACAGCGAAAAATTAAATGAATAGCGCAACTAATGTTCCCACACCATCCGGAATAAAGAACATCATGAAAAGTATGCGCAGCTATTTAGACGTACATTCCAATAGTGAAATGAATAACAGAATGGACAACATAGAACTATTTGTTGACAATTGATGCAAAAAAAGACAATGCAAAGAGAAGTAACAGATTATTTTCTAAAAATCCAATAAACGTTTTGCTTTTCAAAAAAGTTAAATATTTTGTATTAAATTCTTTAAGTCAGTGTGTCTCAAACTTTCTATGTTTGCGACCCTATATCTAATTATAATTTTCATCGCCCCCTTCCCTCCATACAAATAACAATCAATTCAATAATACTATACTTTGCCACAAAGCCACATTACGATTTTAATCTTTTAAGTGCCACCGACGTATATGTACGTCTCATTCAACCGGGGCGCTAAATGTCCTGGACGCATATATACGTCTTTCCGAAGTACGATCTTTTCTGTGCACTGCTATCCATAAAATTATTCCGAAGTCTTTGGATTACAATAAAAGGACCTTGACAGTGTTTGCGAAGGATTTACTTACATCAGAGGATTTCTTTACTTATTCCTTTTCTCCAACCCCCCAATACATCCCATACGCACGCCTACATGGAAAATGGAGGCATTGGGGCATTTGCATTCAAAATACTCGAGCCCCCCTCATAGAGTTATCCCGCCCCACAGTTTGAGAAACGTTACATTAAGTTCTTTAGAATGTTTTGTTTGATTGATTTTTATTAAATATATGCATATATACATAACTATGCAAATAAAATGTACTCTAATAAGCTTAATTTTATGTGTTTTTTAATGTTTTTTTGCAATATCTTTAACCTGAAATTCTTTTAGCACGAAAATATATTTCAGTCCCCTCAGTTTGGTGTTAAACGATTTTCTCTCTATATTTATTAATACAGATTAATATAAAAAAGTACACTCATGTCCATAAATTAAGGATTGAACTCTACACACAGAAATTGAATTCTAAAATAAAAATTTCACCTGTAGAATTATCACACACATCTTGAAGAAGAATATGCAAATTACAGGAAACCACCAGATGGCACGGATAGTACGTCACAGTGACGAGAGTGTAAGAGAGGGGTATATAAGGAACGGTGGCAAAGAAGTAAAATTGTTCACAAGCGCTTTAAAAGCCTTTCAGTGCAATAACCGCATAGTTATGGCACAAAGAAAGCATTCGGATGATTTTTTACGTGGTAGTGGAATGTGTGGTGGTGGAATGTGGACGTACCCAGCTGGAAGTATCGGAGGAGCTTGGAATCGCTTAGAGTGTCCTCTCCAGGCTTTGGCGACGATTCCAAGATGATGGTAATGTGAGTAGATGTTACAGCACAGGTCGCCCCCGAGTTACGCCGAATGGGGACCGGTATTTGGCAGTTACTGCCAAAAGAAACAGACGGAGTACAGCATCAGACCTATCTCGTCACCTCTCTTCAACTACCGGTACGACAGTTTCAAGGCAGACCGTGTACAGACGCTTTGGGCACATTGGTCTATATGCTCGTAGGTCTGTCAGATGTGTTCCACTTACCGCAACTCACTGGAGAACACCATTGAACGACACCATTACGGTGGTGCAGGATGGCTCGTTTGGGGAGGAATTATTCTTGGTTCCAGAACTGACCTGCATGTTCAGAGTGTTACGATGACTGGCCACATCTATCGGAATGTCATTCTGGAACAACATGTACGTTTGTTTCGGGACGCCATGGGTGCTGAATTTCTGTTTATGGATGACAACGCCCGTCCTCACCGTGCAAATATTGTAGACGAATGCCTTCAATCGGAGGATATCACCCGTATGGATTGGCTAGCATACTCACCGGACTTGAATCCAATAGAGCATGTGTGGCATATGCTTGGCTGACGAATTGCAGCCCGTCAATCCTCTCCCACCTATCTACCGGAACTTCGAAGGACATTGCTTGATGAGTGGTGTAATGTTCCCCAAGATCAGATTGATAATTTTATACTCAGCATGCCTAGGCGTTGTAAGGCCTGTATTGCATCGTCCGGGAGACATACTCCGTATTAACCATCATACTAACCATGTTATACTGTTTTTTTGTAAATAGGTTCTTTTTGAAATTTGCTCTAGGGAGTAAAAATCGCAATTTTTATTAATTATGTCAAACATATAGCATCTTTTTTGCTCTTTACCTTTTGTTTAATAAATAGACTTTACAAATAAGTCAAATTTGGTTTGCTTCTGTCTCCTTCTTTGCCTGAACTTCATTATTCTTAAGTTATGGACATGAGTGTATTTCTACTTATAATAGAAATTTATTACATTTCTTTTTTTCGACACAAAAGTTAATGTATAATGCAAAAGTGAATATTACGAAAATATTAAAAAATATATTTTTTTACTAAATTTATTCATTGAAATTTTTTAATTATAATTTATTGAAATTCACAATCATGCAGAAAAATAACCAGAATTCAAATTTATTTTCTGAGATATATTTAGTTAAAAGTGTAAAAAAAATGTTTTAATAAAATGAATACTTTTAAAAAAATTTCTGCTGATGTGTAATTAATTAGTCATCTCGTTCAAATTTTCTACTTTTCAAAAAGCAACCATAATCATTAAAGATATTCGTATTTGGTCAAAAGACACCCTAATTAAAGATTTTTTTTTCTTAAGATTTTATTTCTAAGGATTGGCAACAAAAAAATGTGCTTGTTCTAATGTCAAAAAGTAATACCGTTACTGCGATTGATTGTCAAATAATTTAATTAACGAAGATTTGTTTAAGGCAAATATTTCTTAAGTGCAAATTAAAAACGTTCCTTTCCTTTATTTTTGGTTGTACAACCCAACAAAAAAAATGGCAATTCATTCCTTGAAAATAATTTTTTTTTAAATCTTTATCTTTGATTATCTGCATTTAAATTTTAATTATATGTATTTCAAATGCATTTTCATAGAATAATTAAAAACCACCTTATTCTGAAATTCGATATTCGAAGATTTAATCTTTTCTTTCACACCAGCTGATACTTTCTAAAGTAGGTTTTTTTTTATCTTAATTGCTTTGATACTTTTTATTTTTCAAAACTGAAATGCAGTTGAACCTCCATATTGCGAATTTTTCTATATAGAGAATTTTTTCCTGGAACCTTGAACATTTCGCGATTTTCTTCGTAAAATAACCTCCCAATAGCGAAGTACAATTTCTATATAACGAACATTTTCTCTTGCGATTCAATTTTCTTTCTCCCTATTTTTGAAGTATTTCTGGGCATTTTAAGTTTTCTGTCTTTTAAAACATTTTATGGTGATTATGAACCTTAAACTGGTTTTAATTTCTTAACTAGCCGAGAACAACGGAATTCTGGGCGTTTCAACCAAGAAGTGCAACCCTTAACCCCCGTTATCCAGTTCAATGGAAACATCTTCGATATCCCCTTTCACCCTTAGGGGTGTTGTCTCGTGACCCTGGGTCTTTGAACTAGTCTTCATTCATTTGTAGTGTTGATCCATCGTACTGGTAACTTCGTTTCTTGTAGCTCGAAAAAGTCAAAACGTAAGAGCTTGAGCATCAAAGAAAAAATTTAATTCTTCAAGAAGCGGATAAAGGCTTCAAGAAACTTTCCTTGCAGTTTTTCTTTCTGTCTTTTTTCTTTCTTTCTTTTTTTTTTTGATGGGTAAGAGATGTATAAAATAAATATATATTAATTTTCATAAAGGTGTGAAGAATTACTTTTTTTATTACATAGTGTTCATAAATTTAAAATTTGTTTAATGTGGATTATAAAGAAAATTGAAAGATAACCTATTTATCACGAATTTTCCATATAACGAAATTCTTTTCGGGACTCAGCGACTTCGTTATACAGAGGTCCGACTGTATATGTGTAAATAATATACATATAGTGATATATTTTGACTTCACTTTTTGATAATTACCACCTTACTCCCTTAAGTGCCTTCGGCGTATATATCCGTATCGTTCAACCGGTGCGTTATGTGCCCGGACGTATATATCCGTCCTTCTAAAATTCGATTATTTATGGAGCTATCAGTAAAATATTCCGAAAGCTTTTGAATGCAGGAAAATGATCTTGGCAGTGCTTGAAAATGATTAACTTATTTCAGAGAACTTTTGCTTATAGTTATGCCTTTTATCTCCCTCCCCAATACACTACATATGCGCACCTATGTGAAAACTGTGGCACTAGGGAGCAAATCACGTAACTTTTAATCTGCAGTTAAGAGGTTAATAATGGAGTTGAATTTGAAAAGTACTTGATGCTGTAATTCACATTGAACAATGGAGATTGTGGTGAGTCAGTAGCGCGCGCACACACACACACACACATGAATTTTTCAAGGGGGGTCCGGGGTCGAAAGTTCACCATTCTTGTATCATGCTCTTTTTGATTTTGTCGATTTCCGGAAACAAAACACAGCAAAAAACTAATTATTGAATAAATAATTAGCATTAATTAATAAAATTAATCATTAATAACAAATACTTAATTAAATTTTACGTACTATATACTTAGAATTATAATCAATCGGAGAAAACATGTCAAGGGCTTTGGGGAGGAGGGTCCGGACCCCCAGGACCCCTCCCTTGTGTGCGCTACTGTGGTGAGTTAATTGAAACTCAGATTAGAAGTCCTCAAGAAGTGTGGTGTTAGAAACGTGCGTATGAATTTTGTGATATTTCATGCTAACGAATTGATGCCGCCCATTACAGAAGATACAGACAGCTGGGAGCTATTTTTGAATAAAAATCACACGAGTTAAGCTAAACAGTGAATTGGAACAGTAAAATCATCTATTAGGTGAACATCTGATTAATTCTATACTAAACGCTGTTTATTAGAATTCATGATACGAAAATATAAACTGAACTCATTAACCATTTGTATTTTACTATCCTTTAAAGTTGGAATTTCAGTAAAAAAATTGGTATGTGTTATTAAGAGCGATCTATTTAGGTCTAAAGGAGCACGCAGGCAAGCAATTAGGAGAATTACATGTACCATTTTGATTTTGTGGGTGTTCCATGAGCTGGATTCGTGGTGTAGTGTTCGATGATTGCGCGTGTACTTTACGTATAAAATATTAACCATAATATGAAGTAAATAATTTAGAGAAGAGCACAATTCAGTGGCGCAACAGCTCATGAGGGGCAAGGCTTACTGTTCCTAACTCAGTATACGCGAGCTTGGGCCCTGAGGTACATGAGCAGATTTTCCGGTTAGGTGGTCAGACTGACGTGAAAACCCCTGGTGTCAAGTTCCCAAACAAGCTTGGTACTCATTTACCAGCCCACTGAAGGGATGAAAGGCTGAGTCAACCTTTCTCAGTCCAGGGTTTGAACTTCAGACTTGGGGTGTGAAAGCGCGATGCACTTGCAACTCAATCACTGGGGCTTAAGTTTAATGTAAAACTAATCAAATATTTGAACAGCTATTTTTTTAAGTATGAAAAGAAAGTAATGAAATATATAGAATTGTTTCATTCTCGATAATGTGTGCATTGTACAACTCCTTTTTGATTATTATACAAATTAAAATAACTGATAACAGTTGTTTAAGACGGTTTCCAAGTTAAATTTAGACCAAACTGTATAAAAATTACTGAGGAACACGTATTTAAAAAATATACATACAGGTTCCTATATTCTGCTTATATTTCATACAGGTTTTCTATATTCTGCTTATATAAAAACTTAATTTTCGATTATTTTATAATATGGGAGCTGAAAATTCCCACCATCAGTATAAATAAAAAAATCATTACCAATTTTAACATTCTTCTTGCTGCAATAAATCAAATTTACAAAACAATTTATATTCCCATATTTTATTTTCCCTATTTTAGATCGCATTTCATAAACGATACTACTTCAAAAAAAATTGTATCCAATATCTTTTTATCTAGAAAAACAGCCACAAAACGAATGAGAAAAATGAGCATACTTTCCCATCAAGGGGGCAAAGCAAAGCTGTTCCCCGTGCAGCAGAACCATGCATTGTTCTCCTGTTTTCCATAGTCACTCGATACATTAACATCGTTGGCAAAAGCCTCCTTTGGGAAAGGGAGAATCTCATTTAGATGTGACGTATGTCTAGGGAAGGGATTTGCTTCTTTGGATGGGCATAACATATCCACGTTGTTGAAATCTCATGGTTGGATTGATACGGCTGAGAAGCGGAATTCTATTCTATGCAGCGTCATGAATTTTATTTAATAGAAAATCAGTGACATAGAAAAGTTTTCATTTTTGTAATAAAAAGGGAATATATAGCACTATCATCCATTTACTATATTGTATTTCTATTACATATATTTAAGTCTTGAAATATGAGGCGGTATAATTCTGAAGGATATGATATTCTAGTGTTGCGATAACGGCAAAAGTTTTTTTTTATCAGATTGAATACGTTACAAAAATTGTTATTTCATTGTATGTTTATTAAAATGAATTAAAATATAAATTTGTAAAAGTTCAATACTTTACATAACCTGTTTTAATATATTCCTGAACTTTTCCTGATTGAGCATTCCTTCTACATTGTCTGTATCAAATCCCCCATCAACTTTTCCCCAGGTTTAAAAATACAATGTTTATACGTTTAACTGTCAAAGTGGGAGTGACAAAATAGTTGATTATCTTTTAAAAGTCATTTTGACATACTTCTAATTCATAAAATAGCAAATATGCTACATCACTGGAAAGGTCATGAATTAGAGATTTTAGAAATATCAAAACCTCAAAATCGATAATCTGAAGATTTTTAGCCTATTGACGGGTGGTTGAACTTTGAGAGAGAGTACTTATTAACGTCACACTGTAAAGTAACACGATAACTACTTGTGACGAATCTTGTAATTCTGAACCGTTAAGTTACGAAGGCGACACCGAGCTCTTCTCAGCCCCCTTTTCTTAACTTCCACAGATGATTTTGACCTGATGATTTTGAGCCTCGACAGGTTTAACTAGTATAAGCCCCTCTACACGGAGGGTTTTTAGTAGCAGTAGGTCTCGAACTCATGACACGCCAGCCTCAAGTCAGTTACCATGACCAGGAAGCTATCACCGCCACTAAAGACAGACAGAGAGAGAAGACATGCGAGCATTGGATTAAGTTTATACCACGAAAAAATCAATGCATTTCTTAAATCATACAGTCAAAAAATATAAATTGGTATTAATTTCAATCAACGTAACACTAATGCTAATGTAAATGCTTTTACCCCACAATTTTTATCAAAATTGTGTGATGAAGACGACATAATTGAACAGATCTTGGTCATTCTAATATTAAAACAATATAGCATGAGAGCTCTCTTTTGAGTTTAATTTAAATAAATGTGCAGTCAGTGGCGTAATGGAGAATGATACGCCCCCTCCCCCTGTAAAGTCAGGTCTTGTGCCCCAAGTAGGAGTATACAAAGTGAATGAGTGCATATTAACATCGCACTGTCCAGCTACACGAGGGCTTTTGGCGACGGACCATGTAATTTTGAAACATGGTCAAGTGACGTGGACGACACCTGAGCTGGCAACCCTTTCTCCTAACTACCACACCACATCAACGGGGGACGTTTCAGCTCTCGACATATTTAATGTGCATCACTGCCCTACACGGCGGGTCTTTAGTGGTTCTGGGCTCGAACTCGTGACAAAGCCAGCCACGATCCGGTACATATACCACTCGCTACCATGGCCACAGGAGTATGCAAAAGGTACTTACTTGGCATCAGTCAGACTTATGGCCTCCTACAGACCTGCCCCCCGATCTCTAATTCTGTATAAGTCAGTACCTCCATAACTCCAGTTTCAAATTGAAAATTGTTGTAAGGAAGTTAGTGATCATGGTTTCTAGGATATCAAAATCTAATCAATATAGTTAATAATTGTCTAAATTTCTGCTTACTTTTAGTTTATTTTTTTCTCATTTTAAAACGTTTAATCACTCATGAAACAGACAAAAAATATCAGAATTCTTTTCGGGTTTAATACAGGGTAATTCATGATTCCTTCCGTGGTTTCGAAGCACTATAATAAAAAACTAAGACGAATACAGCAAAAAAAGAACATTTCAAAGAAAACAGAAACAAAAATTTTAGTTTCACTTACATACCTTACAGGTGCTCTTTTCGTGAAACTTGGGTTACACAGCATGCATCAATGCAATAGTCCAGTTCATGCCACAACATGGCATCAACTATCAATGTTATTGATGTCATATGTTATCCGAACACTTCAAAGTCTTCGGACCCACTTTGCCCCGTGATGTAGGGGATCTGGAGGAAAGGGTAACAAATGCTTTCTCATTACGTTGATAGTACCATATTAAGCAGAGTATGGCAGGAACTGGACGACGAGTATCATAATGATATGTGCCATGTAACCTATATTTGCACATGGGTATGCAAATAAGAATTGTTTCTGTATTCTTTCAAATATTACTTTTTGTTGAATATGCCTTAATTTTTATACTACAGCCCTTCGTAAACCTGGAGATAACAATGAGCAATCCAGTATAATTCAATAACACATTTTCTAAAAAAGTGTTACAGTTTATTTTAAAAATATTTTCCAAAAAACCCCAACAACTTCGGATTAGTTAGATTCAGTTGCCTCTAAATTGTGATAAAACGTATCTCTAGAATTCCTCTTGAGACTAAGCAAGCAATAAAAATTCTAAAGATCTAATTCGATCCCTTGTAAATATAGGTTTATTCCCAAGAATAGTTACTTATAAAATTTAAATCACGTCATAAACATTTTGATCTATAAACTAATAAAATACCTTGTTATTTAGAAAACAAACAACGTTCTCGGGAAAATTGAATTCGATTTGGCATTTTATGACTCACCCATGACATTTCCCCTTAGTCCTACTACAAAATGGCCATTCTCCAAAAATCCATCTGCCACTGTACGTTGAATACAAAATATCCTCCTACGGCCATAAAAATTCATCTCGTTCACGAACAGGGCTCGTCCATGATAAATATAGATAACGGTGCTACTTGTAATTAATTACTCTCCGTGGAGCAGCGACTGAGACAGTGACTCCAGGAGTCCTTTAGGTTAATTGCTGCATGATGAGAATCGCATGCCATCGCATTCCCAGGATCTCTGCCTCGCACGAGACTCGACGACAGCAATGCACGTGGCCAGTTCTCACGAGCTCCGTCACGAAATGCCCCCATTCACGAAAAGTACTTTAAAAATGGAAATGAGAAGAGGTGGCGCGTTTTGATAAATGGGTGACATTGGGCAGGATAGCACTTGGGTAGTGAATCTACTGGAAATTGGTTTAGAAAGCGTCTTAGGTTTAGGAATTTGTTAAAGATTAAGTTTGACTAAAATTATTTTGTTAACGAGACGAGAGATAAATTGAACGGAATTATGGAGTGTTCTTGTAAAAATACTTAAATTCGCATTTGTGATGATTTACTGAGAATCTTCTCCTTGTTTTTGATATCGAATGGAAGATAATTGAGTAAAATGATTTTCTTCCATATATTTGAAATATTTTATATTTAAGCTGATTTGCGCTATATGTGTGTGATTCAATTAATTTACATTCAATTTTATACAAGTAAATATTTCACTTCATTTTCATTCCTATTTCGCATTTAGTTCTGCAGAATGGAATCAGAGGGAAAAAAAGATAAAAAATAAAGCAATTATGAATCTCTCTCACACTGGCTGTATTGATGCATTTGTGTAGAATGCTTTTTTAGAGTAAAAAAATAAATAAATACATTTTACAATACGGTTCGGTATAGCTGTAAACTATAAATAGTATATAAATGTACTATATCCATTACTTTCAAGTCAAAATAAGCAATAAAGACCAATATTTCTTACAATAAATTTAATGGGAAATTATATATATATATATACTGTAATTCATTATAATTCTTAATATACTATTTAATTTTATTCATGTCTTTGAGGCCGCCTGCGTATATATACGTCTAACTAAGCTAGCCTGTTAAATGACTTCGGCGTATATATACGTCTAACTAAGCTAGCCTGTTTAATGACTTGACACACATTTTTATTGACACATATTTTTATTGCGGATAACTAAGCTTAATACTTGATAGAGTATGAAAATGGAAGAACTTTTCAAATTTTCAATTTTAAGGTGTTTTCACACTATTTTTTATTCTATAATTATGGAATACAAAAAACTCGTTTTATAAGTACACTTTGCATGCTATGAAGAATGTTTCATATATCTTTAAAGAATTTCTCTCATATTTACAAAAAAAAAAAAATCATGTTTGTAACTTTCATAAACGATTTAGGATTTTGTGTGTGTTTGTGCATATATATGCATATACAATCTAAAGCATGGTGTAATACTCAGTGTTACATTTCATTGGGGCAGATATAATATCAGCTTTTATAGATTATCTTTCTATTTTCGTTTCTTCTTAAGCAACAAATTGTGCTTTGCCTTGCCGATTACTTTTCTTTATCGCATATTTTCAAGAATCTAAATTCCTGTCTTTACCACAAAGAAAATCCCGAATGAGATGTATATCAGTACCATGGAGAAACTGCATTTCTTAAAAACACTAAAACTAATAATCTCACAATAAGAATTAAAAATATTTTCAAATCAAGGATAGAAAGAAGAAAATATCAGTGCCCATACAGATTACGGGCAAACTGGTTGTGCCTAGGTTTTGGTAGCCTGTAAGGTGTACGGGCAAATCAGTTAAGGGGTTAAAGTAAAACATGGCAACGTCAGCGATCTACACTTAGTCACAAATACATCGATTCTTACAGCAAATTCAATTATTACGGTCATTAAACTTTTTCTAGTCACTCATTACTTTTACAACAGAATCAGAACAAGTGCAAGGAACGCTTTACAATTCAAAACTCAACTCGATCCATCCCACACCCTCTAGGAAATTTAAAAAAGGAAGACCCCATCCGCATTAATCTTCAGCTGCACGGAGACAACCGCTCTTTACTAATGCGATTCCGGATTTCAGCTCTAAATTTTCTATTTACGAGAAATTTGCTAACACGGCAGAAAATTATGCAACTAGAGCCGCATTCTCCCCCTAAAGCACCCCATTTTGACCGTAACGTCCATCTGTATCCCTCATCTCCCTACCATCCTTTTGTTCGCAGTGTATTAACAGATCATTAAACTGCGTGAAGGGTAGACTACTCCCTATTGTGAATTCGAAGACAAAGGACAGGACCCCCTCCGTCATGATGTTGCTTCCATTTGTTGAGCCTCTGGGGTCCCTTTGTAAGGTACCCCTTGTCTTAGCGGACCTGAGGATTGATGAATGTTGAGCAATGGTATGGTAAAAGGATTTTGCATCATACGCATGCAAAAGGACCAGCAAATGCTCTTCAAATAAGTGGTGAAATAATGCACTTCACTAAATTTGCTTGTGGAAAAGTGTCCCTTACAGATTTTAATTGTTCGAACTGGCTCACTCGTACTTCATAGGCCATTTTAAATAATTCATGGCAGTTTCGTTTACCCTTATGTACACCAACCAAAAAGCATGTGAATTTGACATTCATACTTTGATTTGTTTTAAAATACGGAATATTTTCGAGATTGTGTATTGTTAGGTAGAAAGTTTTATGAATAAAATGTACTTCGATTTTCAGCAACGTTTGCAAAACGTTTGTGTGACTTATTTATTCTAATTTAATATTTTTTAGAAAGCTATTGGTATGAAAAATAAAATTATGCCAGATTCATCGATAAATATATTAATACTAGACAAGATAACAAAATTATCGGGAAATCTCTGTGTATTCGATTTATATGTATTCCTAGAATAATTGAGAACCTCTGGTAGTTATCAAATAATTTCTCTTTAATGTGGTTTATTTACTGGAGTGCTTAACTTTGCACATAAAAGATGTTCTTTTTGTTTAATATTGCTGATTTTGTATTAATTTCATCATTTACATACATATCTCTTGTAATATCTATACATTCATTTCATTTATTTAAATTTTGCTTTCATTCCATTGCAAAATATCATGTTAGATGTGTTCGAATTTTTATTTCTTTATTTAACATAAGTTTATCCTTTTTTTCCAATTATACTTCTATTCACGATCTTTAGTTCATTTCTCGAAATTAGCTTATGCAAATTGTTAATATATGGAGTGAAGAGAGCATCCTTTAACTTTAATATACTAGTTTTATCAGATGCAACCAAAATGTAGATTTAAGAACAGAATAAAGGAGATATAGAATAAGTAGAATTTAAACTATAAGTGGGAAATATAGGAGCCTTTTTTGGGCAATTACAGTAAATTAATTTGAAAAGCCTCAAATCCAAATTATTATTATTATTATTTTCTTTTTGGAAAATTAGTTTTTCAGACTTTTGTTTAGTTAATTATTTGTTGCTTTGCATAAAAGTTTTCTTTTTCTTTCTTTCTAAATAACAGTTTATTAAATATTTTTTATAAGAAATTGAAGGAACTCTGTATAGTTTCTAATGTATCTAAAGCAAGACACGATACTCAAGTTTGCGGTAAATTTGACTGTGTTTCATGTTGAAATTATTATAGTTTCTTTCAACGTTTTGAATTTAATTATTCTCTACTAAATGTTGACACTTCATGAATCATTTTACCATGCGAAATTGATTAATTATTATGATTATTACACATGTACCCAGTTGGCAAAAAAATTATAATTTTCAATCACGATCAAATGAAGCTTAAAACTGAGCTGTTTCCCTCTCTCCAAATTCTATACAACGCTAGCACAACTCGAGAAAATTAACGCAAATCAGGACCTCTAAAGCAGGGGTTCTTAAAATTTCAGTCTCTCCCCCCCTCCTTTAATATATCATTCTGACATAGCGGACCCCCAAGATTTTGAACACCCCTCCACCTGACTCCCAACACATGAGTGAGTGATTTAAATGTTTCTCAAGAATTCTAACATTGCCTCTGCCATTTATACATCCTTTTTTAACACTTCCCCTTTAAAAATAGTAAACGTCTAATTAAGAATATTATGAAATGCTAATTTCAAATTCAAAAACATAAATAATTTACTCAACTGAATTAATCAAAATTTTTAAGGTATCCGACTACGTTCAGAATCGTGATGTTTCAAATGCGTACAAACAAATATCTGTTTTAATATTCAGGATTACTTACATTATAATACACGTACAAAATTGTTTTAGAATATTACTAGAGTTAAAAATTATTTAAATGCAGTATTTTGGCAAAAAATGAATATAGAATTATTTATTTTCCAAATGTTCTTCTCTTATGAGAAATGATTCTATAATAATAATATTTTGCCTGTATATAGCTCAGACCTTCATACAGGGGTTCAGCAAGAATGTTTAGTTTAGACTCTTTGAGAAAGTCTTTACTTTTTGTAAGCAAAATATTATTATTTTAGAAGCATTTTTTATAAAAGGAGAATATTTTGAAAAAACGTTATCCTAAGTTAATTTTTTGACACAGTATTGTATTTAAATCATTTTATGTCAAAATGTTCTTAAAACAATTTTATACATATATTCTAATCTAAGTGACACTAAATATCATGAACATTATTCATTTATGTGCTTTTTTAAAATCACGGCTCCGAACGTAGTCGGATACCTTAAGGAGAAAGATGGTACTGCATTTCTTTTACAAGTGTTGTTGTAATATTTGAAATCATCAGCCTCAATTCCGGTTCTACGCTTTCTAGACGGTTTATGTACCTATTTATAAGGTGAAGAGCTGAAAATGTTCTTTCACATAAATAAGTAGTTTGAAAAGGTATCAGAACTTTCGTAGACAACTCGGCTATGTAGTTGCTGACAATAAAAAAATTGAATAAATATTCTTTATAGAAATACATGGCCTTTGAGTTCTTCTTGTTTGAGCTTTTCATTGGAGCAATTTAGCGATGTAGTAAAACATGGAACACCTTTCAGTTTTTTAATAAGGTCTTTTAGATTCTGTAAAAGAGGGAAATCTCAACAATAAATGAGAGACCTTCGCAGACTACCTAGAAAAGTGCTAAGAACCCCTATGTGTGTGTGAACTACAATTTATGAACCACTGCTCTAAAGGGCAGATCTTTAGTGACATCAAACCTCGAACCTGCGATTCCTCAGATACAACGCTGGTCAGGAGTTCGAGACCATACCACTCGGATATTACTGTCGCGATCCAATGAGAAAAGAAACATAGTATTGCTATTAATTGTTGTAGGCTTCAAAATCGTAGATATTGCAAGTACCCTGTAGTATGAATCGATCCCTCTATGGTCATGTAGTTAATCAAACCTCTTCTCTCTTTGACATGAGCAGACAGAGAATACTTGGCATGCAGAAACCCTGTATGTTGGAGATAGAATATCGTAATAGCTCCATAGGATCCCTGAGGAATGTCAAATCTAGGTGTTACACTCAAGGCAACAAGTAATCCATGTGCCTAATTCTAATAGTTCTATGTTATATTATATATAATATAATATACACAACCATTGTAATTAAATAGGATGTTGTATATAGCTGATTTCATTAGATAAGATTTTCCATTTCCCATTAATAATTACAACTAATCTACTTATCCTAGTTAGATTGCACACATAAATTATTTATTTTTTTAAAAATATACAAATAAAATCACTTATATACACAAACTACATATGTCGTATGCACATTCAAAAAGGTCTTATTTTCTCTTAGAACTTTATAAATAAACAAATTACTTTAATTGAAAATTGAAAAGAAATTTTTTTTTACTTTTTTATAGGCACAAAAATTTAAATTGTTTTAAAAATTCATGTTTATTAGTATTTTTGGTTTGGCGGGGATGAGAGAATATGAGTAAAAAATAATCAATTACAATTTCATATTAAATCAATTAAAATATCTTACAATTTAAATTCTAATTTCATTTTGAAATGTTTTTATGAATATGATCACTTGAAAATAAAGTATATTATATTTCTTTCTGTAATTTTTATTCAATAATTTTATTAAAAAAGTGATTTTATATAAATTCAAAATCAAGTCTTTATTTTATTTATGAATGCTGTTAATACGAATGTACCATGTTCTAGAAAAAGTAGATATATATACGCTCAGGTTCATTTTTATGTTCTACATGAGTCTAATACATATAATTTATTTTAAAAAATACTATATATTCACCTACAGCTTTCAAAATATTTTGGAATTACAAGTATGTATATATTATAAATAATAAAATCGTTTAAGAGAAAGATTATTAACAATATTTTTAAAGCAATATTACAGTAAATTAAAAAAAGCACTTCATATATTTCAAAGCTTTGCAAAGGTTAAAGTATAGCACTTAAATTTCATTTTCATTATAAGTCGTAGCCTTATGAGTTTGTGAAAGCATGTTTGGTATTAAATACCGATGATCAGCTTCCCGTTGTGTAACTTTGTTAAATAAAAAGCTTTTCCATGCAGTGCACTTAATTGTGCATCGTTGTTACTTGCAAGGGAAAAATGAAAAGCTAATTTTCTCTTGATGAAAAACGTGAATTTTTTTAAAAAATAAACTTTAATTCTTTTTCAATTTGATGCATCGGAAAGAAATTTCGCTCTGAAATGTAAAGGGTGTTTTTTAGAGGTATAGAACTTTAAATTGCAATAAAACAACGATGTATTACTCGATTGACATGAATTTTTTTTATTCGAAAGATAATCTTGTGGCATTACATTTTGAATATTATTTCTGGCATAGGACTGCCACGGCTGGCTCGGATGTAGTCGAATCTGGACGTCCAATTTTCGATGACTTTTCCAACATTTGTGGCCGTATATCGCAATAACACGGCTAATGTTGTCTTCCAAATGGTCAAGCGCTTGTGGCTTATCCGGATAGACCAATGACTTTAGGTAGCTCCACAGAAAATAGTCTAGCGGTGTTAAATTACAAGATCTTGGAGGCCAATTCACAGGTCCAAAACGTGAAATTAGACGGTCACCAAACGTGTCTTTCAATAAATCGATTGTGGCACGAGCTGTGTGACATGTTGCGCCGTCTCGTTGGAACCACAGCTCCAGGACATCATGATTGTTTAATTCAGGAATGAAAAAGTTAGTAATCATGGCTCCATACCGATCACCATTGACTGTAACGTTGTGGCCTTCATCGTTTTTGAAGAAGGATTCCACCAGCCCATAAAGCGCACCAAACAGTCAGTTTTTCTGGATGTAACGGTGTTTAGACATACACTTGTGAATTAGCTTCACTCCAAATGCGTCAGTTTTGTTTGTTGACGTAGCCATTCAACCAGAAGTGCGCTTCATCGCTAAACAAAATTCTCTTATGAAAATCGAACATTATTTTCGTTTTGGGCCCATTCGACAATTTGAACGCGTTGTTCAGGCGTGATCGTTTGTGATGAATTGCCAAACCAAACTGAGAATAAATCACTTGACAGCTGTTAAATCGGTCGCTATCTTGGAAAGTAATGCCAACTTAAACTTCTATAATTGGAAAAAAAAACACCCTTTAGCTGCAGAAAGTACCTTGCATAATTAAGTATCAAACTTCAACAGCAAATGAAAATTTTACGAAATTCAAAAAATAAAAGCTTATTTAGAAGTTTTGATCACAAATTGACATATAACTATATGCTATTAAGGTTACCAGGACATGCTCGAAAGAGTAAAATGCCAAAAATAAGACTCTCTGTTTACAGGACATATATCTTCAAAAATTTCTAATGGAGTTTGGATTTTTTGTGATCTTTATAAATATATTTTAATCATTATGTAGCAATACAAAAATAATTTTTCAGTTAATTTTTTTTTCTGTTTCATTTCAGTTGGGCATAATATTTGAGATCTCATAATACATATTTATGTTTAGGTACTATATTTTAAAAAAGTAAGTATTTCTTAAATATGTAAAATATTATTTGCACATATATAAAACAATACACAAAATATAGTGAACCTATTTTTTAGTAAAATATTAAGATAGTTTCTTTAAAAAAATCATAAAACTTTGTAATTTTCAAAATTTCTATTTTTTTCCCCCTTTTTCACACATTAAACTATTTTTTAAAAAAACTATGTACAACTTCGAATAAAAAAAAACCAGTTTACTATATGCTCCGGTGTTCTGTACAGACGTGTAAAAAATTTGGAACCGTATACTGCAATAGTTTTTTCTTAAAGTGTGCCTAATGGCAAAGAATTATGCTTTGGGGAAAACGTGAAAAACTAAGAATTTGTAAGCGTTTGTTTAGCGTTTTTTAGCGTTTGGTCCCTTTAAAAGATAATTTATTTTTTGTTTAACTTGTTTTCCATCGATAGCTAATTAAAATTATTCGTTTTGACACAATTCTTATGATAACATTTTAATTCGCTATCAAATTGCATATATTCTTCACGACCCATATGCATAATTTTTTATATATATAAGCTGTATTTTAACTTCATATCTATTTCCAGCCCAACAATATATACAAATAGAGGGGTGGTCGTTGCATTGAAACTATGTTTATTCCAGCGATCTTAAAGTTAAGTCTGAATTTTATTGTATTGTATAAACTATTTTGACATGATCTGCCTTGCTATATTCTTACATAATCTTCAGTATTAAACATTCAACATTAAATTTAACTGCGTAATTTTTAAAAATTAATATCTACTTCATTTTTTCATTTTTCTTCTTCTAGTCTATTAGATGGATTTTATTTCAGGGTAAATATTTGATATTTTAAAAAATGAATTTGAATATTCATTCCAAAGTTAAAAAATGAAATCAACCAATTTATCAAATAAGAAGAAATGTTAATAAAATATTCCTATGGATAAAAAGAAATTGCGATGAATTAGAAAAATTGTACTGGAAATCAGAATTAATTATGGTCGTTTTAAAATTTAAATGTGTTTCAAAATATTTTGTTTCTTTTTTATCTGTAATTTTTTTATAAATATATTTTTGACTCAATTTCTAATATGTGCTATTTTACAATTTATATCTGATTATAAAATGCTTTTTACTTCTAATAAAGAATCATATAAAACTTAATGATATGATATATATTTATAAATTAAACAATTAATATAATAGTAGTCAGTTAATGATACTTAGTTTAAATCAGTAATTAGATAGGCAAATGAAGATGTATCAACAACAAAATTTTCGTAGTATTTTATTAGTAAGTAAGCATTGAGGCTACATTCGTTGAAGAATTAATTATGAATCATTTCAATTGTTTCAGGAGACTTTTAACTTAGAAATAAGCCTATTAATAAACATTTATACTTTTCGGAAATTCTAAATTTCTTAGAGTATATTAATAAGTATTTTATTCTATAAAATATTTCTTTTATAGAATGAAAAAAATATATTCAAGTCAACTAGTTTAATTTCTAATACATTCAGCAAGTTTGATTTTGCTATGAATCTTAAAAATACTTTTGAAAAATACGTTTTGCCTATATGTGTAGATATTTCTAAATGCAATAAACTTGTTTGTATGTACACTAATATTAACTCATTTGTCTTCTTTTTATAAATTTGTGAGTATTTTTTATATGTACTGCAATTAATATAAAATAAAATACTTTACGGCCTTTTTTTATTTAACTTTCATTAAAATGAATTATGAAAATTTAAAATATTTTATTAATTACAAACTATTATATGGTTTTTTCTAAATTAATATAGGTCGAACAAAAATTATTAAATATTTCATATAATTAAGAAACTTTGAATTTTGAGATTCAAACGAATTCCAAACACCCTGCAAGAAATAAGTGAAAATTATTTCCCTATTTAAGAACACATGAATTTATTTCAAACTCTTTTGATAAATATTGGAGATCTATCTTTAGAAATGGTATTTAAAATAAAATCATATTTCAGCTTTGTTATAAGGTTAAAAATACCATTTAACTATTTTTTCACCAACGCAATAATATCGACCAATCACAACATAGCACATATATTGACATTTTCCCAGCTACACACCCTCAAAAGCACTCTTTACTTGTTGCTACGTAACCAACCCTATCTTTGTACCCTTTCCCCCACGCAGTATTTTTAAAAATAAATACCTTCCCACCTCGCTTGGAAAATTGTGAATTCCACAATCGAAAAGAGAACTATAAGCCATTGAAATACTATTTTCCATCTTCCCTCCACGGATGAGTTGAAGGATAAGAAAGACCACCTGTGGCTCCTGTTGCCATAGAAACCTGACTCTGCCACTCTACAAGGGGAGAGGGAGTGTCGCACGATCACGCGGACTGACTTGGAAAATGAGAAATTAATGGGACCGGTTGTTGTTTTATTGATTGGTCGAGTGCCTCCTTGCGTATTTAGGCTTGATTTTGCTGCCTCTCTTAGAGACTCTGCAGAGAAAACAGTTTTCCACTTTTGTTCTTTTAATTTGCTCGTCTGAGGGAAATGATGAATTTCTTCCGGAACACTTGTAGCTGAATTGATAGAATTCGATATTTTTCTTAAAGGAACATTCTGAAGTCAGAAATTCCTTGAAAGGCTTAAGAATATTCTAGATTATTTTGAATTGAAGCAGTTATAACAAATGCAATTGTTTTAATTTAGGAATTGAATTTAAGAATAATTCCCGGGTTTCATCGATTTTAAACTCATTTTGCTTAATTTTAAGCTTAATGATGTTCAGCATTCATGTTTCCTACATGAATATTTTGCAATAAAAATAGTTCAAACAGTACAGAAAGTTTTTTCTTTTGTTTTAGTCATTGCAAAAAGCACAATTGCATTAGTTTTTATTCTAACCGAAAGCTAATTTAACAATTTTGATGCATTTTAAGCAACATAAACACTATGATATTTCTATAATAAAAAATTACCCAAAATGTATTTTAATTAAGAAAGATAACAAGTTATGTCATTAATAACTAAAGTTTTATTAAGAATTTTAAAATTAAATTTAACAATAAGTGTTTTTAAAATATATTCGAAGATTGAAAATTCTTGGCACATAACTAAACAGAAACTAAAAGAACATAGTATAATAGCCAATTTTTTTAAAAAGAGATGTAATACATAAATAAAATAACAATTTATATTATCTCAAAGTTAAAAATACATATATATGTACATTACTATCTATTGGTGACAATGTACATATATTACTTATTGACGAAAAATTAGAAACATTTATAGCGGTATGTACATGTGGCCCTATTTTTCTTGAGTATTGTTCTTTTCTGTATTGAAATTGTATTGTTAAATTTATTAAAAAAATTCTCATTTCTGTATATAAGTACAAAAAACTATTTTTTTAGAAACATAAATGTGAATAAATTTTTGAAACAGCGCAATTTTTATAAAAAAGCAGGATATAAAAAACGTGTTGAGTACAATAATTCTAAAATAATTTTTGAAATTATTGAAAAATATATACATTAGCATTATAAAAAGCCATTTTTATATAAAAAAAATATGAAAATGTGTGATACAAACCAAAAAGTATTTACTATTATGTGATTACAAAAATTTAATGTAGAAAAAACGTTTTAAACAATTTTCAAAACCAAAGGAAATTTTTCTGAAGTTTAGTTGCTTATTCCAATAAAATAAATTTTAAAACCCAATCTCAATATAAATATATGTATAACTTTTTTTAAAAAAAAACTATCTGACAGCCTAGGAGACAAACCACCACATTTCTTAAAAAATAAATTTGTATCATAAAAAAAAATTAGATATCTTAAAAAAAATATTAAGTAAAAACAGCAGTCAAATTTTTTTCTTCAGCTTCAATAAAATAAAATAATTGCATAAAAATTTTTTTAAATGAATTCATGTCTTTTTAACTATATGCATTTTAAATCTTTTGTTGAAATCTTGGTTAATCAATGTTAGTTTAATAAAGGAATAAATTTTTACCAAAATAATTGAAAACATTAAAGGGGATCCGTTTTTTTTACATGATACTAAAAACTTTATTGTTATTCTTGTTTTACTTTCCTGTGTTTGTTTAAAGTTAAAAATTACACCGAATTAATACTTTTCACTGTAACAAAATTTTATTTTATTCTTTTTACTCCATTGATGGGCTTCTGAAGTAGACATATTTTCTAATATTTTTGTGTGTCGCCAGATTACCTGCAACATCATAAATTTACTATAGTGAATTGGAATTCTTCAAAAAAAGTATTGTTAATATTAATACTTTATTAACTGGAGCAGAAGAAACATCTTTATTTTAAATACCGTAAAATCCAGCGTATAACACGCACCCCCTGTTTTACGAAGAAACCTGACATATACGTATGCAATGTTGTTATGTTTTGAAACGATTTATTCGACGTATTTTCTTACGCTTTTGCAAAAATAGTATACCTTTCGAACTAAAACATTTTAAGATCATTGCGAATGTCATTTCTTTATACAAACAGTATTTCGAAATATGTAGAAGTCTAATTTTTTATGCTCATCTCTTTTTATTTTTATTTTTAAGGCTCTCATTTTTATACCCGGTGTATAACGCACACCCGTAAATTTCCATCTTATTTTTGGTGTTAAAAGAGCGCGTTATACGCCGGATTTTACGGTAATTAACTTAGTAAAAATAGTAATTTATCGATGTTCATACTAACATAAAGTATTAAAACTGTGCATTAAATTGAAATAAATCCTTTTTCGTAAAGGTTTCTGTAAAAATATTAATTTGGTTTTTTTTTAACAATTCCAACTATTAGTTCACAATCTCCCTATATATATCTTGTTCAAATTTGCAATCGTTTATAAAATACCTTTTAAAAGCGCTCAATTGAATTGATATTTTACATACACGATTATTTTGGATGACAATACGGTAATTTAATTATAGTTAATAAAATTAAATGATAAAAACTAGTTATTCAAAGAATTTCAGATACAGTGGTAATTTCAGATACGTTGGTATTATTTTTGGGGACTTAGGGACCATTTTCGTGACTAGCGTCAAAACTTTAAAAGATTTTTTCCTCACGTTTTAAAGGGGCGTTGGAAAGCTAAAATCTTATGTTTTTGACAATTTGAGATTTTTACATTTTCAAATTGTATAGATTTTAACATTTTTAAAAATACCTTACTTGAACCTCTAGGGTATTTAGAAGCCCTTAAAACGTATTTTTAAATAATCGTTGAATTTGGGCCACGCCCATTTTAATGGCGAAACTTGTAAACAAATTACTTTGTTTTTGCTTAAGGGGACTTGGCACCCTTTGAGCAAACTTCTTTAACGTATTTAAAAATTATATTTTGATTTTATACAACTATTCAAATGTTACATGAAAATTTTATCTTTTATTTTAAAAATTTTAATTTTTGAAGAAAATTGGGAAAATTTTAAAATCCTTTTGTGTAAAAATTAATTTTTGACCTGAAATTTAATACTATTATGGATGATCTAAACAACTTTAGGGATCAATTTTAGATTCGTTTTTAGAAAAAAAAAAATAAAAAAGATATCTAAAAATCAACTGTCTTACATTTTTTTTTTTATATTCAGTTTTAAAATCAATTTTATTATCTTTATTTTCAAGAAAAAAAATGATTGTAAATAATTTAATGTGAATGCATAAGATTTCGAAAAACACGAACTGAGAAAACAGGTTTAAAAAGTTTATAATTCTGAAAAATAATTATTATAAGTTTAATTAAACTTAAAGTACCACTTTAAGACATTAGTTATACGTTTTTCTTTAAAATAATTGCATTTTATTTTTTCAACCCACACATTTTTATAAATGTCAACTTTTAGAAGTACTAATTGCCCATATGAAAAATTAAAAATTTTTTTTGTAATGAAAAATATATCAGGAAGAAGAATGAAATTATAAAATTATTAATATAAAATGCCTTAATTTAAAATTTTACATGCACACATTTCACAAGGAAGAAAAATTACATTATTGTATTGCCTCGGAAATATTCTGCTTTTAATACTACACATTCTTTTTTATAGTTATTATTTCTATTTCTAAAATAGATTTTTTTATCATAAAGCATTTTTTAGCTTTTTTTTCTAAAAGGGGATGTGGCTGAATTGCCTAATTTGTTTTCTAAAATGAGAAAATAAAAACGATAGGTTTGTGATTTTTTTAATAGTTTAAACCTTTTATTTTTTATTTAAAACACTCAAAAAATTTAATTTTTACAAATGTCTAATATATACTAAAATTTTTAAGTAAAAAATGGGTCAAATTTCGCAATGTTTGATAAAATATTTCATAATTTCTTAAAAAATTCAAAATTAGCTAAAAGCTCATTTTAGTAGAATAAGAGAGGTGTACTTTAATAGTATGAAAAATTTCAAGCATGTACATAAAACAGATTTTGAGAAAAGGTACATCGAAAACAGCCAATTTAACATTGTTAGTATAGACAGAGAGAGAGGTTTCCAACACCCCTTAAAGCATTCATTTTAACTGAAATTTTTTATATACACAATTATTTTGGATGACAATACGATACTTTACTGATAATTAATAAAAATTAATTTCCACTTAATATTTATGTCATATGTATATACATATTTATATTAATTGTAATTATTTAATAAAAACTAACTAAAATAAAACTTTTCATTGTTTACCTAAGTAGGAATTGACTTAATTTATTTTTTATATTACTGGGGGGTTTCTGTATTAGTTTTTGTGCATGCTAGACAGTTCAGATATTTTCTGTCTTATTATTGAATCTTAAATTTAAAATGTAAAATAATTTAGAATCGGGACCTGTTTGTGTGTTTTATGTAAACTTTTTATAAGAAAACGAAGAAATGTTCCAAAGTTTAACACAACTGCACTAGTGTTATTCGAATTATTTACCAAAATGATATGTTTAACACAAGAATATAAAAAATAGTACTAGAAAACATTTTGATAAGAAAATCCATGGCTTTGATCTAAAGCATTCAGAATGATTTTACTTAAATTTTTTTAAACATTTTAGTGAAATTTTTCTGCAACGTGCCACTTTAAAATTTCACAGTATAAAAAAACGTTTTCATTTGTAGAAAAAAATTAGCATACTAAGTTATAATTATTAAGAAAGTGATAGTGTAATAATCATATAATGTGGTTATAATAAGGATATATTACAGTAATCTCTAGGGGAAATAAGAATTGAAAACGTTAAAATTTCTTTTAAACTTATTATTCCAAATATTAATTACACTACTACCTACATACACATAACTTCTTTGAGTTTAGATACATTCATCTGAATTTGATTTCAATATCCAAATCCTGGTGTGCCTTTTAAAGATTTAATTAATCTATAATTTTTGTATTACTACCAATAATTCGTTAAAAAACTTATGTTTATTTTTAAAATAATAATAATAATAATAAAATGCTTGAAATTCTCGTTTCTTAAAAGATATAACAGTGCAAAGAAAATAAATGTATACCTTACAAGCAATATAATATAAAATTTTCTATTTCAAAATCAATATTTTCAATATCGTCTTTTTTGTATATATTTTGAGTCGGCATTGAACACGCTTGTATACGAATCTCTCCAATCATTCCATACGGAAATCTAACCTGGATAAAAAAAAGTACCTGGAGAAATCTTTCCGAAAATGCCTTCACAGAACATGCAGTTTTTACTGCACCCCCAACTCTTTCCATCTCCAGAGACTAGACCAGGATCAGATGCGCATAGCATGTCGGGATACATGATCTCCTTTGGAACTGCAGGTCTTTTTCTTGGAATCTTTTCTTACTTTTTTCTTTTCCAGCTAATGAAAAAATATTGTATTTGCGCGAATGTAGATTGATATCAGCCTCTTCCATGCCTTTATTCCTCCCCCATGGTCCTGGTATACCTTTGCACACGAAAAGATGGAGCTATATTTCTTTTACCGTTTCTTTTTGGAAAATAGTCTGTTTTTTTTACTTCCATCTGCTGATATAAAAGAGAAATCCACTCTGTGTACCTCTTTTTTCGATGTTTCAAATTGAAAACTTTTTTTGCCAGTCGTTTTTTTAGTACATGTTTTCTTGTTGAAGAAAGGCTTATTTCAGAGCGATTACTTTTCTATGATCCATTTCGACTATTAGGGATATTACAGAAAGGATTAGATGATGATTAGAGATATATTTCAGTTTTTTATGATAAATGTAAGAAAAAAAAGGATAATGAAAGACAAACATACTTCAGATTTATTTTTTCGTTGCTATGATTAAAGAAAATCGAATCCAAGCTCCAACGAATAATTGTGAATTTGTGCATAGAAATATGTATGTTTTAAATTATGTTATATATATGGTTTCTCTCTCTCTACTTTTTTTCACTATTGCCTTTCTTGGAGAACTTAATTCATTTTCAAAGTATTTGCGAACGAAATTTAATCTTTCTGACTTTATTAAATCAAAATATCTTTACAAAATTTTACATTTGCTAATAATGTTCTTACTAATGTAGTTTTGCTTTTGTAAAATTCTCTCTCGTTAGTATTTTGATACTTTAAAACAAAACTCACTCAGAATATTAAACAGTTTTTTCTTATACTAGCAGCGGATGAGTATTTTTATTCATGCATAAATGATGAAAAAACTTGAAACCTGAAAAAAGTAATATTCTTATTAAGGGTATACCGAAAAAAAATTTCCAATGCTCATCATGGTCTTTGTTATGTCCAGTTCACTTCAGAAGTAATTACATAGAATGATTTTACCTCTCTGCGTTCGGGTTTTGTTATTTTTGATCTATTTCATAAATTATTATATGAATCTCGAAAGCACAGAGATGAGTTTTTAATGGCTTTTTTGGAAAAAAGCACGTTGCTATTCCATATATAACGAGTATTGAAAACATTACATTTTTAAATAACAACGAAATTTCTTGAAAATCATTAAAAATAATTGAGTTTGAAAAATTCATGCTCTGAATTTCTCATAACTGAACTTTTTCAATCATTTTCAAGTTATTGTATTATTTTACTGCGAGAATTTGAAATTTGAAATATTAAGTATTCTAAAAATGTGAATGATTTGTGCATTATTTCGTCGAATGGAGAAAATTAAATACGTCGGATTTATTGTGTAAAAAATTTTATGACTAGAAGAAGCACTTTGGATTAATGGAATACGTGCACGCACGCACGAATACACTGTGATCATCAAAAAATGTATCATGTTTCATTTTGCAAGAACTTTCTGAATAAATCAAAGCGTTAATAATTGCAAATGTTCTGAAAAATAACTTTTCTTGTTCATTTTTTATTCTCCAGCGATTATTATATAGAGAAAAATGCGAATGAAATTTTAAATAAAAACAGATTAGCACTCAGAATAATTATGTATATCTCTAGATGTGAATCTCTCAAATAAAGTATTTATAAAGTGCTTTTTTAACGATTTCATTCAACATTAGTTAGATATTAAAAATTTCCCGAAAATGTCCCATGTTGTCAAAAACATTTTTTTTAAAAGTTCACTGCGCTTCGAATAATAATAAAGTGTCCTTTTTGTACAAAAGAGATAAACATTTTAATTCTTACCAATTCTTAAACAATTTCATTTACAATTGTTTCATTGTAAAATTCGAAAGACTTGCTTTTCATTTCGAATTCTGAAATATTCTACTGTAAGAAGCACTGGAAATCAATGTACTGAAGAGCTCAAATCAGGGAAGTCGGGATGGTGGGGATACCAGTGTTCAAGTTTCATTCTCTTCACTTAATCGTGGCTTAAAATTACTAAGTCCACCATCATTAGCCGTTGTATTACTTTATACTGCGATGTTAGTAAACAATTAATAAACACAATTAATCTGATTTAACCTATTAATTTAACCAATGCATTGAAATTGTAAAAAGAAACTTAAAAATGTCACATTTAAATTCGTCTATTTTACTGTTTATATTCATTGTTTAACTTAATGAATGTAACAGTTCATGAAACTATAAAAATTTCAAATTGTAAAATTAAATAACAAAAATATTTAAAAAATGCACCAATTTTTGTTTTAAAAAATGTAAAACAATAATAAGTAGAATATATAAAAACTCTGGAATTTCAGAATATATTTAAAAAAATGAAATAAGAAATATGACAAATTAAGAACATATATATCCAAGGAAATATACTAATTAATTACCCATCTTATTAGGTTTTTCGTAACTTATTTACGTTAGTAAGTATAAGGTAACATAATTTTGTACTTCAGGGTAACATTATTTTAAGATATACAGCGTATTTTAAGATACCATCAACACTAGAATGACTGAAATTTTTACATACCTATATTGCCCAAAAGCAGTCAAAATGACTGCATAGTCAAAGAATGATTAATGTGTAAAGAAATTCGTTTAAAATTAACTTTTAACATTGTTTATATTATTTGCAGTCATATTACAAGTTATTAGTAAATATTAACAACAAAACATTTACTTCACTTGGAAACAAAAATATAGTCAAAATAATTCTAAGAAATTGTGCATTACATATGTAAATCCTTTTCTAATTGAAGTTAAAAAGCAGTCAAAATGACTTCCTTGGGCAATCTAGAGTTAAGAATATTGATTAGTACAATTTTCTCAGATAAGCGATATAAATTGATTTATTAATTAATTTATATCGCTTATCTGTGAAATCTGTACTGAATAATATTCTACATGTTATCTTAAAATCAAGCAATTATTTATCGAAGGAAATTACTTGATAATATAGAAATAAAATTAACAGAGATTAATATATATTTTCCCAAACTATTAATTGGATTCTCGATTCCTACTTCAAGCAGACATGGGGAATTTTACGAATGTAAAAAAAGTAGCTAAACTCATATCCTCTTCATTTGACCGTAACCTGGAATTGTGAAGTCCATCATCGATAGCCTGTTGTCGCTAGATAGCATGATTTTTTTAAAGAAATAATATTGTTTAAATTTTTAGGAAAGCAATTATCTGCAGATTACTAAATCGTCATTTTGTGAAAATTTGTGTGTTAGTTTTTAGAAAAAGTTTACTTAACAAAACTTTTTGCAGGCCTAGCCAAAACGAGCGAGGCATATAAATATTAGAAACACAAGTAATATAAAAAAAATTTTAGTCAATTCCTACTTAGATCAATGAAGAAAATTTTATTTTTGCTACTTTTTATTAAATAGTTACACTTAATATAAATAAATATACACATATGACAGAATCACAACATTATGTGGTAATTCATTTTTATTAATTATCATTAAAGTATCGTATTGTCATCCAAAACAATCGTGAATATAGAATTTCAGTTCAACTGAATGTTTTAAAACGTGAGAAAAAAACCTTTTAAAGTTTTGACACAAGAAGCCAAAAAGTTGTCTGTATTTGTAATTCTTTAAATAATAAACTGTTAATCAATTAATTTTTATTAATTATGATTAGTCGCTCCAAAATAATCATGTATATAAAATTGCCAACGTGGCTGTATTTGTAATTCTTTAAATAATTACTGTTAATCAATTAATTTTTATTAATTATGATTAGATTATTATATTGTCATCCAAAATAATCATGTATATAAAATTTCAACTCAATTGAGCGCTTTAAAATGTATTTCATTGACGATTAAAAATTCTACCAAAAGTAAGTAAATAAATAAATAAATACATAGAGAGTGTGAGCTAATAGTAGGAATTGAAAAAGGATAGTTGGTTGACAATTCAAGTATTCATAGATGAGAGGAACTGAAACCTATAAAATGCTGTTGAATAAAATAACTTTAAGTTATTTGTTCTCTTTATCCAGACAGTTTTTCTGCTTCAGAAAGAAAATTTGCTTGGGGTTAAAAGTATGGATAACTCAGAGAGCATGATAAAACCAATCACTAGTATTATGTAACAAACTCTCCCAAACTCTTAATGCAGAAAAATTATGTAAGAAAAGTAGAAAAATGCTAAAAATATTACATAAGAAAAGTATCTTTCAAAAAATAATTTAACAAAATTTCTTTACTCACAAAGCTTTTACGAAGAGAATCAAGCGTCTTGCCATTAATGAAAATCAATTATTCACCAAGTTAAAAAATTCGAAAATACATTAAACACATCTTTTTTGAGCTGACTTTTAAACCAGCAAGCAAAGACATATTATTATGCGTGTGGAAAAAATGTAAATGATATAAGTGTTATTATATTTAACTAATACTTTTCATTGGGAGGAACAAAAGCCATGGAATGGAATCTCAATTCCGTTGTAAAGCATGACGCAATGCTATTCTTGAAAATGAAAGAAGTTTCAAAGTTCTCAAGTACTCCTCTTGTGTGTGATATAATAATATTACATAACATATCATTAAAGTTATTACTGACTACATTATTGTTAATAAGATGCAAGTCTAAATAAGAATTGTAATATTTCATATTAGAAATTAATATTTTGTCTTTATATTTTTAACAAAAATTATTATATCATCACGATAAATTAAGTAAGAATCACAGGTTCGCTAAACAATTACTACACACTGAGGTAACACAAGAATATCATTTTTTCATTGAAGTATAAAATTCATATTTATCATAAATTAACTGTAGAACCTTAATCACATCGTCAATATCATATATTTATATTGCCGTGTTTTATATATATTTATATATATACATTAGTGATACTTCAGGGCTTTTTATTATACTAAATCAAAGAATACCATGAACTGATTTTTGAAATGAATTATTATTTAAAATACCATGTAAGATAAGGATTATGAAAAGCTATTTTTATTGGATAACGTGAAATTCGAGGCTAAAAGTAATTTAAACATCAACTCCGTTAGACTTGAGGAACATTGAGAAAGCAATACTTCGTGAAGTTGCCATAACTGACAAATATTTCTGCAAAACGTTTGGGCCTTAAAAATGGTTTTGGGTGTGTTCCTGGAATATCTCCGTTCATGTTTCTTCTACACGCTGACAAAGCTCTTCTGTTGTAGCTGCGGTTAGAATATACTGGAGCAATCTTTGGACTCTGATCAATCACATTTGATTAATGGTAGACAGATCAAGAAAATGGGTAGGACAGGACAACAAAGAGACTTTGTTGGCAATGAAGAATTGTTGAATCTTGTGTGCGATATGCAGTTTCACATTGTATTGTTGAAACTTGGTTGCAAACAAATTTTGAAGAAAAAGAAGGATAGTAAAAACCTCAGAGAAGTAGCGATGGTTATTGCGAAATACACATAAAGGCAGTGCGGGAGTAAAAAACACTAATTTTAATAAATCAATATAGGGGTTTGCTTTTGCCGACGACATTGTCATAATCTCTCGGTCCCGATACACTTAAACAGGTCTTTTTTTATTTGAGAGCTGAAGCTAATAAAATGTATCTTACCATAAACCAGAACAAAACCAGATTCATGTCAAGTACCAGTTTTAAAAAACCTTATTTTGTAATAAGAGAATACATATTTGAAACAGTCAAATGATTCAGATATTTAGTTTCTGAATTGAAGACATAATGCAAGAGATTCATAATAGAGTAACAGGCGTTTTTATGGGCTTCAAAAATATTTAAAATTTCATTTCATCTGCTGAAAAACAAATTACTCATTTGCAAATCATTGACAAGGCCCGTTCTCACATATGCTGCTGAAACGTGGACAAAAGCCGAGAGAGACAAGGAGGTTCTAGCTATATTTCAAAGATGAGTCCTTAAAATATTTTAGAGGTTTAAAATGTGATAATATGCAGAAAAGAAGATAATATGCTTTCTCAATGTTCCTCAAGTCTAACGGAGTTGATGTTTAAATTACTTTAGCCTCGAATTTCACGTTATCCAATAAAAATGGCTTTTCATAATCCTTATCTTACATGGTATTCCATGGTATTCTATTTAGTATAATAACAGTTTAGAAATTAATAAACTTTGTTAAGAACCAGATGTTGTTAATGCATTTCAATACAAAGGTTAAAATGGGCAGGATACACGATAAGATTGGGCAGCAATCGATTCAAGAAAGATTATTGTGGCCAGATCATATATCACTCGAAAAAGAGAAAGATCAAAACTCAAGTGGATCGATTACCTAGAACAAGATATGGAAATTATTAAAGTCAAAAATTGGAAGAGTCAGGCCAAAAACAGGAGCGCTTGGAATGAAATTCTTAGGAAGGTCACAAGGCTCACCCTGGTCTGTGGTGCCATTGAGGAAAGAAGAAAAGAAGAGAGTAGAAAACATTGACAGCCAAAATTATTACACCAGATGAAGGATCGATGAAACAATGCATGCTAAATATAAGATTCTTCAATATCTCGCCCATGCTGCTGCCAAACTTGATTATAATCATTGTGATCTTCTAAGCAGAATCGTGATTTGTTTCGTTTAAAAAGACCACGTGGTACCCTTGTTGTTCCATATTCAACTTTTAATGCTCTAATTATATTCTTTGAAGCGCAATCTTGAAAATTTCATGCAAAAAGAACGCCTTGTCAAAAGTAACTTCTGCTACAGGTAACATCAAAGGGCACGTACTTACTCAGACTGTTGTGCAACAAACATTAATTCCCGAGCAAGAATTATGAATGCTATAATCCGCTCTGTCATTACCCACACAAAATAATAATCTGCGAAATATAAACCCCAATTTTTCCTATATCAAACTCAGAAACACACTAGGCATATTTCCATATTCTTGAATGAATCATATTAAACTTTTTAGACAAAAAGAAAACTAAGGGAAGAACGAAATTTCAGCACTTAGAATAGTCTTCCAATGTAACATTAACACTGTACTTGTATGTTGAGCAACCAACGCACGGAATTTGCATGTTCCTTGCAATGCCTGTTTTTGAAATTTCTAAGAATTATGCAAATTACAAACCTATTGGATGCTTCTTTCATGATGTTTCATTTTTGATGAACAAATGTATTTTTGATTCATTGCCATACAAATTGTAACAAATATTTATTTAAAATAAAACTTTGCATAGTTAAAAACTGTTTTGTGTATTAACCATTTGTTTTTAGCTTGTTGATTCTAAAATAGATATTTTCAAATTTATATGTTAGCTTTAAATAATGTTATTTATTCTTGTTATAAAAGAAACTTATTAATAACGCAGGATACGTTTACAATACGGATTCCTTCTTATACGGCACGAGAATTGGGAACATCCCCGTTCAACATGACATGTAATAGAAACTATTAAAAGCGAACTTTATCTAGTTTGAAACAAGATAAATCTCTAAACAACAGCTCAATAAACGTGATAAAGATTTTAATGGAAGATACTCATTTGACATTTTGCTTTTGAGCTCATGAGATCTGTCAGATTTACAAGCTGAATTTTCCCGAACTCTTTATGCTAAAATACATTTTAAAACTTTAATTCTATTTCTCATCTGATTACGTAAATCAAAAACTTCGAATAGGTAGTACTCAACATCTTAAATAATTAAAAATATATATGTTCTAATATTTTTAATTTCCTGAATTAATCTGTAAACCTAAGCTATGTCAAGCAAAAATACACGGATGCACGCACAAACTCGCACACATTCACACTCGCATACCCAATATATATATATATATATATATACAATATATATATACAATGTATATACAATATATATATATACAATATATATATATACAATATATATATATATAATATATATATAATTATGCAATATATATATACAATATATATATACAATATATACAATATATATATATATATATATATATATATATATATATATATATATATATATATATAATAGCCGTTACTGGGTATTTAACGATGTTGTATAAATGTATACTGTTTACATATATATATAATTATTGATATCTAGGATTAAGAATTCGATTGTATTGAAAAATATATTTAGAGCTGTAACTCTCGCCTCTTGATATAAAAAAGACATAAATTAAAATATCTAATTTCTATTTATATCTAAAATAGAAGTAGAAAGATTTTTTGCGCTCACTTAATCTAATAATTAAGAGGATTTCCACCAAAGCAACTTTCAGAGGATCTCTACTCCATAAAATAAACATGCGTGCTAAATTTCAAGTCTAAATCTAATAGATCAAAAACGGAATTTTTATCATCAATACCTTGTTGAGTGCATTCTTAGTGGATTCCAATTCAACAAAAAAAATCATGAAAACCAAAATTTATTATTATAGTCTTATCAGTTCGAAAACGGTTCCATTCTTAATGGAACTCTATTCAACTAAAGAAACGGGCTCAACAAATTTGAAGTAAATGGGTTAAATTCAAAAACAGAAATTTTTCTATAACACGCCTTAATCCCTCGCAACCCCACTTCTTCGAGGGTTCATTTTCGTAAAACTCTTTGTAAAAGGAACTCTATTCTTTGAACGGAAGATACCTTCTAATATTCAAGCAGGTGGGTGTTGAAAAGCGGAAATATTTATCTATTGCGCTCCTTAATCCCCTCAATGACTCTTTGGGATCCATTTTCCCCCAAACTATTTTGTAGCGGATCTCTACGCCATGAAAGGAATCCGCATACCAAATTTTAAGACTGTACGTCTAATAGTTAAAAAATGGAAATAATTATCTGTAACGCCCCTTAAGTCCCCGCAACGCCACTTAGGAAATGATTTACACAAAACCCATCTTATGACAGATAACTACTCAGTGAATGGAATCTGCTAACTCAATTTCAAGATTTTACGTCTAATAGTTTAAAAAAGAAGTTAATTGCCCATAGCCCCCTTAATTCTCAACTACGCCACTTGGGGGTCACTTTTTACAAAACCCTTTTTTGTAGCGGATCTCTACTCTTTGAAAGGAATCCGCTTATATATATCAAATTTCAAGACTGTATGTCTAATAGTTTAAAAATAAAAATACTAATTCATAACGCCTCTTAAGCGACCTCAGCTACCCTTAAGCGCCTTAAACTCCCCTTGGAGGTCGATTTTCGTAAACATTATTATGTAGGGAATCTCTATTTTATGAAAGAAATTTCTATACAAAGTTTCAAGACTGTACATCTTATAGATTTATACTGGAAATAATTATCTGTAACGCCCCTTGGAGTTCGTTCTTTGGAAAATCCGTTCTCAGCTGACATCTACTCCATGAAGAGAACCTCTATACAAAATTTCAAATCTGTAGGTTTAATAGTTCCGAAGATATCGTGATTAGTCAGTCAGTCAGTGAGTCGCTTCTCTCCTTTATAAATATAGATATACTAGCCGTTACCCACCCGCTTCACTGGATATTTCACGATGTTGCATATATGTATACTGTTTATATATATATATTAATTATTGATATCTAGCATTAAGAATTCGATTGTATTGAAAAATATATTTATAGCTGTTAAATTCTCACCCCTTGATATAAAAAGAACATAAATTATAATATCTAATTTCTATTTATGTCTAAAATCGAAGTAGAAAGATTTTTTTCGCTCACTTAACCTAATAATCAAGTGGATTTCCACCAAAGCAACTTTCAGTGGATCTCTACTCCATAAAATAAACATGCGTGCTGAGTTTCAAGTCTAAATCTAACAGAGCAAAAACGGAATTTTTATCATCAATACCTCGTTGACAGCATTCTTAGCTGATTCCAATTCAATAAAAGAGACATGCAAACCAAATTTTATTATTATAGTCTTAGCAGTTCAAAAACGGAAATTTGGTCTATCAATACGCCCCAATAACTTTCCCCGCTTCCCCTTGGAGTTGATTTCCGTCAAATCCATTCTTAGTGGAACTCTATTCAACTAAAGAAAAGTGCTCAACAAATTTCAAGTAAATGGGTTAAATTCAAAAACAGGAATTTTTTATAACACGCCTTAATCCCTCGCAACCCCACTCCTTTGGGGGTCCGTTTTCGCAAAAATCTTTGTAAAAGGAACTTTATTCCATGAACGGAACATACCTTCTAATTTTTAAGCAGGTGGTTCTATTAGTTGAAACGCGGAAATATTTATCTATTATACGCCCCTTAATCACCCTCAGTGACCCTTGGGGATCAATTTTCCCCAAAACTATTTTGTAGCGGATCTCTACACCATGAAAGGAATTAGCTTATATACCAAATTTTAAGACTGTGCGTCTAATAGTTTAAATTAATTATCTATAAGAATTATCTATAACACCACTTAAGTCCTCGCAACGCCACTTAGGAAACGATTTACACAAAACCCATCTTATGACAGATCACTACTCAGTGAATGGAATCTGCTAACTCATTTTTAAGATTTTACGTCTAATAGTTTAAAAAAGGAGTTAATTGCCTATAACGCCCCTTAATTCTGCACAACGCCACTTGGGGTCGATTTTCACAAAACCCATTCTGTAGGGGATCTTTACTTTATGAAAGGGATCCGCTTATCAAATTTCAAGACTGTACGTCTAATAGTTTAGAAATGGAAATAATTATGTATAACGCCTCTTAAGCCCCCGCAACGCCACTTAGGAAACGATTTTCCCAAAACCCATCTTATAGCGGATCTCTACTTAATGAATGGAATCAGCTTACTAAATTTCGAGATTTTACGTCTAATAGTTTTAAAAAAGGAGTTAATTGCCTATAACGCCACCTAATACTCTACAACGCCACTTGGGAGTCGATTTTTTGACAAAACCCATTTTGCAGTGGATCTGTACTCTATTAAAGGAATCAGCTTACCAAATTTCAAGACCGTGCATCTAATAGTTTAAAAATGGAAATAATTATCTATAACGCCCCTTAAGCCCCCGCAACGCCACTTAGGAAACGATTTTCACAAAGCACATCTTATAGCGGATCTCTACTCAGTGAATGGAATCTGCTTACTCAATTTCAAGATTTTACGTCTAATAGTTTAAAAAAGGAGTTAATTGCCTATAACGCCCCTTAATTCTCCACAACGCCACTTGGGGTCGATTTTCACAAAACCCATTTTGCAGCGGATCTGTTCTCTATGAAAGGAATCCGCTTACCAAATTTCAAGACTGTACGTCTAATAGTTTAAAAATGGAAATAATTATGTATAACGCCCCTTAAGCCCTCGCAACGCCACTTAGGAAACGATTTTCTTAAAACCCATCTTATAACGGATCTCTACTCAATGAATGGAATCAGCTTACGAAATTTCGAGATTTTACGTCTAATAATTTAAAAAAGGAGTTAATTGCCTATAACGCCACTTAATTCTCTACAACGCCACTTGGTAGTCGATTTTTACAAAACCCATTCTGTAGGGGATCTGTATTCTATGAAAGGAATCCGCTTACCAAATTTCAAGACTGTACGTCTAATAGTTTAAAAATGGGAATACTTATGTATAACGCCCCTTAAGTACCCTCAACACCCCTTGGAGGTCGATTTTTGTAAAAATCATAAAGTAGGGAATCTCTACTTTATGAAAGAAATCTGTGTACCAAGTTTCAAGACTTTACATCTAATAGTTTAGTAAAGGAAATAATTATCTATAACGCCCTTTAAACCCTCGTAACGCTCCTTGGGGTTCGAACTTTGCAAAATCCGTTCTCAGCTGACGTCTACACCATGAAGGGAACCTACCTACCAAATTTTGTCCCTTCGGCAGACAGACTTCGTCTGCCGCCGTTCCAGCAGAATTGTTCTGCCCATTTAATTTAATCTTTTAATTAAAAATTAACTTATGTAACCCCATAAATTCAGCTCTTAATTTTAAAATTCTGATGAGGAGGTACGTCCCTCATTTAGGGACAGGTACTCCGTAAATTACATGCCACTTGCCACTTTACCTACCAAATTTCAAGTTTGTAGGTTTAATAGTTCCGGAGATATCGTGATTAGTCAGTCAGTGAGTGAGTGAGTCGCTTTTCTCCTTTATATATTAGATATATAGTTTGATTTTACACCGTCAATTTAATTTTAAACGGAAGGGACTCTTATTTTGGTACCATTAAATAGAAAATCCTCAATAAATTCCCATTAATCATGGATAAAAAATAATTTTCCCTTTTTAATAGGGGATTATTAGGAATTAATTTTCCCTCATTCCTCTCATATACGTTCTCAAATTTCATGTTGAATGAACGAAAAAAATATACCTGATTTTCAATACAAATACAAAAAAAGTCTAACTATGGGGAAAATAATACCATGGAATAAACATTTAGATAACATATTTAACTCTGCATATAACCAAAAGAATAAAACAAAACAAATCCTTTAAATGCTTCTAAAACACATGATTCTTTCCAAAGTGTCATATCAATCGAAAATACTGAGTTTCGCAGATAAGAAAAAATCGAGTATCCCATTCTTCCATAAAAAAGAAATCAGTTCCATTCAAATATATGTGAGGAAACAATTCGTCAGCGGAATATATGGAAGAGAGGAGACAGGGAGAAAAAAACCGTATTCTCTTTCTCTCTAAGAGACACGTGGCCCACCGGAAGTTAATATCGGTAGCAAGGGAATTGTATAAAAACTAGACTTCATCTCTTTATTATTTCTTTTATGCTTTTTTCTGCAATTTCGTTTTCCTTATCTGGCTGTAGATACCTGCCTGGCGTACTTTTTTTCTGTTTGCTCCAAGTTATATGTAAATAAAGATTACAAAAGAGGAACAGAAAGCAAAGGAAATGAGTAAAAAAAGTAGAAAAGAAAAAAGGCCCCGTCCTCCCATGCTTGCTGAAAGCGGAGAAAGTATATTGCATTACATTGCTCCTAATAGTACGCATAATAACGTTTGCATTTGTAATTTGAGAAGAGGAAGCCCAGTTCATGCGATTGATTTTTAGTTCGGATAGAAAATAAGATCGGGATCCGGAGCTTCGAGAATCTTTGAAGAAGTGGAGAAATTTGCTGACTTTTCAAAGAAGTGTAATTTTGTTAGGAATCTTTGACGTTGAATCTCATTTTTGCTCTTGAGAGAAATGCTTTGATTTTTGTTTAAAGAAATCGATGAAGCCATATTTTAAATGACTATGGTGTCTATTTTTATATGTAATTACAAATCTTACATTATATCCAAACAAAAATTTAGTCATTTAAGTTCATTATAAAATTTCACACAATCAACATTAATTTTTTTACAAATACAGTGCTTATTCGAATCTAATTACACTTGTAAAGGGTGTTTTTTTAGAGGTATAGAACTTTAAATAGCAATAAAACAACGATGTATTATTCGATTGGCATGAATTTTTTTTTATTCGAAAGATAATCTTGTGGCATTACATTTTAAATATGATCAAGCAAGGCGTAGATTCGTCGAATGGGCCCAAAACGAGATTGCCGTTGTTCCCGATTTTCATAAGCGAATTTTGTTTAGCGATGAAGCTCACTTCTGGTTGAATGGCTACGTCAACAAACAAAACTTCCGCATTTGGAGTGAAACTAATCCACAAGTGTATGTCGAAACACCGTTGCATGCAGAAAAACTGACTGTTTGGTGCGCTTTATGGGCTGGTGGAATCATTGGTCCGTACTTCTTCAAAAACGATGAAGGCTACAACGTCACAGTCAATGGTGATCGGTATAGAGCCATGATTACTAACTTTTTCATTCCTGAATTGAACAATCATGATGACCAGGAGCTGTGGTTCCAACAAGACGGCGCAACATGTCACACAGCTCGTGCCACAATCGATTTATTGAAAGACACGTTTGGTGACCGCCTAATTTCCCGTTTTGGACCTGTGAATTGGCCTCCAAGATCTTGTGATTTAACACCACTAGACTATTTTCTGTTGGGCTACCTAAAGTCATTGGTCTATGCGGATAAGCCATAAACGCTTGACCATTTGGAAGACAACATTCGCCGTGTTATTGCCGATATACGGCCACAAATGTTGGAAAAAGTCATCGAAAATTGGACGTCCAGATTGGACTACATTCGAGCCAGCCGTGGCAGTTATATGCCAGAAATCATACTTAAAATGTAATGCCACAAGATTATCTTTCGAATAAAAAAATTCATGTCAATCGAATAATACATCGTTGTTTTATTGCAATTTAAAGTTCTATACCTCTAAAAAACACCCTTTACTTTTGAATAATTTTAAGCAAAATGTAAATTAAACTTTAAGTAAAGATTGATTAAGCAAATAAAATAAATAAGTGAAGTTAATATACATAGCTGAATAACCCTGTTTTCCTAGGTTATATTTCTGCCAATATATAAATACAAAAGAAACATGCTTACAAAATTTCAGGTTTTTAGATCTATTAGTTCTGGAGATCTCACGATGAGTTATTGAGTGAGTCGCTTTTCTACCTTAATATATAAATTACCTAATACAAGTATGTTAATGTTAACGTTTACGCTGCTGTGGGAGAGCATTTCCACAAAACACAATCTTACCAAATTTCTACTGAGCAAAAGGAATATGCCGACCAAATTTTATGCTATGTTGTTATAGTTTGAAGACCAAAATCATTTTATATATTACATTTCCCCCTCCAGTCCCGAAGAATCAATTTTCCCCAAATCCTTTCTTAACGGACCTTTAATCAGTAACAGACGCTTTCAGCCAAGTTTCAAATTTCTTAAGTATTTCCGAAGATTTCGGGATGAGTGAGGGAATCCCTATTATCCTACATATAAACATACATAAATTAAATGTTACTTAAAATACTTAGGTTAAATAAAAATTGCCAAGGTTTTAGTTTCTATGAAAATCTGAATATTGGAAGTATGTTAAAAATCCTTTCAAATTTTTTCTAATTGCATTGTGTTATAACAACGCAACACACAACAACACACACTCACACAATTGTTTTCCTTTCCAATTCTTATTTACCTTCAAAGAAAATCTTGTATTATTATATAAATCTAGTTTTGGCAACAAAAAATGTAATAATCATATCATAAACATTAAATGAAACATCAGTTCGCTAGTGATGTAGGAAATTGCAAACCTTATTCCAATTTCTTGTCAATGAAATTATCCGTACCGCACAATAAACCTTTCCAACTTTATAAATGTACTAATTGTGTTATGAACTCTATATGTTTACTCACCATCCATCATGTACGGTCTTAGAAAACTTCAAACTCTTCAGTAACAATTTTGCATCAACACTGTGCAATTTATCTGTACTAGTTTAACCACACGTGTCCCAACTAGGCACTATTTTACGTGCTGTAAGTTGTTCAATTATTCGAGAAACACGCAACTTGTAGAGAAGTTTTGACATCTTTAAGATTCTGATGAATAAATTAGTGCCTGAGGGAACAAAACGTAGAATCTTACTCAATACATAGCTAACCTTCACTAAGTATTCTTCAATCCCTCTGCTATCCAGCACGTTCTCCATTGGCATCCAAAATTAAAACGAGTCTCAACTTTGAAGGTACGCTGTCTTAGAAGTTGTAAAAGATAGAACGGATACAGTCTCACAGAGTTCGAACTGAATTCTGCAACGTACAAATGAATTTTAAATAGAAAACTTTACGTTGATGTTCGATTATAATACCTCAAATAGCCGAAAATTTAATGAGAAATTTGAAAATTTGTCTGGACTATGAGATAGACTAATTTGGAGAGCAATAATTGAGAAAACTAAATTTATGCGTTGTAAAGTGTCACATATAATTTATGTCGTAATGTCTGATTTCCTTGTGTTACAGTGCGCTTTCAGCCGTAAAATATCGGGCGTATAACGGACTCTTCTGACACAAAAAATAAGATCGAAGTTAATGTGCGCACGTCAGTAGCACAAACAGGAATTTTTCAAGGGGGGGGGGTCCGGGGTTGAAAGTTCACCATTCTTGTTTCATGCTTCTTTTGATTTTGTCGATTTTCGGGAACAAAACACAGTAAAAAACTAATTTGTGAATAAATAATTAGCATTAATTAATAAAATTAATCATTAATAACAAGTAATTAATTAAATTTTACGTACTATATACATATAATTATAATCAATCGGAAAAAAATCAAGGGCTTTGGGGGCAATGGCGCACGCTATACGCCGGATTTAAAAATAAAAGAAGAGAAGCATTTATATATAATGGGTGTTAATTTTGTCTCGAAGGGGGAAAATATAAACAATTATTATTTGAAATATAAACAATTTTCAAACAGGTATAATTCTTTTAAATATCGGATTCTAATTTGGAGAGCAATAATTGAGAAAACTAAATGTATGCGTTGTACAGTGTCACATAAAATTTGTGCCGTAATGTTTGATTTCCTTGTATAACAGTGCGCTTTCAGCCGTAAGATATCGGGCGTATAACGGACGATTCTGACATAAAAATGAGTTTGAAATTTATGTGTGCACGTTATACGCCCGATTAAAAAATGAAACGAGAAAAGAATTTATATATAAATAATGGGTGTTAATTTTGTCTCGAAGGGGGAATATAAACAATTTTCAAACAGGTATAATTCTTTTAAATTTAGATTAAATAATTCGAATCTTTTACACATTATTTACAAAGGATTATGGCTTCAAAAAAGTATAAAAGGTTGGAAATATAATCATAATTTTAAAAATTTTGAGCTTATGAAAATAAATAAATCTATAATAAATATTAAGCAATTTTTTTTTGCGTTGCGCACTCTATTTTCTAAAATTGTAGCCTCTGATGTATAAAACTTTATAGAGTTATAAAATGTATCGTACTCTTTAAACCCTATATCATTTAAGAACAATATATCTTTTGTATTTCAAGATATTTGAAAAATATTAAAAAAAATTAAAAAAAAATTTATTATTTATTATTTTTTAATTTTTTTAAAAAATATAATTTATTATTCTATTTATATAAAAATACTACAGTGTAATAATGATATATACATTTAACTTTATAAATCAACATATAGCTTGTAATGAATGCTGCTATTTTAGAAAATAGCATGCGCAACGTAAAACTTAATTAATATTTCTTATAGAAATGTTTCTTATTTTTGTATGCTTATAATTTTAAAAATTATGATTACATTTTAAACATTTTACACTTTTCTGAAGTCCCATTTCTTTATAAATAAGGTACAAAAGATTCGAATTACTTAATTTCAGATTCAAAGAGTTATACATATTTGAATATTGTTCTTATTTTCAGCCTTCTATAGAAATTTAACACCCCTGAGACCAAAAATTAGACTTATATAAATATCGAAACACTGTTTATTTAAAAGAACTTAAAGAGAGTTCTAGCTTTACAACTATATTGTACTTCCAAAAACCGTTGATAGTACTTCGAATAAAATGACAGAGCATACGTACATTTCATGTTTATTTGTAAAAGAGACTGCACGGTATACGAAGAATATACCTGAAAATTAATATATATATATATATATATATATAGCTCAACAGTATAGACAGTGCGTGTGATGTTATGTGACCGTGCGTTATATGCCGGAGCCGGATTTTACGGTATGTCTTCCCCACATATGTTTTCAATGAAGCATTCGACACATACATGCACGTTTAAATACTTTCTCATATGAATGCATTGAAATTGTATCGGGGAAAGAATAATAAGATTAAAAATTAAAATATTTATTTAGAATTGCTGTTTTCATAAATAAACTGTTTTCCTTCATGATAGTTGGTGGCCATTGTAGCCGAGTGGTCAAGGTATCGGATCATGGCTGGTCTTGTCACGAATTCGAGCCCAGTACCACTAAAGACCCGCCGTGTAAGGCAGCGATGCACGATAAATCTTTAGAGAGCTAAAGCGTCCTCCCATTGGTGTGGTGTGGTAGTTAGGAGAGGGGCTGCCAGCTCAGGTGTCGTCCACATCCCTTGATCATGGTTCAAAATTACGTGGTCCGTCGCCAAACGCCCTCGTGTATCTGAACAGTGCGATGTTAATATTCACTCACTCACTATTCATAATTGTTGGGTTCACATTTTTTAAAAAGTCTTTCATTATTGTTATTGAAGATTTATAAGAAACAGTTGGCATTCGGTTAGTAATGAAATATGTTTAAGAATTTTTGATAGAATTAATGTATTTACAATGGAATTCTGGACAAAAAAAATCATTTAAAAATATCGTACCTATTAAAATAAAATAGATTATATTTAGGAATAAATATATATATAAATAATGCAAGTGTGGCGATCTTATTGATGAAATAAAAACATATATATAGGGTGTTTTTTTAGAGGTATAGAACTTTAAATTGCAATAAAACAACGATGTATTATTCGATTGGCATGAATCTTTTTTATTCGAAAGATAATCTTGTGGCATTACATTTTAAATATGATCAAGCAAGGCGTACATTCGTCGAATGGGCCCAAAACGAGATTGCCGTTGTTCCCGATTTTCATAAGCGAATTTTGTTTAGTGATGAAGCGCATTTCTGGTTGAATGGCTACGTCAACAAACAAAACTTCCGCATTTGGAGTGAAGCTAATCCACAAGTGTATGTCGAAACACCGTTACATCCAGAAAAACTGACTGTTTGGTGCGCTTTATGGGCTCATCATTGGTCCGTACTTCTTCAAAAACGATGAAGGCCACAACGTTACAGTCAATGGTGATCGGTATAGAGCCATGATTACTAACTTTTCATTCCTGAATTGAAGAATCATGATGTCCAGGAGCTGTGGTTCCAACAAGATGGCGCAACATGTCACACAGCTCGTGCCACAATCGATTTATTGAAAGACACGTTTAGTGACCGCCTAATTTCACGTTTTGGACCTGTGAATTGGCCTCCAAGATCTTGTGATTTAACACCACTAGATCATTAAAACAATTCAATGATCTATTACCACTTTTATACATGACCCATATTTATCAGACATTTTGAATTGATGAATGTTATATTAGAGTTATTAAATCTCTATTTATAGTCTTAATATAAAAGATTGAATAGTCTTAATTTAAAATTAATGTAATTTTTAATAGCAATAATTTGTTATTCCTTGGTTTAGCATTTTCATTTATTGAATGCAAAATTGTTTTGTTTCCCTCTAACGAAATTCATTCAAAGTAAAGTTTATATGAAGCATCTAAAGTAAGGGTACTCAACCTTTTTTTCTGTTGTGTTGCATACGTATGTGAGCTATTTCACGTGGGCCACATACATATATTAGTTATTTCACGCGGAATCACTATTTTACTGAACATGAGGATAAATAAGAGGGGGAGAAATGCTTTAAGACCAAGATTACATTGGAAATCTAAAGCGTGGGAAATTGATCAAAATATTATAATTCCTGTTTTGCTTTTTCTAATTAATATTTTTATATATTTCTATTTTTGTCACTAACACTAAATAAGAAACATTTAAGAAACACTCTTTCACAATTCTGCATCAGCAAACGGTTTCATAGGATTATCAATAATGTAACAAACTTCATACGATGTCTTTGTTACCGCTGTGATGTTACCACCGACAAAAGACTTCCTTGCTGTTGCAAAGATTATTCAAAAAAGTCTATTTATCACATCTTGAAAGAGATCTTCGAGGAAAAGTGTCATTGAATGATTCCTGTTTATAGGTATTTTTTTAAATATAGCACTTTCGCGACAGATCAAACAATTGCTGATCCCCAAGTTTGTTTTTCACTACAAAACAGTCAATCTCCCAATAGTATTGAAACGATATATTTTATTCGAATATTTTTCGCTTGCAAGATATGAAAGATAATTAAAATTTAGTCCTACCAATAAAATTGTCGTTACTCCAATGTTGTCTGTTATCACTAGCCGTAACCGCTCCAAACAGAAAAAGAATATCAATTCGTACCCGTACGCCACCGACAGCAAAAAGCAAAATTGATATAGTTGATTTCTTTACAAAGGATTTCCCACCAAATTTTTAATACAATGTTCTAAAATAAGTAAATTTCTCAGAGCAATGGGTAATGACCGGGCCACATAAAAAGGCTTGGTGGGCAGCTTGAGTATCGCTGATCCAAAGAGAAAGAACAGTTCTTTTCAGGCTACCTAAAATAAGTGCATCTTAAATTTTCAATATTTGTACCCCAGTTTTCTGTCATGGTTTTCATCTCACCTCCCTCCCTCTTACAATGCAATAATTATGTATTTTGACGCTTAAGATACAATAATATGACTTTAATTATAAACCGTACAAGTTATCAAGATAAGTATTAAATTTTATATATGTGGCAAGCCCATGGGAATCACTAGTAATTACGAAAAATGTTTGTAATTTAGTGTTGATAACTTTTTTATCAAATACTTTTTGCAGTACTGACACATTTATAAATATTTTAAATCGATGTGAACGTGTATTTTTTATTAGTTCACAATGTATTTTGTTTTGCTTTCCTTCAGTAAATTGATATTTTTATAATCTTTTATTTTCGTCTTTCCGATATGCTCGCTCCCCCACGTAGGGTTATCACGCCCCCTGGGGGGGGGTGCACCCCACAGTTTGAGAAACGCTGTCCTAAATATATTAAAAAATGCTTTGATATCCTAGAACAGGAATGGAAAATGCTTTAAATTGAGATACCACAGGAAGTCTATGAAGAAATCGGAGCCTATATGTAACAAGTATCAAATTTGTTGAACAGGTTGTATGTTTAGAACATGTTTTCAGGTTGCCACACGCATTTCAAAAGTATATCTAAAAATAAAGCAGTTTTTAAAGTATAGATTTATATTTAAAAGACATTAAGTGATATTCTACACTCTAACCAAATATTACCAGTGTTGAAAAAGTAAGAATTACATCCATACTCATTTATATAAACATGCTTTGTAAGAACATAAACCTGTGCCATTGAGAAAATCAAATACCTTTTAACAATTTTGTAGAACATAATATTCAAATAACTTATTCTTAATATTAGAGATACATCCAACATATTGAATGTTTAAAATATTTGATTTCAGTACTATTTCTGAAGAAAATATTTGCTCCAGCAAGAAAAGAAGGAAAATAGGATAGAACCTGTTCCCAGATATTCGTCTCCCTTTTATTGAGATAAATCCACTTTGAAATACATGCATCAAAACTGATCAAATCCTTAGCGAATTCCAAAAACAATCTAAGTCTATTGAATCCAAGAACTGCTTCTCTTAATAACATTCTTACATGTTTGCTGAACCAATAGCTGCATTCGTCGTCCAGCCCAGTAAAAAGACAGTAGTTGTATATGTATGAACCCAGACTCTTTCAACCCAGTATCAATTACAGTCTAGAGGCGGCACATATATTTTTGTTCCCCTCTTGTATTTCCATTTCGTGTATTCTATGATTCAGAGGGGAGTTCACTTGGAACACAATATCTTTTCGGGTACTATTTGGAAGACTAGGAAGGGCTTGTATATTGTAACTTTTCTACGGACTTACTAGGGGTTGTATGCATATTAAAAGAATGCGTAACTCAAATTGAAAATATTGTCGGACCTCTATATAACGAAGTCGCTAAATCCTGGAAAAAAGTTCTTTGTATGGAAAATTAGTTATATAGAGGTTCATCTTTTAATATACTTTATAAACTACTAAAACAAATTTCAAATTCATAAACACTGTATATTAAAAAAAGGAGTTATTCACACCTTATTTTAAATTAATATGCGTTTATTTTATATATCTTACCCATCAAAATAGAAGGAAAGAAAGACAAACTGCAAGGAAAACAAGAAAAAAAAACAATGTCAAAGAATTCACTGTACTTTCAATATTAAGAAAATAATTTTATACTAAAATTTTTGAAACTTTTTTAAAGATATTTTATAATTTAAAGTATACAAGTAATATTAAACATACATTATTTCATAATTAGAACATGTTAAAGGTTGCACTTCTTGGATGAAACGTCCAGAACTCTATTGCTCTCGGTGAGTTATGATGTAGTAAAAACAGTTCAAGATTTGACCATCATAAAATGTGCTCAAGGGAGAATAACTTGAAATTTTTTCAGAAATACTTTTAAAAAAAGGGAGAACAAAAATTGAATCGCGAAAGAAAAAGTTCGTAATATAGAAAATGCACTTCGCTGTCGAGAGGTTATTTTACGAAGAAAATCATGAAATGCTCAAGATTCCAGGAAAAATTTCGCTATATAGAAAATTTTTCAATATAGTGGTTCAACTGCATGCTATTTTCTTCAGAAAATTTGAAAGAGCATTTATTTTATCTGTTTTAGCTAAAACATAAACGAAAATAAATTTTTATTTAATAAATGGCTGTTAAAGTATATTTTTATCATGTATGGCAATCTCAAAATTGAGGACAGTTGAATCTCAGCAGCTGCATTACTTACACACACATTAGTCATTGGATAGAAACAATGCAATTACACGCTTCGTTATATTCTTAATAACTAATCTAAATGTAAGATGTTAGTATTTTCAACAAAAAGCCTGTAAGAAAAAAAAGCTAATGAACAAAAGGTTCAAGATAAGAAAAATCAAAATTATATTCTTTTTATTCCTTAGGAATAATGACCTCTATTTTAAGAAATTTTGTTTGTTTGATTACAACTAACGTAATTTTTTTTCTTTTCAAAGGAACTGGGAATTGACATTTTTTACCATTGCAGACCCCATGAGCTGATATTACTTTTTAGTGTAGCACGATATAGGAGATGCCAATTGCCGCAAGTAATTTTAAAGCCCAGTTTCCTCCCCAGAGGGAGGCACCTGAGCTCTGACGATGCGAACGTGTTCAAGTAATTTAATTTTGTCGAGAGTATCCAAGCCAAACAGACACTCAAGGGATTTTTTATATACCGCATACTCATACACAGACGCTGTCGCTTTTCTGCTTGATGAAATTCCACCTACTTGGGCCGGTGAAAGAAAAACCAATTACTCCACCCAGCTGGCATTAACGTAAATGTAAAACTCTACAAGTTGTGATCATCAGTCGCGAAACTGGAATGAGTTTCATGCTGGATAACTACATATTTCTAACTTCTAAGCCTCATGATGTGAGAGTTTTTATTAGGTTAGAGCAAAAAATAAAGATTTTAACAATCAAATTTAAAGCAGTATTGTTCCCTCATCTTAGCATACAATTTAATAATTTATTCTAAGCTGAGGAAGCAATGTTGCTTTAAAGTTGATAGTTAAAAATCTTTATTATTAGAACCATTAGAATAATCCATGAATCTTTGCCAACAAGAAACGAGTCTTGTTATCCCGACAACTTAGAATTCTAGAGTTCTACGAGTGATAGATTCTTCAAAGGCAATTTGAGCTTCTCAATGGTTGTTAAAAACCTAATTTTGCAAGAAATTGTTGGGGTGATTGATGAAGTGACCATCTATCGATGAGAGTTCTGGTGAGTTATCTGAGGTATATCCCATTGAGTTCGGTAACCCAGGTCGTTTAATTTCTGCAGTCATTTACAAGATATATGGCTTGACATTGTCCTGCAAATGAATCGGTCCTTTTCGATTGGCTAATGTTAAGCATAATTGTTGTAGCTTTTCATTAATTTTTTCCGTTCCTTAGAAATACTTCTCTTATACGATGGTTTCGCCAGGCTGTTAGAAGTTGTGGTAAAGGACAATATTTGCTGACCACCAAACAATAACTGTAACCTTCTGATGTAGCTTCGTTTTAGGGAAATGTTTTGGTGCTTTAACTTTGTCTAGCCACTGAGAGAAGCATCGACTGTTACCATAAAGAATCCATGCTTCGTGGCATGTCCCAATATGGCCAAGAAACAAAGCATTCTTGTTGCGGAAAAGAAGCACAGTACCGGTGAGGGTTTTGGTTTACTTTCAACTCGTGACACACCTATTTGTCGAGGTGTTTTGACTATCCTCCTTGGTGCTTCTTGCAACTGTTGAATGGTCATAGTCTAGTTCTTAAGAAATCTTTCAAGTGGCTTTGCGTGTGTCCAGTAATTTCCCTCAATTGGTTTATGAAACGACGTCTATGACCCTGCTCATCGCCAAGGCTCTCGTAATCATAGCGAAATTTTTTGAGCCATTGCTGAGCTGTATGTTCACTGACAGTTCTTTGACTAAACGTTTGTGGTTGAAATTTTGACCAATTTCTTCTGCTTTACACCCTATTACTTATAAAATAAAATTACTAGAATTTGCTTTCGTTCCATCATTATTTTGACAGCTAAAAATGCATAAAGAAATCCATAGGCAACGAAATCATTGAAGTGAACCAGAAGAGCAAAATTTACTCTTCGAGGTGGTATATTACATGAACATAAATGGGTAAATCTTTATTCCATAATAAGACTAAAAACTTAAAAGAGGAAAAATTGCAATCACTTTTGCGACGTCAAGAGTCATCAAACCCTATTATTTCATGTGGCGATATTTGTGTGGAATTAAAACTTCCCATTACAATTCGACTCTAACATACCTTCAACAAAGGAAACAGCGATGATGACGATTAGATTACTGTTAAGGTGATCATTTTTTTAAATGAAAAGGAGGACGAAAGATTTAAGAAAAAATTACTGCGTTAATAAATAAAGCATTTTATTAATTCAAACAAAAATACACTACTTACTCTTGAATTCCTTTCAATTATTTACTTCAACGAGTATTTTTCCATTGAATGATTTTTTTTCATTATGTCATTTTCTTATACATCGAAAATTTCGAGGGAAGAAATATTATTCATATTTAACTTTACGATAAGTGCTACAGCTACATCATTCAATCTTGATTTCTCACTTGTCCAGGAATCATTACCAATTTTAAAAAAAACTCTTTCAACTACTGCATTCGTTCCAGGGCAGCACAAGATTAATTAAACGAGAATAACTAAATTTTCGTATGTGTGAAAGTCCCCTTGGATCTCACTTTCAGAACGAGAATGATTTGGAGTCAGATAAGAGCCAGTAGCCATTTTTATAAATAACTTTATTTGGTTATCTTTCCCAAATAGAATCAAAGACTTCTATTAACAAATATATCAAAATAGTTATATAAGATTTAAAAGGGACTTTCCTTTAAATTAACTTAAATATTTAATGATCCAATTAATTAACAATTAGAATATCGATCACGCAGAGATTACCACGATAAGAGATCCCAGAATTATATTCAATAATGTTCCTATTGAACATTTAACTTTAATCTCACTCCTAATATAAAGCTTTAATGATACTTTAAATATAAATCAATATTTACCACACTGAATCTCAACTCTTCCTGAGATTAATTTATCCACCTAGAAATCTTCAATAATAAATCTCTCTACCTTTCTGCTTCAATCTCTCTCTCCTACTGCTTTTTACTTTACTATTCCGTTTGACTTAAATACTTTATCTAATCTGCATAACAAGGAATTCTGTCCCCTTTTTGGAGCTAATTGGAAATCGGTAGGGGAATTAAATTTCCCTAAAAAAGACGTCTCAGAAGGTTAGTGAGAAAGTTCCGTATAGGTTTGTCACATATGGAATGTGTTCATTTTTGAAATGGTTAAATATTTTACCCACCTCAATTCAACATATTGATTATCAACAGATTAATTTTAAAATATTTAAAGGGAGGACAAGTAGGAGGACACTTTTCGAGGAAGGACAAAGCCTATAAAAGAAGGACTGCCCTCTCTAAAGAAGGACAATTGGTCACCTTATTACCATGATCGTATCGAACTTAGTGGTTCACTTGCATTCCATATACTTTCGTAAGTTTGTAATATGAAAGATTAAAAAATACATTAAAGAAAGTGCGCGAGATATTCTGAAGAATTATGGTAAAATCTCTTCTTAAAAAATCGATTTTAAGGAAAAAATTCTCATTTTAGCGTTCCAAAACAAAAGAATTAATTTTAAAGATTTCTATGCATAGAAAATCAATTGTGAAATAACGGACAAATTTCCATTAACGCAAATAACCACCATTACTACTAATGTGGAACCTCGATTTATTACTAAAGTAATGATTTTATCGAGATCATTGTATATAAAATTATCATTATTCAACAAAAATTAGTATTACTTTGCTTTCCATTCAGAAAACCTTTACTCCAGATCAAGGGGAGATATAAATGAGATACTTCATTAAATTATAGAATGTATTCAGGAATGGTTTTCATTAAAGATAATCGAATAAAAAAAAATATGTTTATGTTCATTAATTTTCAAATATCTTTTCCTCACTATACGTGAATGTTCTAAATATATTGACTGAGAAAACTCTTAAAAACGATTATATATATATATATATATATATATATATATATATATATATATATATATATATATATATATATATATATATATATATATATTTATAATATAAATTATTTATATAGTATGTATATATATATTTAAACTATTGAGGCATTTTAAAAGTATAAGTACAATATATTAAAAGACCTTATGAATTTTAGCTACCATTCTCAATATGAAACTACTTTTAAAGATATCAAACAGAAAATTCATACTTTAAAAAAATTTTATAATAGTTTACATTGATAAAGTACCTGGTAACTATGCTGTGAAAAAAGTATTTTTTTATAATATTCTTATGATCACTTTCTTAATAATGGTTGATTTAAAAAAATTAGATTTGTCACATAATGAAATTATATATAATCGTAATATTGAAACATTTAAAAAAATAAAGGTTTTGTATTGAAAAATTAAGTATCCATATATTTTTTAACTCCAAAATTCAAAAAGTCCGGTTAAATTTAGAATGACAAATGGTTTTATGAACATATATTACTACTGTAGGCAAATGACTTAACATAATATAATACAAAATTTATTAATCAGCAATGTAATAAATATAATTAAAAATAGTAAAGAGATTATAGATTTTTTAATGATAAAAATATTTATTCAGTTCATAGTTATGAATTTGAAGATTGGTTTAGATTCCATTATTTATATGATATTATTAAAGTAATTTTAGAAAACCACAGTATGTATAACCTTAATATTAATTATAACAAAAAAACTTCATAGATTTTGTCTTAAAAGAAAATTATATCAGTTTTAATGGTTCTTTATATAAAAAGAAAGGACTTGCAAGGGGGCCCAGCTAGTAATAGTTTGGCTAATCGAATATTATTCAAAATTTTTATGAATATAGTTATGTTATTAATAATGACTACTACATTTTTAAATATATTGATGATTTAATTATTTTTGGTAAAAATGATAATTTAAATCCTATTATTGAATCCGTCCTACTTGAACTTAGTTAAAATTAATAAAAAATTAATCAAAACAAATTACCTAGATATATCTTGTATATTAAGGTATTTGAAAACATAGTAATATTTTTGATAAAAGAGATGCCTTTAATTTAATATCAGAAAAAGTGCCTTACTGGAAAATTTATCAATATCTATATATAGAAATATTATTTTTAACTATATTTATCGGTAAAGTATTAGTTAGCGATAATGTATGAGTCTTTTTAAATCAAAAAAATTTTTTTTAATCACTGTATTGAACATGGATATAATTTTCTTTGTAACTATATTTCTAATGATTTTTTGATGATACAATTTGTATTAATGTAATTATTTACTGTTATTATGTTTTATAATTTTTTAAATTTGACAATATCTAATTTATCCACAATTTTTAAATAGATGGCGAAACATGCTTGCTTTTTATTATTATTATTATTATTATTATTATTAAAAATCTTTAAAAAATATTTTTCAGAGTTTCAAAATTTTAATTTTTGCTAATTATTTTTTATTTTGATTTTTTAAAAGTATATATATATATTTCTTATTATCGTATATTGTATCGCAATTAATCGTTTAACTTATATCGTATCGTTGCAAGTAACTTTATCGCGGTTCTGAATAAATTGTTTGCCCTGTGAATTGGCGGGAACACGATAATGCACTGCTATTAAAAATTCGGCCATCGTTACAAATACGTACAATAGGTTATTTTATGTTCATATATTCTTGTTTAATGACTTAATAATTAAATTTTTAAAATCTTTTGCATTCATTTGTAAACTTTGCATGACAAATTACAGGTGAAGGTTCGCGCCGTAAAAACTTGTTTAAACCTGCAATCCTGGTAAACTAAGGCCAGGAATTAAATTTAATTATGTGTGCCTAATTCCTATTCCAATATAATCTTAGGTTTAGGAACAATAAAAGATTATTTTTAGATTTTTGTTTATAAAATATGTGTCAATAGATTTTTTTATATTTGTATATGTATATGATTATATATTAAAAAATTCTTATATGAGCGATTATTATATATATATATGCAACCAAGCGCAAAATTGACATTGACGTTATATATATATATATATATATAAATCGTTTTACAAGAAGATCACGAATGAAAAATTATTTTGGCACTCAGTATTTAATTCATTTTTAAACTGGTTTTACGTTTGTCTCAAAAAATTTTTCTGTCATGAATCGAAATCCTACAATAATTTTCATTATTTTACACTACAATCAAATAAAATAATTTAAATAACTGAAAAAAAATACTAACAAAAATTATAAATGAACGCAACAATTTGTGACTGTAATATTGGTGGCGAAAAAATGTAGAACTTTTAAATCTATTCTTCGGAAACTCGAATAATATTGATCAGAAAAAAGAAAGATCAAAAAAATTCGATATATGCAAATTTGTAGAATATTTCACCAAACAAAGAAAATAAAAGTTTCAAAAATTTTGTAAACGATTGTAGCTATTTGAATAAAACATAAATTGTTTATTCAAAATACGTCACGGAGTTTAGTTACTTAGAATAAAATAAGCCCCGTATGGTCCTTTGTGGTGCACGGGGATTTTATATTGTTTTAATAAAAATTCCATAAATATATGAGGTGTTTAAGTATGAAATATTAATGACTAGCCCTATCACATAATGGAATGTTTTTTTAATAAGAAATCGCGTCGTAATTCCTTATTATTGCCATAAAACTATAAATTTGAATGTTGGTCAACTTGATATCCATTATTTTAAATTATTTTGTTTATCAATAAAAATTTTACAAATTTACAAATGCAAAAAAACAAATAAAAAAAAAAAAAAGCAAAATTTTTAATAACGTCGATTATTGAATGAATTAGGACCAGTTTTTCTGTCAATGAGATCAAAATGTATATGAAGGTCAGTTTGCCAACAGCCTTCAATGTTCAGACACGAATATTATTCAAAACTGTAAATTTTAAATACAGTCAGACTCCGATTTAACGAGCCCATATTTTGAGAATTTCCCGATTTAACGATTTTTCTACTTCCCGATTAAAATAATAGGCAATAAACCCATATTTAACGAATAATAAACCCCAAATTAACGAATTATTTCAATAGCTGGAATTATTTTTATTATGGTTTGTATTGAAAAAGTTTGACCTTCTTGCGAAGGAAGGAAGTTTTTTTTTTTTTTATCAAATCAATATTTTGTTGCCGTAAAGAGAAAACCTTTCGATTAAAAGACAGAAAATTTCAAGGGTAAGAAGCATTATTAGATTTTATAGGTGATGATTCATGAGTGTAACCTAATGTATGAAACGGATGAAGAACAAAAAATTTCAATCTTATTTCCTTCCTATCAAACGACGTGTTGGATATTTTAAGATTTTAACGATTATAGTACATTTGATGATGGACTACTCAACTATCTGTTCAAATGAAGATGAAAAGACCTTAGATTTGTCGGAAAAATGAATGACCAAATATTCATTAACCAGCGAATATTTTCTAATATTTTGCATAGTTTGGAAACTGTGAAAGCATGCCTCTCTCTTAAGCAGTTGGATGGAAGGAAATGATTTTCAATATTCGCATAGTGTCCGGTTTCATATATTGCATGGATCACATTCGCTGTTCGGTTATTCGAACAATCGCGTATCCGAACGGTGTCCGGTCGTAATTGATTCGGATAAACGACGTTCTACTGCATTTGGTTTTCTGACTATCTTGGTGGGTTGCAAGAAAATTCTTTGCTCGCTGTATATGGCAAGTGAGCCCTTATTTGCCCAAACCCTGAACAAGACCTAAGGTATTCCAAACTAAGTCCAAATAAATTTATGAGATCCTTTACCAATAGCCTTCACGTTTTTCAATCACGAGTTTAATTATAAAACTTCAAATTTACTATTTATTTTTAACAAAACCCCATATTGTAAAATAGTTATAATTACTACTCTTGCGAACGAACTTAAAGTTAAAGTTCTCAAGCTTTTCCCCTCCAAATCGGCTGCGGATTGGTGTTTACTATTGCAGACCTAGTACATTCCCCGGTAATTGATATCTATTTTTAGTGCGGCACTGGATAGGCGGAATACCAATCACCCAATGTAGTTTCGACATTCTGCTTCTTCCCCAGAGGGAGGCACCTGAGCTCTGACGATGAGTAATGGTACCAGAAATAATATTTCACTGAGAAAATACCCAACCTGAACAAGCACTTTAGGGATCTTTAATGTGTCACGTAATCATATGACATGAATGCTGTCGATTTTCTGCATCATATAATTCCACCGTCATTCACGGAGTCGAACCCGTAACATTGGACGTACAAGGCCAGCAACAAACCAACTACGCATACCGACCAGCAGTTTGCAAGTATTGTGGTGTGGAAATTAGGAAAATGAGGGACCTGCTTAGATGATTACGTCATCATTAATTGATTACTATGTTTCATAATGAACTATTAGGTGTTAAGGCATCCGACTATGTACGACAATTTTTTTTTAAAAAAAAGGGAGATATGGGGATTTTTTAATGTTTTTTAGATTACAGTACATTCAGAATTAGTATTACACAGTACATTTAGATTTAGTACATTTTAAGAAAAATATGCTAAAATTAAGAAGAGAAAAATAAATTATTATTACTAAAATGGGAAACAAATTGGTAAAAATTTACAAAAAATTAGATAAATGGGTCCCATTCTGTACAAAAAGTTTATGAACAAATTTTCAATTTCGATGTGTTGTTTTACTATTCGTTTTTTAAATGACCTTCAAGATAAGATAAATTTTAATTTTTACAAAAAACTAAAGCCCTGTATCTTAGTTACATAAAACTGCTTCAAAAACAGTGAATATATTCACATAAGGAGCTGTTATTTTTGTAATAAAACTGATAAATCTGAAGGTTAAAACACTTCTACTATTATACAGAATATACACAAAAAATTGCAGTTGATTATTTTCAAAACGTTTTGAGCAATCGCTGTCTCTGTTTGAGAATTTTAAAAAAAGCACACACATTTCGAGTAAAACACATTTTAATATATGGCATCTTGCTGAAAATAATTGCATCTGCTTTTTCTTAAGCAATTGTAGCTTTTCTTCTAGTGAATGGAAAATAATAAACGTGGTATTTTTATAAATCTAATAAGATGGTCTATAAAAAAAATCATAAAAAAATTGTCAATTTTTCGCAAAATTCACAAGCAGTCGGATTCCTTAAGTATATTTTTTTACAGTTATGAAACAAATTATATATTACAAATCAAAACAAACCCATCAGTATTGTTTTTCTCTTGAAATCTTAGTGCTTTTCAAACAAAAAAATTTTGATCTTATTTTGCTTAAATTTTTTCTTTTGCTTTACTCTCAAGAAGATCATTATCATGCTGAACTACTACTATAAAGTGAGTATTGTCTATCTCACAGTTCACAGATGGCGATTAAATTTCAAGTTTATGAGCTATTACACTTCATATTCAGGATTAAGCGACCATAAATTCCATTGGACTGATGTTCTAGTTACCAGAAAACATGATTCTCCTTTAGCTCAAAATACATTGCACATTACTTGCTTCCTTCTACCCTTTTAACTCCAGTTTCGCTTAGCGTAGGTGCGAAATGGACTCTTCAGACCATGATGTTTCTTAATTAGATTAACCAAAGTCATTAATCTCGGCTCTTCCGCTAAGTACACACTCTCGGGAGATGTTAAAATGACAGGCGCCTGTATAATTGTGATATCAGGCCACGCCCACACGACAGATTTTCACTTGATTCCGCCTCAATCACAATTCTCCTTACTGAGGGTGAATATAGAATATAGTTTCTGGGTGTTAGATTACATTTTAAAACATAAATGAAGTGTTTCTTGATAGGAAATGTTTCAGTAGGAATGGCTGCAACGTGGTCTTCCAAATGGTAATTAAAATTTACGGCGCAGCGAATTCAAATTATAGATTTGAATGGGATTTAAAGCATTTGATCTATAATTCATTTTGCGTAATTGGTATTGATAAATGGTTGCACGATAAAGTTGTGCTGCTTTAAATGGATAAAATAAATACGTATCTGAGAGATAATTATACCGCTACTACAACTTAATCGTTCCCAGAAGCTAACCAGAAGTGGAATGTGAGCTTTATAATGTTTAGAATCAAATTAATAAAACGGGGCAAAAATGTACAAGGCTTTTCTTTAGTTTCTTAAAAAGTCAAAAACGCTTCAATACTTTATTTCAATAGTATTAATGATACGACCCAGAATCGCAGGTTTTTACTCAATTAAACAAATGCGTTCTAATTTTTTTGAACTACTTTGGCTTTACTAGAAAATAGAGAGCGTCTGATTTTTATTTAATGCCAAAATGGAGTTTTATACGTTAACCTTTTAACTGCCGATTAAAAGTTACGCAATTCGCACCCGAATACCATGTTTGTTTTTTGTTTTGTTTTTACATAGGAAAGCATATGTGGTGTATTGGGGGGAATAGAAAAGGAGCAAATACGCAAATTTTTCTCTGAATTAAATAAATCCTGCGTAAAAACTGTCAAGGTCATTTTTGCATTCCACAACTTTCAGAAAAGTTTTGCTGATAGCAGTGCAAAGAAAAGAATAGTATTTCGGCAGGACATAAATATACATCCGAGGCATTTAACGCATCTGCTTAGTGAAACGGATATATATGCTGGTGGCCGTTAAGGAGATAAAGGGCATATTTCTAAATAAAATCCAGCTGAATTTGATAGAAGTTAACATTTAAATGATTTACTATGCATGTGATAATTATAAATTTTTTTCTAATTCCTTTACCAAAAACCAACTTAATACAGAAATTGCTCGTTATAGATTGATTTTAGAAATTGTTCAGCTTAAGATTAGTTTAATTCAATTTGTGATGATAAAATAAAATGTAAAAGGAAATCTAAATAAGTGATAGTTTCCTATTTTTTCCATTTCCTTCCTCATCTTAGAAATGGTACCTGACTTTCATTAAAAATTCCCCAAAGACTTTACTCTATCTTTTTAAAGTCAAATATTTTAAATCCAGCATAAAATAAATATAGATAAAAACTATCAAATAATTATTTTCGTACTTTCTTGTTGTTTAAGATTTCTCATACCTTGTAGCTTTTAGAGAATACTTACACTTTTGCCAGTTGATGTATTAATAATCATATAGGAAAGAGTTAATAACTTCAAGGTTTTGTTGAATGGAAAAGTTTTACGTCATGTTTTATTTCTTTTTTCAAGTAGTACCTAAAAATACAATAGAGAAGTTAGATGTCATTAAACATGTTTAATCCTACATTTTAGACCTAAGCCTAAAAATTTGATTAAATTATTTCCTCTTTCTTTGAGTCATTACTATTACATGACATTCAGTTATTACTATTTGCTTACAATAAATAGAAATATAGCAAGAATATTTATTTCGGAAGTAAATAGCCCCTGTTATATATATTGGTAAATTCTTATCCTTACCAAAAATAATGATTGTAGAGTTAAGTAAAGATTTAAAGCTAGCTCATTTTCTCAAAATTTGCCTATATCACTGGATTGGAAGGAAGGTAACACACACACACTTATACACAAAATTCGAGAAGAAAATTAATTAATTAATTAATTTGCTAATTTTTAATTTATGGCTTAAATTTAACTGTAAACAATATGTTTAAAAAATAATTGGAATCATATTGCATTGTAGGTAAGGGAAAGTTCTGTACTTTTTTTCTGAATAAAAAACCAAAACATTTGTCACTTTTTGTTTAAAATTTAATTTAAAATATAATGTCCTTTGTTAGTTACAATGTCTACCAGTGTTCTGGCAGCTTATCTAACCTTCAGGAAAATAAGTTCTCTGTTTTGGAGACAAAGTATTCTTCTGCCATTTGGACACCCTCATAATTTATATATTTATCTCTATCAAGAAAGTTTTGCAGCAACCTGAACAGATGATAGTCAGATGGTGCAATATGGGGAGTATATGCTGGCTAAGGTAAAGTTTCCCAGCCCAACTCTACAATTTTTTATTACTTGTTTCTTGCCACATGTAGTCTAGCGTTGTAATGATGGAGAATAACCCTTTTTGTGTTGGACAAAGATGGACGTTTATATTGTTACGTCGATCCGGGTTAGATGATTTTTTGAAAAACAATCACAAAGAAAATAAACAGTTCTTTAAGAGTGATGCGAATTTATTATCAAAAATCCAATCCTTTAAATACAGGATTCAGCGGCAATATTCACAGGGTAAATATCCGAAGATCTTCACTCCTTCAACAGCAATCAAGCACAATAATCAGTGTTTAAAAATACACGTAAGTAAATATTATTCATAAGCACAGCCAAGCTAATCACTAGTCAAAACAATCTTCACTACTCGCTGGTTTAATCAAGACTGATCGCCGTACCGGCGAGCATCTTTATTTATAGGCGTGACAGAAACTTCTAGAAATATAACCGCTCGTGACATAAGTGAAGAGATCTACTACTTTCTAGAAGATTCCAGAGGGTTCCGAACTCACTAACACGGTCACCAATAACGCCAAAATGCTCGCCAAACTCGCCAAATTGACCACCAACTTGGTAGCCAAAAATGATGCCAACTTGGCTCTACCGCCAAGATTTCACCAAGTTCTCATTGAATCGCCCTTATAACGTAAGGGGCGGCATTGCTTGTGAATAGTACAATTTTAACATGAAATAAATATAACATAGAGTAATATAAATGCATTAAACACTCAAATACAAATTATTTACTCTATTTGCGCAAAATTCGTAACAATATGTTGAATTTCTTTATTCAAAACATCCAGTTGCGAACAGTAACAACCGTTTCATTTCCTTCATTCAGCAACACGTAGAGCACTATAGCCTTGCTGTCTCACCAACAATACAACCTAACTTTCTTCTGAGGCATGACAACTTTGGATGTGGAAGGCGGTGTCTCCCCTTTATAAACATATGCTTTTTTTCTAACCACGTGTTTTTACTTTAGCCACTTTTCATCACAGATCACCAAGGGTCAAAAAACGGTTCCCTTTTGTGACGAGCAGGATTTGAAGAACATATCGAAATTCTGTCCATTAAATTTTTTTCGCTTAATTTGTATGACATCCAAACAGAGTTTGGACACAAAACCATGCCTTTTAATATAATCCAAAGCAGTAGTCTGATGAATTCCAAGTTTGAAGCTCACTTCTGTGGAAGGTAACGTGGTATTTAACCTGATCGTACTGCGTCACTGACATCCGTGACTGCCTTCCTGATCTGGGCTCATCTTTCAAAGAAAAATAACCCAAGCATCATTCCACAAGCCATCTTTGGCATGTTCAAACTGTTATTGCTTCCTCTCCAAACACGTCCCGCAAGTTTATTTTTGCATTCATCGCATTATTCTCTTTTTGGAGCTCAAGCAACATGCAATGTCTCAAGTGCACTTTTCCTTCACTCATGTTGACAGTTTTACAAGTTTAAAAAAACTGACTAAAATGCGAAAAAATGTGCAAAAATCATCAATAGTATACTTATCCAACTGTGTAAGCCAGCGTTTCTCAAACTGTGGGGCGCCCCCTAGGGAGGCGTGATAACTCTACGAGGGAGGCGTGACCATATTGAAAAGTCGAAAACAAAAAGATTGTTTTTTTTAATGAAAAATGTTAAAATTTACTGAAAAAAAAACATTCTGACATAATAAAAAATAAAATACACATTTACCCTGATAAACACTAAAACTAATACTCATTTACACACTTATAAATGTATTAGTACTGCGCGATGTATTTTATAGTTAATTGAACAATACTGAGTTAAGAATTAGGTTAAAACTTACTATTGACCCCATGGGCTCATCATAAACTGCTGTTTCTAAAAAATGCAACACCATTAAGAAATCATCAGAATTAAATGAAATTTAATGCACCTATGACTTATATTAGTACAAATAAATGACGACATTTTCAAAGCAAAAAATCAATATTAAGTGTCCGAAATCAGTATTTGCTGTAGCTAACACGTGCTGCAATAAGTGCTGCTGTACGCTGTGGTATGGAGTCAAACAAATTTTCAATGTCTGCTTGTGGAAGAGAATTCCATATTGCTTGCATGCGCAGCAAAAGTTCGTCTTTTGAAGCTGCAGGACGCGGATCACGAGCAAGACGTTGAACTACTAAATCCCACACGTGCTCAACAGGTGGCATATCCGGCAAAAAAGCAGGCAAAGGAAGAAATTGCATGTGTTGGGCTGAACAGAAGTCTCAAATATTCCTTGCAACATATGGGTGTGCATTATCCTGCTGAAAGATAGCCCCAGGGATGCCTTAAAAGAAGAGAACGACTTCGGGTTGCAGCACTTCACGGATGTACCTGTTGCTATTGAAATTAGCCTCAATTCGTAGCAAATTTTATCTCCCATGATACGAAATCGCACCCCAAACCATAACTCCGAGTGTTAGGCCACTATGTCTTTCGATAACGCACTCTGAAATGCAGGGTTACACCGGCATAGCGTTTAGCACGAATGCGGCCAACATGGTCTCACAAATTGAAGCGTGATTCATCTGAAAAGACAGCTTGGTGCCAATCAGCTTGCTAGGATCTGTGGTCATGAACCCATTGAAGACGTAGCCTACAATGGTTTGCAGTGAGGGAAATCCTGTATAATGGCACCTTTTCAAGAAATTCACGATGCAGCAGACGTCAACAATTTGACGAAGCCGACATTAGTACACCTGTAGCAGTAGACCAACCTTCTGCCAACTGCCTGGAGGAAAATGTACGGAGCAAGTGTCGATTTTTGCGCAGACGTCACCTTCCGTCATCCACTGCCAGTTTTTTCAGTTGTTCGGTGCTTGTAGGTCCACTGCTTCAAAAACTCGCATCAATGTGGAACTGTTCCGCTGAACACGAGCTCCTATTGCATGATAGGAAAATCCTCCTTCTCGAAGCCGATAATCCCCCTACGTTCAAACTCCGAAATTGTTGGAATTTCTCTTCATTTCGTGGTGGAGACATACTTAGGTCTCACTAAAATGTTCGCCACTAACAAGTAATCAGTAATTATTTTCAATGTTCTGCTACAGCCCTCTATTTATACGCTTTCAGCGTCAGTTCAGAGGGCTCTGCGCATGCCACGCATGCACAATGGCTCTGAAACTTTAATATGTTACGCTAAATCCGATAATTTATGTTTGCTGCAAAGCTCATTTAATTCTGATGATTCCTTCATGGTGTTGCATTTTTTACAAACAGCAGTGTATATAAAGTTGTATACAAATGTCAACACATATCCTAATAATTTGTTCTGTTTATAATTAACCCCTTAACCGCTGATTAAATTGTACGCAATTCGCTCCCTATTTCCACCGTCTATGTAGGCACGTGTAAGGGATTTATTTAGGGAGGGGAGAGAAAAGGAATAAAAATAAGTAAATCCTCTGAACTAAGTATATATATGTATATAAATCCTTCACAAACACTGTCAAAACCTTTTTATTGCATCCAGAAGTCTTTTGAATAATTTTATAGATAACAGTGCACAGAAAGACAAGAAGGACGTATATATACGTCCAAGGCAATTAACTTTTGGCTGAGTGAGACGTTTATATACGCCAGTGACACTTAAGAGGTTAAAGTTTTATTGTAGCTTTAACGTCATAGTATAGTATTATTGAATTCAATACATTGTTATTGTATGAAGGGGGAGGGACACGATGAAAATTATGATTGAATATTGGGTCGCAAGCATTGAAAGTTTGAGAAGCACTGGTGTAAGCCAGTTTCAATCGGTTTTGAATTCTTGCTAAGGATCGGCAACGCATAAAAAGGCTTGTGTTCAGAAACACGACATAACATTTCCTTATACCCAATACATTTTTTAAAAAATATCTTACGTATTTAGGCAAATGATTAAATAACAAAGATATTAAAAACTTAGAAGTAAAAAAAAAATCTGCAGATTTTTACTTAATAAAAGATATTCCATTCATTAATTCCTTCACAAATTTCCAAACTTATGAAATATATATTCGACCAATTACGGAGGAAATAATATTTCAGCTAGACGACGCTTATTTATTTCACTCAGAAAACCTAATAATTCTCAAACTTACCGCACATCATCCCTTTTCGGGCCATATCAGTCACTTTTAGTCCACGCATCCCATTTTTTTCAGGAAAGGGGGTGATAATGAGGTGTGGACCGATTTCTCGTGCGGTTGGTCAAGCACCGGGGAATGATGTGGTGATATTAGTATGTGTCATGTCGTAGAACCGTGACTCATGGATTGCCATGAATGTGTGGCAGAACTTAATAATAAAAAGGGAAAATGTGATCAAAAACTGTCACTTCGGGTTATTGTTCTGTGTGTTTTGATCGAGATCATTAATCAAAGAGATGGAATGCTGTTTCATATATGCGTGCGAGATTCGTAATTCCCTGAAGCAGACCTTATTTCGAATGTGAGTTTATTTTGAATGATTTATTAGTCGGTTTCTGATAATGGAGATATTAAGTAAAAAAAGCTTTAGGTGAGAAAAAAACAGACCACAGTTATAGTTAATAGCAATGTTTATTAAATAATATTTATTATAAATAATATAACAATGCTGACTTTTATTGTAAAGGTTTAATAATGATATGTATATAATTAATAATACAATTTTATGTAAAAAGTAGAAGGCCTCTTGAAATCACATATGTAAATTAACGATCAAATCTGTAGTAATATACATGTATATTTTAATAACAGTCGAACACAGATTTAACGAGTCTCTAATTAACAAATTTTGTTTTCGCCTGATAAAAACTGAGGGAAAACCTCCCTTTTACGAATGATAAACCTCAAATTAACGAATTATTTAAGTGGCTTGAAATTTTTTTATTAGTTTGTATTAGGAAAAAATTGTGTCTTTTTTTCAAATGACATCCTTTTTGCCCGGAATAAAAAAAGGCTTTTTGCTAGCAGCAAATTTTAATGAGAAAGGGTGAAGACCTTTATTTTACTTTACAGGTGCAGTTAAATCGAGAGTGTAGCATATCATGTGAGTCTTAAGTAGAACAGGGAATTCTTTTTTTCTCTCATTCCCATCCGAAACGCAGGGGATATTTTAAAATTTTTATGAGAATGAAACATTTTTTACGGACTGCCTATCTGAGCAACTTAAGTTGAGGAAATTGTTGATTTGTCGGAGTCAATGAATAGCGATTCTAATGCTGAAATTAATAATGAATCTAATATTAAAACTGTTACATTTTCCAATGTTTTACTTTGCTGGGAAAATGTGAAAACATGCCTCTCTTTTGTGCTACAGGATGTAAATAATGCAGTATTTTCTTCTTTACATAAAGTTGAAAAAGAACTGTTGCGAGTCAGGAATCAAAAAAATTTAAAAACATTTGTTAGTCAGTATTTTCAGAGGACTTGATACCCAACACAAAAATGACCGAACTATCGTTTTGTTTTAAATTTTTATTTAATATTATTCTTTGCATTATTATTTTTCGATAGATCTATCACGTGTACATGTTGGAAAGTTAAAAGTTGGATAAAACTTTATTTGAAAAACGTACATTTACAAATTAGGCAGTTCGACCACGCCCTCTGTTTAAAAAAACTGGAGAAATATTTATAATATGCTCTATTTTAAAAAGAGAAAAAATAACTATAAAAAGGCAATGTGCAATATATAAAGCAGCATATTATCAAGACATTACAATAATGTAATTTTTTTGGTTTGCGAAAAGTGTGCATGTACAATTTTTGAATTAAGGCATTTTTTTTATAATAATTTCATAAATTCCGTTCTTATTCCTCGTATGTATTTCATACAAATATAGTACTTCGATATTATGTGAAGGAAAAAACTAAACTTTCTGTTGTGACGGGAAAAAAATTGCAACATTTTTCTTGAATTTTCTTGTGAAATTTTTACTGTCTAAATATTGATGATTTATAAAAATGCTTGAGTGGAAGAATGCAAAAATGCAATTATTTTAAAGAAAAATATATAACTAAGTCAAAGTGGTATTTTAAGTTTATTTAAGCTTTTTAGAATTATTTTTCCAGAATTATAACCTTTAAAGTGGTTTTCCTTTTCAGTTTGTGTTTTTTCGAGACATTAGTGCATTCAAAATGCTACTCCTTCCACAATTATTTACCAATAACATCCATTTCCTTCCTGTGTATTATATATAAAGCAAGTAACAAAAGTTGGGATCCATTTTTCTGTAAACTGAATACTTAAAAAAATAAACCGCAAAGAATACTGGCTTCTTTGTTGAACTTTAGCATGCATATAAACATTTTATTTTTTTCTCTAAAACTAATTAAGTTATTGTAAAATCGATCCCTAAAGTTGTTTCGAGTGTCCTTAAAAGTATTAGAAAAAATTTTCAGGTAAAATAAATAAGAAATAAATTTTCTTAAAAAATTCAAATTTTTCAAATTGTGTGAAAAATATATGAAAAATTTTATCTCGTACCAATTTTTTGAATAGAAACATTATATGAAATGCTAAAATATAGTTTTTAAATACATAAATAAAGAAAATTGTATTATTGGAAAATCTTAAAATTTCCAATTAGGGCAATTTATAATCCATTAAAGGCATTTTTAGCTGTTGAATAAAAAGTATGTAGTTTCTAACTATCGGATCTGAAAAATTTCATCTCGTATCATATTTTTGGATAGAAACATTATATGAAATGCTAAGATATAGTTTTTGAATACATAAATTAAAAAAATTGTTCAAAAAAGGTACCAAGTTTCCTTAAAATTTCCAATTAACTGGCGCTTTATAATCCATTAATAGCATTTTTAGCTGTTGAATAAAAAGTGTGTAGTTTCTAACTATGGAAATTTTTTGTGTAGTTGCTTATAGAATTTTCAAAATATAAGTGCAAACAATTTGTATTTTTTTGTTTTGTTTTTTGGATCCTGATATAACGAATAAACTCGATCTAACGAAATGTTTAGTCCCTATGAATTCCTTAAATAGGGGCCCGAATGTGTTTACTTATTTTTTCGAGCATATTTGAATCTTCCCCACTTTTGAGGAATTCCTATGTGGCTCCATGCTCCGGCTTTTAGTCCGTAGAGTTCAGCAATGTATAAACTCCTGGCTTAAAAATTTAACACATTTCCATTATTCATTCAAAAAAAATTTGGTTTTAATTTACTTACAGAGTATGGAAAAATTGCATATAAAACATGAAGAGTTTGTTCATTTGCTCGCACACTAAGTCATTATTTATTTTGAGTCAGTTTCTTTAAGATCACATATCCCTTTTTAAAATTTGGTGTGGTAGTTAGGAGAAGTGGTGCCAGCTCAGGTGTCATCCACGTCACTTAACTATGGTTCAAATTTATATATACGTCGTCCGTCGCTAAAAACCCTCGTGTAGCTAAACAGTACGATGTTAATATTTACTCACTCACCCTTTTTAAAACTACATCAGTTTATAAGACCAAAAAAACTACTTCAAAACTATTTTGATATCCTGTTTACTAGAATCTCACATTTCTTTCCAGGAAAATCACAATATTTCCAAAACAGAGAACCACTCAAAACATTTACTATCACAAAAAAAATGTAAAAAATTGTTTGATACCAAGGCTGACCAAGTTAAAGACCAATTTACAAAATTTATTTTTATGGGTGGAGCATTTTTACATTAAAAAATTATGTTTATATGAAGCATAAAAATTACATTACATGACCACACGGTGTTTTTTCTTCTACCATTGATTATATTTTTAAGTATGTAAGAATGTCTTTTTATAAAAATTTTAAGCTATTCATAATTAAATTCACACTAGGCAGAATAAAAAAAAATAATATACTTCTAAAATTTCTCATTTAAAAATAGGAACTACTGAAAGTATTTATAAAAGTTGCAAATAAAATACTTTGAATACATTTTACAATAAAAATATCCATATTTTTTAACGTAAACATATAACATTATAAAAATGTTATAAATAATCTTCTAATTATATAATTTTATTGTTTTATAAAAAAAAATTAGAATGCTCTCATTATATTAAAAACAAAAAATTTCACAGCCTTCAAATTAAAACTTCAAAATAACACATTTCTACAGAAAAAAAATCAGTAAAAAAATTTACACATGGATACAAAATATCATCAAATTGGAATGCAAATATTACATTGAAAACAATTTTAAAGCACTTCAAAAACAGAGTTTCAATCACCTTCTTGCAAATAGAGTAAGAAAAGGTACAACTACAACGTGAAACAAAATGAAAGTGACTGTAAAATTCTGAATAAAGAATCTTTTTCATAGAATAACGTGTCCATACTGCTCCAGCACAGAATAGAAAAATAGGGAATCTGGGAGTAGTTTGAAAAGTACTAGACACATTTTTCTCCTTTTGATCCTGTAAATTATATTTTCCGAGAAGGAAATGACTTTCTAGCATTGCTTTGTTCCGAAATAAGATTTTGTCCTTTTGTTTGGAACGTTCAACTTTTCAATTTATATATGGACACGTGTTTTGGAACAATTTCCGAGACTTTTCCGCTCTAAAGGGACGACCTGTCATGGCCAGATTCCTCGACCAATATAGGAGAATTGTAGCAATGTAAAACGAGTCATTTGGATGAAAGTATATAGATTTTTTTAAATGTTGATTTGAATGGATATTTATGTTCTAAGAAATTTACATAAATGCTTTAATATTATAATTTCAAATTTTTTTTTATCAAAACAAGGGGGAATAATTGCCACCAAAAACTAAACTTATTTTTTAATCCCGTGGGGAAAAAATCTCACCTACAATAAAGTTTCAAAGTTTGAAACATTAAGATTATTATACAATTTAATGTATTGACTAAAGTGTACACATCTAAAGGATACTTTTTGTAAAAAAAAAATTAAGTTTACTTTTTAGAAGTATACATTTATCTTAATAAAGATCACATACGTAGTTTGATGCAGCGGCTTAAAATAATTTCTGCACAATTTGAAGAATTAGATATAAGAAACATTATTTTATTTTCTTAATTAAATAGATAAATTTTTAGTAGAAATGTAAATCTAACTTGCAATAATGGCTCCATTATTGATATGGAGAAACATTTCAGTTATTTTCTTCAAAGCCTATTATTGATAACACTTGTTAAATCTTCCAAAATAAATCTATGACAAAAAACTGGAAAGAGGGAAATTGAAATATTAATTGAATATTTTTTTTGGAATGCTGTAAGTTTTATTCATTTGTTAAATTTTAACAAAATATATTTTTAAGTAATAAATCCACAGTAGGTCTAAAACTATTGTGGTATAACCATAGATGTTGTTTGTGGTATAAATTTCTTTAGTTCGCCATATGTTGGTGATACAAAATGGTACAAATAAGCAATTTAGCTTAATTTCTTTGAATAACATCTAGGAAAAATAAATTGTGATACTGAGTTTAAAACATAAAGTAAATGAAAAATGTTGTATGAAAATATTATCAAAGTCAAAAATATTATCAAAGTTTGGAAACTAATTACGTTTTCTGCCTTTACTTATTTAATAAAAAATTACTTAAACTGCATTTTTATTCATTAACTTACAATTATATGAATAAAAATATTTTCTTTGTCTTTAAAGAATTTTTTATTGTTATAAATAAATCCAAACTTTAATACTTTATCCTGTGTTACAAAAGTTTCTGGTATGATTGAATATAAAAAATATTTTTGCAAGTGTATTGTAACGACAAACCAGTTTGCTTATGATTAAAACTTTATTATCAGGAGAGTTTCAATATTTTGGTATTAGTAAATGTGAACGTTTTTATTTTTCCAGAGGAGTATTCAAAAAATGCATTTTTAAGTAATCTTTTGAATAACTCTGCAAATAAATTTGACTGCTTTATCGAAGGCTTTGTTTTAAAATAATCATTGCTCTAACTAATAAAAATACTTTACACTATAAGGAGTCTTTTTTTGCATTGTTTTATTATTTTAAAAATACCTTTTAAAAGTTTTAATATATTTCATTAGATTCCTGCTAAAAATTTAGAGAACTTTTCCACTTATTATAATTAACTTAATATACTACACGAAGATAAAGCATTTCGCGTTAAGGGACCTACTTTACTAACTGAAGTAAAATAGTTCCTATTTCCTTTAAATAAAGTTAACTCGCATGAAGCGTTATATTTATTTTATTTAATGTTTGTTTATCACACTTACAAGAGCAGGAGCAAAAGTAGATAAAAAAGTTAACTAAATAAAACATAGTCCGCTTGTTGCCATTTTACTTTATCTAATTAATCAAAGTAAATTAAATTTCTGTTCTTACTTCACGCAAATTGCCATAATCCTTGAACGAAAAAGATTATGAATATATAATTTAGTGATGAAGTGCATTAGCAAACTTATTAATGTCTTTATAACTTGATTTTCTTATGTATTCCGTGCTTCGCAAGGTATTACGTTTTAACAGGCTAGAGTGGAGACGAAACTTTTATAACTGAATTACATCTGCTGTAGTAATTCATCATTGTAATGTTATAAATGTATTAACTTTAGTCCGAGTGATGTTTTAGTGAATCTTACATTTTGAATCAAAATTTTAATCTTAGTTAAGTTTAAGATCTAATTCTCACATTCGTAAATTAATTTATGGCGTAGTAATAATAATAATTTTAATTCATATTGTTTTTTTAGATTATCACTTAAACACACACACAGGATATAGTTCTTGGAAAGAATTTATTTGTAAAATATTCCAAAACATTAGTACAAAATATATAAAAAAACATTTAATATAAAATATAAATAAAGCAGCATCAATATTTACTATTCGAACTAAATAAATTTGATTTTTCTTTTAATGTTCGTGTATAAGCTAAAGTACATATTAATAAAAAATAACAAATTGTTACTCATTGAAATAATTGTTAATAATTACTTCTTTATTAACTCACATCCACAAGGGGAATCAATCAACAAAATTTTAAGTCTGTTGAATTTCTAATAATTTCATTTTTTGTACACTATTTTCTAATGCAATATTCGAAAGAATAAAATATAAAAAAAGAAATTTCTATATTTGTTTATTTTTATTCTTTCATTTTCAAAAATACACATTAGAGCTTTTCACATCTTTATAAAGGGTGTTTTTTTAGAGGTATAGAACTTTAAATTGCAATAAAACAACGATGTATTATTCGATTGACATGAATTGTTTTATTCGAAAGATAATCTTGTGGCATTACATTTTAAATATGATTTCTGGCATATGACTGCAACGGCTGACTCGGATGTGGTCCAATCTGGACGTCCAATTTTCGAAGACTTTTTCCAACATTTGTGGCCGTATATCGGCAATAACACGGCGAATGTTGTCTTCTAAATGGTTAAGCGTTTGTGGCTTATCCGCATAGACCAATGACTTCACATAGACCCACAGAAAATAGTCTAGGGGTGTTAAATCACAAGATCTTGGAGGCCAATTCACAGGTCCAAAACGTGAAATTAGGCGGTCACCAAACGTGTCTTTCAATGAATCGATTGTGGCACGAGCTGTGTGACATGTTGCGCCGTCTTGTTGGAACCACAGCTCCTGGACATCATGATTGTTCAATTTAGGAATGAAAAAGTTAGTAATCATGGCTCTATAAAGATCACCATTGACTGTACCGTTGTGGCCTTCATCGTTTTTGAAGAAGTACGGACCAATGATTCCACCAGCCCATAAAGCGCACCAAACAATCAGTTTTTCTGGATATAACGGTGTTTCGACATACACTTGTGGGTTAGCTTCACTTCAAATGCGGCAGTTTTGTTTGTTGACGTAGCCATTCAACCAGAAGTGCGCTTCATCGCTAAACAAAATTCGCTTATGAAAATCGGGAACAACGGCAATCTCGTTTAGGGCCCATTCGACGAATCTACGCCTTGCTTGATGATCGTTTTGATGAATTGCCAAACCAAACTGAGAATAAATTACTTGACAGCTGCTAAATCGGTCGCCATCTTGGAAAGTAATGCCAACTTAAACTTCTATACCTGGGGAAAAAACACTCTTTATAAAATAATTTAAAAAACGATATGAAAAATGCAACACACAACTTCGTCGGTATTGTATGATTTTTAGATAGATCATATTATATTCAAATAGAATAGTTTAGTTTTGCGAAGTTAATTAGATATATCAAATAGGTAGAACAGTACTTCTTAAACTTCCAATGTTTGCGACCCAATATACAGTTATAATTTTCATCGCGCGTCTTCCTTCTAACAATAACAATGCATTGATTTCAACAATACTATACATTGACACTAAAGCTACAATACGACTTTAACCTCTTAAATGCCACTGGCGTAAATAAACGTCTCGCTCAACCAAAGAGTTAATTTCCCCGAACGTATATATACGTCTTTCCTTTCTGTGTGTGTGCTCTAATATCCCTAAAATTATCTCGAAGGCATTGGAATGCAAAAAAAGCACCTTGATAATGTTTGCGAAGGATTTACTTACTTCAGAGGATTTGCTTATGTATTCCTTTTCTCCCCCTCCCAATGTATCACATAGGCGTGTTTATGTGGAAACCAGTGGCATTGAGGAGTGAATCGCATAAGTTTTACTCGACAGTTAAGGGATTAATTATCAAGATAAGTGCTAATTTTTGTTTGCATTTTATCCATGACAAGCCTATGGGTCGCTTACAATTATTAAACGTGTTCTAATTTAGTATTATTAAATTAATTATAAAATACATTATGCAGTACTGATATATTTATAAATGTATTACATCAGAGTACATGTGCATTTTATTTTTTGATATGTCAAAATGTGTTTCGTTTGTTTACTTTCAGTAAATTTGTAACTTTTTGAATAATCTTTGTTTTTGACTTTTCAATATGCTCACGCCCCCCTCGTAGAAAAATGTTGAGGTAGAAGATAACTTTAAGTATTGAAAATGTATTCTATATGTTTGATTTAATTTGCTTCGCAGTCATTGTGCGCATGTATATTCTTAATTAATGCAGTAATTTGATAGGACATTAGCCCAACATTTCGTCCTTTGCCTATTGAAAAAATATCCAACCCTATACTGGTACTGGGGTTGTTCTGTACCACATCCAGCACAGTCTCAGCGTTGTTTTGCGTTCCTACTCTTTGAACACGATGATTTCTCTCTTGCTCCTCGATGATGGATCTGCTGTCGGACAATCTTTGGTACAATCGTAGAATGAAGTCGTTGTTGGGAGTTTGTTTCTTGGATAACGTTGGGCGTACAACTGCTATGTGGATCATCCATTACAATCGACGGCCCCGTATGCCAGATGCACGTCAGCGAGCTCAGCATTCGTGTTATGTTCCTTCCTAGTACCATTTTGTCGGCAGGTGAAATGAAGTTTTAGAGTGAGCACGGCAGCAAGAACCACGTGGCGCATACACCCGTCATCTTATGCTTCGGTTTACGTAGCGCCATCTATCGCTTACACCCACCAAAGACTTTCCAGCATTGTTGCCGTAGAAAGAATAATAAACATGTTTTCTCCTCTTATTCTTTCCCTGTCTTCTTAGTGTCATGTGTCGTCACTACCATGTCAGGAAAACGTTTCCGACCATGCATTCCAATGTAATTTCCCATCGTCTAGGTTTATTCTAACTGCCATAAAAGTTTGTAGCCGCTGTACTGATACAGCCTGTAAATCATAAATAACATGTAATGTACCCAGTCTCTTTCCCTTAATTGCTAAGAAGGGATGCCGACAATCGTGGTAAAATTCTATTCGTTTCCCTAATTGCTGGGAAAAGGTTTCGCAAATGGGTGGTCAGAAATTCTGACTATTTTTTCCCATGCCAGTCCGAAAGTTAAAAGAAACACCGGAACAATGTGCTTTTTGGGTCTTTAGAAATGTGGGGCGACAACACGTCTGAGAAGATAGAACCCAGACTATGAGCCTAGACAGACTCCTGCTATTAGCAACCGACGGACAAGAGATCAAAGGGGATCGGCGACGAGTGCTCGTGAGAAACGAGAGGTTTATAAAAAGAGAGCGAGGGGGTACCAGGAACTGAATCCAATTAAAGGCCTCTCGTAGTGATAGACTTGCGAGTCAGCGATTTCTGAGAGTCCACGAATTAAGGTGGACTTCGAACCGAGGAGATTTCGAATGAGCAACCACACGGCGGATATAGAACCAGCGAGCTCACCCAAACTATGGACCCCTTTGACATATCCCATGTATAGGATTTTTCTCTAAAGGATCACGTTATTTCATTATGTTTATACGAGTGACATAAGGCATGCAGCGAAAGAGATTCTAAATATGTGGACTCTTTTGCTAATTAATTGTAATAGAATATTTTTTGATTATTTTCTTACTGTGAAATAAATAGTTTATACCAGATCTGTGTGAAGACGTTACAAACAGAATGATAAAGAAAGCAGATGCAATCCAGATATTTTATATGGATAATCAGGAACATAGAAACTTATTTATGGAAATTTATAGCATCGTATCCCCATGAATGTTATGTTTACCATACACCAATGAGAAAGAAAGAAAATTAAAAAAACACACACAATTTAACGTATAATACTTATTTTTCTGAATAAGAATCTATCTATTTAAATTACTACTAACGAAATTTCAAAGCAAATTATTTAATCCTAAACTGCATTACTACTAAGTAACATAATTTTCCTACAATTCTCATTTGCAAAACAAGTCCTGAATTTGTTTATCCGCAGAGAATTAAAATGATTTACAATTACATTTTGTTCTTCTCCAAGGGAAAAGAATGAATTGTTCTCAATTATAGATCATTTATAATTATTTCTCTCAAACACTTAAAGGAAGTACGGATTTTTCAAATATATTTTCGCAATTAAATATGAATAACAAATATCACATTACATGCATTTCTTAAATAGAAGAATTATATATTGTTATCTCCAGTCTTTACAAATTATGTACGTACTAAAATATTTTTCAAAAATGTAAAAGTAATATAAAGTTTCCACAATTCACCTTGTTACAAATTATTTCTTGAATGGATTTTTCTATGGGAAGTTAATTGTAAGAAAGAACATAACTTGTTTCTGAAATATCACAAAGTTCCATTATTATCCTTTGTCTCTCCAAATCATTTTGAGATATTCTGCTGAGTAGAATAATCGAATTCTAAACTTTCAAAATTTAATTCAAATGAACTATTGAAACTCACTTCGTTGGGGAAGAATTCTTCTCTTTACTTGATTCTGAAAAGATCGGATGCAGTATGCTGCTAACAGAGTTGTTTGAAAGGCAGATACACCACTATAAGTTTCCTGAAGATTGGGAGTTTCTGCTCCACGAACTAATTATAAAGTCCGGGCTGAGGCCAATTATTAAGAGTCAAAATTTGGCAAAGCCTGTGGCCTTAGAAACTATGTTAAAGTGTTTCAGAAACAGAGTACATTCTTAAATGTTTGGAAGTTGAATACAATGTTGGAAATTATTGATTTTTGTTATATTTTTCATGGAAATTGATTTAAAAGCTATCGTGAACGTATTTTGTTACAACTGGAGATATAAATTTTATTTAATTTTTTTTTTCAGAAATGAAATTAATAATATATTGTAAAGTACTGTATATTCCGGCGTGCAGTGGTGACTTTCAACAAGAAAAATAAGATCGTAATTTCCCGTTGCGCGTTATACTCCGGACATAAAAATGACAACCTTAAAAATAAGAATAGATTAGCATATATATATATATATATATATATATATATATATATATATATATATATATATATATATATATATATATATATACTGTTTATTTAAAAGAAATAGCATACCTTATGGACTTTCATTATTAAAAGATATGAAAAATTCGTCTTCCGTTAAACGATATATGACACCAGAAAAAACAAGACAGGTCCAATAAATCATTGTAAAGGGTGTTTTTTTTAGACGTGTGGAACTTTAAATTGCAATAAAACAACGATGTATTATTCGATTGCCATGAATTTTTTTAATTCGAAAGATAATCATGTGGCATTACATTTTAAATATGATTTCTGGCATATGACTGTCACGGCTGGCTCGGATGTAGTCCAATCTGGACGTCCAATTTTCGATGACTTTTTCCAACATTTGTGGCCGTATATCGGCAATAACACGGCAAATGTTGTCTTCCAAATGGTCAAGCGTTTGTGGCGTATCCGCATAGACCAATGACTTTACATAGCCCCACAGAAAATAGTCTAGCGGTGTTAAATCACAAGATCTTGGAGGCCAATTCACAGGTCCAAAACGGGAAATTAGGTGGTCACTAATCGTGTCACACGAGCTGTGTGACATGTTGCGCCGTCTTGTTGGAACCACAGCTCCTGGACATCATGATTGTTCAATTCAGGAATGAAAAAGTTAGTAATCATGGCTCTATACCGATCACCATTGACTGTAACGTTGTGGCCTTCATCGTTTTTGAAGAAGTACGAACCAATGATTCCACCAGCCCATAAAGCGTACCAAACAGTCAGTTTTTCTGGATATAACGGTGTTTCGACATACACTTGTGGGTTAGCTTCACTCCAAATGCGGCAGTTTTGTTTGTTGGCGTAGCCATTCAACCAGAAGTGCGCTTCATCGCTAAACCAAATTCGCTTATGAAAATCGGGAACAACGGCAATCTCGTTTTGCACCCATTCGACGAATCTACGCCTTGCTTGATGATCGTTTTGATGAATTGCCAAACCAAACTGAGAATAAATCACTTGACAGCTGTTAAATCGGTCGCCATCTTGGAAAGTAATGCCAACTTACACTTCTATACCTGGAAAAAAACACTCTATAAAGAAAAGGATTTGTGTGTTTCAGCTGTACCGGCAAAACTAAGCAACATAGAAATCTGAAACTGGGCACGTAGAAGCTGAAGGTCATTATTCTGAACACCTCGAAGAGTTTTTTCGAAATTTGCTTTAGATGTTTTTAAAATGCATGTTTTAAGCGATTTTTCAGCTAAATGTAGTTATGACGTCATTAGACTTGTCAAATTAACTTTGCGAAAATTTATGTTTAGAGCAGTTTTGGGGGGAATTTTAGCACACATTTTACTGTAAATATATTTTTTATGGTTTTGTTCTTTTTTTAAATTCCTTGTGGTGGAAATACATTTGTTTTTCGAAAAGTTGTCGTAAAAAATGTTTTTTTCTAAATTCCATTTTTGGGTTTGACAATGCAAATTGCATAACAGTAAATTTTGATTTTTTTACTATGTTATTGTACTTTATTGGACATAATTCAATTTTAGACCAAATACGGTTGGAAGTGGGCAAGATGTACCGTTAAAGTGTACTGATATCCAAACGATGATTTATTTGTAAGCTTAACTTACTATTGCGCCCCGACAACCTTCTGTGTCGTGATATCAAGCCCGCCAACATGAGTGGGTGATATACTAAGGCCTAGTTACCGCATTAAATTTATGTACCTGTGTAATTTTTGTTTATGATTATTTCTTACATATTTTTGTGAATCCGTTATGGAACAAATACCCATTTTGCAAGGCTTAATTTTACTAAAGCTACTATTTACATTGTGCTGGCTTCTTTAAAAGACATCCACTTTCCATAAAATGTTTTATTTCATTTTATGCTCTTGATTAATCTTAGCTGTACTATGAGCATCAAGAAAGCCTGATTACATTCTTTAAACCTTTTTGCTGTAACTGAAAAATTGTTGCTTCTCCCATGTTGTTTATTAGTTTTATGTTAGTTTTAAAGAGTCAGCAATGCAAAAACATTTGTACATATTTTGGTACTAAACAGTTCTAAGGAACTTGGGTTTGTGCGGTTACTTTTCCTTATTCTCTCTAACCTCTGATGTTAATATCACAAAAAAGGTAGTCTGCCCCAAAATAAGTAAAGATTGGAACTAAACCATCGCATTAATATCAGTGAATTGTAGTGGTACGTCTTGCCTATTTACATCATAATAGCAGGACAATTTGGGGCCAAGTTTACCACAGAATTGGTAGTATATTTTCTTGCCCTGCTGATGACCCGAAGCTTCTAGATTTATTTTTTAAACAGCAATACGGAACAAGCTGAACAACATTGCAAGATTGTATAGCAAGTTAAGCAAGATTTAGTTTTGAATTTGGAAGACATGTTATAACGTAATAATCCTTACATAAAAAGCTTCAAATCTGCAATCAAAAAACTTGGACCAGATTTTCGTATGATTATTCATGCAGATAAAGTCCCCTCTGGCGAATACAGCAGGGCGTTTTAATGAACCTAGGACATCTGAATTAGCAGTTATCATGACAGAGGATGAACATGGAAAAGGAGATATTATACTTGAAACAGATAAATATATTCTTTTAAAGTTGCATTTAGTCGTTTTTTTATTCTTTATGGAAGAATTACAATTGTTTTTCGAAAAAACTATCCTAGAAAGTGTCCTTTCAAAAAAGATTTTTTTTCATATGGCAACGTGCTTTTGTTTACATTTGATTTAGCGAAGTTGATTGAAGTGAATCTTGTTTTCTTAGTTAAACGTGTTTTATCCTTTTTCGTAATTTCAAACAAAAGTGATGACACTTTGTTTAATTCATTAATGGGCAATACCAAAGTTTGCTTAATGTTTTGTATATGTGTGTTCGTATCAAATCAGTACATTTTGTGTTTAAACGTAGCTGTGATTTTAGATAATAATACAATCTGTTTTCTGCAAGGCTGTTTTATATTTTAATGCTCGTTAAATTTATCTCTCTTTTTTATTTTTGTGCATGATTATTTCTTATATTTTTCTGGTTTTCTTACTACATGTTGATTGCGTAATGGAACCACTACCCTTCTTGCAAGGCCTAATGTAATTACTCTACTGACTACTTTTAAAGATATTTAAAAGTAGCCAATAAAGTAATTACGCCATACCATCCGATATCCTATTCCATTTTATATTCATGATACTTCATAGCTTTGCTATTATGATCAAAAAGTTTTGAGGGCAATCTTTAACCCTCTATCAACCGATGGTACTTACCACTTACTTTAAAATTACATAGAATAACCATTTTTATGAATATTCTGACCATACTTAGCAGAAATATTCTTTCAAATCCACTTTTCCAAGATATATGGCAAAATAGGCTCTATGATGAGTGTTTTAACGGGGGAAGGCGAATAGTTTTATAGCAGAAATTGCGTTTTCAGCGGATTGCGAAGATTGTCATTTTTGTTCCGAAAAAGTAGTTAATGCCAAAAGGTAAGTGTCTTATTTTTTGTATGTTAATGAAGAGCTTAGAAAACGATTTGAATTTGGTACCACACGAATCACACCTTGATACTAAAACAACAAAGATTCTAACATTATTTGTATCAAACCGATCAGATTTTGGCGGAAAATGACGTGATTCGTGAGATGCCAATATGGTTGCGGTGAAGCTGATACGTAAGTACTGATAATATATATATATATATATATATATATATATATATATATATATATATATATATATATATATATATATATATATATATATATATATAATTACTTATTCTTCAACAAATATCAGGGGATTTTTTAGACAATGAAATTACCTTCACTTCTTTCTTGCCTGCCTTTATTCTTATGTTAAAAAAAATTGGTTACAAAGTTTATTTCTCTTAGAAAAATCTTTATTGCTTTTCTTTGTTCAACGACAAATTCTTTATCTTGCTTATTGTAACAATAAAGTAGAAAATCCTAGCTAGCAGTTTAAGAAAAAGAGAATATAAGTACTAAATAAACTAATTGCTATTAACGGATTGGCAGTATTTGAAAAAAACTATCTTCCATTTATGTCAACACTACTATTAACCAGATTTCTACATGTTGCTTTTCTCGGTTCGAATTAATGTTATAATTTCTACTATAATAATACTCTATACTTGGTTACTTCATATCTATTTATGTTTAAATTTTTTATGTTTAAATTTTCCGTGAGTGTTTTGTTTGTTCAGCTCTTGTTATGGGGTGATTTCATCAACATTAGGGCTTAATTTTTCTGTTTAACATAACCTTTTAGTTTAAATTAATGCTATAATTTTTATTTTAGTGTCACACAGTTTTATTTTCTGAACTGTAATTTTTTTGCTTATATTGTAGTTAAAATTATGTGATACCCTTACTCAAAAGTTAGTTTTTAAGCCAAAAAATGATTTGTGAAGCTTTTTGTAAACAGAAGCTTAGGTATTAGAGTAAACAGAAGGTACTTATGTATTAGAGTCACCGCACCAAGATTCGTCCCACTCGATTCACACTTTGATAGATACCAAAACAGTGAAAATTCTAGCATATTTTATATGAAAAACCAATTGGTTTTTTGTCGGAGGAAAAGGGCGTGATTTGTGTGGTGCCAATTTGGCTGTGGATACGCAAGTACTGATAATAATTACCGTAAAATCCGGCGTGTAATGCGAACCGCCAAATAAAGCGCACCTATACTTTCAAGCTGTAATATTTAATGTTTAGGTATATTCGTCGTATAACGACCACCCCCTTTTTTAGAAAGAAACCTGAAACATACGTGCACAGTGCACTTACGTTTTGAAGTCATTTCCTCGAGATATTATTCCAAACATTAGAAAAAAATAGTATACTTTTAAGGTATCCGACTACGTTCGCAACTGTGATTTTGCAAAAGCGCATAAATGGATAATTTTCATAATATTTAGTGTCACTTAAATTAGAATATATGCATAAAAATTGTTTTAAGGACATTTTGACAAAAAAAAATTATTTAAATATAATATTTTGGTAAAAAATTAACTTAGAATAATCTTTTTTCCAAATGTTCCTCCTTTTGTGAAAAATGCTTCTATTAGAATAATATTTTGCCTGTATATAGCTCAGACCTCTCTACAGAGGCTCAACTAGAATTTTTGAAATAGACTACTTTAGTAATCATTGCTCCAGATAGTCTGATCTACCTAGATTGTAAGTTGTACTACATTTTTCCAATGACCTCTTAATATTGTTTGGCTTAATTTGCTTCAATGGCTTTTTTTTTGTTATCAACTCACTTGCTATAACTACACTTCAAAAGTACACAAGTACATGTGTCAGGTTTTTCCACACAAAAATACGCTCGTTATATGGAAAATATAACGATATGCCGGAATATACGATAGGTGAAAAGTTTTAAATTTTTAAAACAATTTTTTTCAAAAAAACATTTATATATATATATATATATATATATATATTCAGATAAACATATTATAAAAACTCATTTTTCAAAAATACAAAAATTGTATAAATATTGTAAACAATGAATTTGTTTACTTTGAGTTAAGTTAAAGAAACAATCGAAAATTAAGTTGTCGCTACAAAAAGAGTACATTATGAATCTTAAGACACTTGAATGGATAAGTGGCAATCCTATGAAAATTGAAGAAACTACAATTTTTTAATAAATGAAAAAATGAAGTTTACATACAAAAAAAATTATTTTTTTGCAGAAAAGTATGTCTTCATTTAAGAAAAAAATTAAATATTTCTCAACAAAATTAGTTTCATTTGCAATAACAAGTTTTCATGTGTAGTAAAAAGTTATTTTTTCAAGCTATCTTTTAAACAAAATATATATTCTTTATTTTATAAATTAATGACTTCATAAACGGTTTGTGAAATAATGCCTGAAATGAAGTAAGCTTTTATGCAGTGGAGTAAAAAGCTTAAGATATTTTATTATGAATAGCATAATAATACTGATATTTTTAATATTTAGAAAAAATATGTACTCTCGCACAAAAAAATCACTTGAATTTTAAACTAAAAAGTTTTAGTTCTAATCTTCTAAGTTAAAACGAAATGGGATACCAAATGTTTCTCGCAAAACTACTTAGAAATCTTTTTCCTATAAATCATTTTTGCTCTTGAAATAAAAATACGCAATGCATAAAGTGTTACACTAAAACTTTTCCCAAACTTTTAACTAAAAATATCTGATGACTTCGGGAAAAGGAAGGAAATTCGAACTTTCGATTTTATTTCGAAGCGAAACGCGAGAAGTATTTAAAAAAAGTCCTTCTGGAAAAAGTATTTCGGGAAAAAATACATGTTCTTTTTAAAAGGCTGTAGATTTCCACGGAGTAATGGAAGTAGAATTTTTTGTCCTTCACTCTCTCTAAAAACATTCAAGAATGATTTGACATCTGCTGGAAAAGTCAGTTCCGTTTTAGAAAGTAAATACTCGTACTTTTATCCATTGGAATCAAGAATTCCCAAAATATGACTTACTTTATCAAAACATAGAAGATAAATGATTCGCCGTTTACAGGAAAAACATTTTTGTTATTCAGATTGGAAAGATAGAGTAAAGAGAGATTGATTCATTCTCTTTTTTTCGATGTAGTATGCTTTAAAAATTGATCCGAGTAACAAGAAGCGATTTCTTTAAAAAACCCTTAACAATAAAATATTTTTCAAGAAGTTCCTTTTGACTGAAATCAGGATAAATGGAATCCCCGTTGAAAAATGGAAATATTCTTTTCCTAGCTTCACATTCGAATAAATATTTAGAAAGGATCGAAACAAATATGGCGGCATTCCAAATCTTTCAATATTTTAAGTAGGAAACGAATTAACATTAGTTACTTTGTTATGTTAGGAGTCCATTACATTCCAGTCTTCCATTTGCCTTTATTTTATTATTCAAGACCCATTAATCAAAGATCATTTGTATACATGTCATCCAAACCTTTTGTATTAATTGCTTACAACTGTTTAGTTATGATCATTTAAGAATTTTTTCCATAATTGATAATTGTTTTCTGACCTGAAAAAATATGAATTCGTAAAATAATTTAAGATGCATTAAAATATACAACTCAATATTATCAAAACATTATTTAAGACTAAAGAATATAATTTATCGATGTTTGATATTTTTATTTCTTGTTGATTGTTTTTATTGTTCTTAAATTAAGTCATAGTTGAGCTAACGGACCTCCTAATTTTCAGACAGTATTAAATGATCTGAATGATATAGTATACTAAGTATGACACAAAAAAAATCAGGCTGGTCCAATAAATCATGGTGCGAACAGAATCGGTTCTCCAGGACAGTATCACCTTCAAAGCAGTTCCCTCCAGTATTCATACACTTGTGCATTCAAGGCTGCTATTGTTGTTAACAGTTCTGGAACGAGGTTTTAGGAAGTCTCTTCAGTAGATTTTCCGTTTTCACTTGAAACACTTCAACTGAGGTAAAATGGGCTCCTTTCAGCTAGATGTTTAGAGAAATAAAATGAGTCTCATGCAGCCAAATCAGGTGAATAAGGAAGGTGCTCCATAATAGTAATGTTTCTGCTGGTCAGAAGCTGTTTGATCACGTGAGTGGATGCATTGTCTTGGTGTAACAGCGATTCATCACTCCCCAAGTCTGTCGTTTTTGTTGTTTTTTTTCTAATTTTTCCGCGAAGTCTTTTTAGTACTCCAATGTAGTAGTGTTGGTTAATAGTATGACCACTGATGAGAGTAGGAACCCACTCATATCAAGAATTTTGGCTATGTTTTGGTCTGTAATTGCTGACCTTGGGTACCCAGCAGGTGCATCATCTTCCGTACTGACCTCTACCCCTAAAAATATTTTATACCACTCAAGTACATGTGTACTAGTCAAAGTTTCACCTCCATAAGCTTCGGTTAATATTTGAAATGATTAGTGACTGATTTCTTAAGCTTCACAAGAAACTTGATGTTAATTCCACATTTTTCCGGCAGAATATAGTTGCATGTGTTCACTCAATTGCGCAGTACTCCCAACTGGCATGATCATTTAAGACAAAACTGGCCGCATGGGTAGAGGAGATATGCGGGATGACATCACCAAAACAGTGGTTGCCAACTTCACTCTTTTTTCAAGTCACACTTAATCTTTTTTTTGTTTGTCATACTGTGTATATATTTGTTATTTAAATAAATTTGGGAAATACCCTTGGATATTTTAATACTTAAGCAATTAATTCAAATAGAAAACTACAAGTGTTAGTATATATGTATATAATTTTATTACATTAATTATCAAATATATTTAAGGCTAATATTCTTCGTCAGTAATAAAAGGAAGCGAAATAAATGAGTGGCATACAATCGTTAAAATTCAATATTGATACAAAATGTAATAATTTATGCACAATTTACTGATTGAGTTATTTTTTGCTCTATAAATATAAATAAAAATGCATAAAAAGACCCAAATCCTTCTTTTAAGTTTAGATTTTTGGTTAAATTTTGCGTATAAGGATTATCCATTTGTAGTTATAACGTAACATTTAGAATGGATGTTGCATACTTGTTCATTAATTATATCTGTCACTATTTTTTTAAGTAATTACTTCAACTGAATTCAAAGTTTTATAGAAGTCTGAGAAAACTTCTTCACTTTTGTAATTTGTATAGGATTCTTTGGGCTTGTCGGTCTTCAAGTGACGGCGGGAATATATTGTAAGCCATGTCTAGGTGTTATACCTTAAAAGATTCATAAAAATTATGGGAAATCGGAGGGATACAACTGGGAACATCACATGTTGATGCCGCCAGACATTTTAGTTTGTCTCGTTTTGTTGTTTCAATATTCTAAGATTAATTCGAATACAAAAATTCAGCATCAAGAAGGCCTTTCCAAATTGCCCACAGGTATCACCTTTGGTACAAAATTGCTTTCTAATTATTTCATCTGAAATATGAAGAGTACTATTTTGCCTCATCTCATTTCAGCAACAGGAACAACAGTATTACCCACTATTGAGCACATACATCTTCCTTATCGAGGAATGTATGCAAACCTACCATTTGACTGCAATCCTCTAACTTAAAGTTATAGAAATGGCCATTCATACAGAGAAAGAGCCCCCCACCCCAGAGTACCCCACCCCCATTGAAGTGGTAACAGGTGTTCAAAGGGACCCGAAACCTGACTGACGCCAAGTACGTATTTGGGCATGGGGCCCAAAACTTGATTTTGCAGGTGGCTCCTAGTGTTCTTCGTTATGTCACTGGTAGACTGCATTGTACTTATGCAGTGTTTCTCAAACTGTGGGGCGTGCCCTCCTTGTGGGTCATGATAACTCTGCGAGGGGGGCGCGAGCATATTGAGAAGCCGAAAACAAAAGATTATTTTAAAAAAATTCAAACAAACAAAAAAACAAAAACAAAACTGAATTCAAACAAACAAAATACTTTCTGATATAATAAAATATCAAATACACATTTACACTGATATAATACACTTATAAATGTATCAGCAATGTACAATGTATTTTATTATTAATTTAACAATATTAAGTAAAGAATAAGTTTGATAATTATCAGTGATCTTATGGACATGTACTATCACTTATCTTGATAATTCGCACGGTTTTTAATAACCGATAATAACTGCCGATTAAAAGTTACGCGATTCACTCCTCATTACCACCGTCTTCCACGTAGAGGAGCGTATTTCGATGTTTAATAGGGGGAGGAGAACAGGAGTAAATAAGCAAATTCTCACAAACACACTGTCAAAGTCCTCTTGTTACATTCCAAAGCCTTCAGGATAATTGTATGGATAGCTCTTCACAGAAAAGATCGTACTTCAGAAAGACGTATATATACGTCCAGAAATTAATGTTTTGTCTGAGGGAGGCGTTAATGTACGTCGGTGGCACATAAGAGTTAAGGTCGTATTGTAGCTTTAGTGTCAAAGTATAGTATTATTGAACACTTACATTGTTATTGTATGGGGGGGCGCGATGAAATTGAGGATTGAATAGTGGGTCGCGTATATTGAAAGTTTGAGAAGCACTGGACTTCTGTATTCAAATGAAAAAATTTTCCAGGTACTACCAATCTAATATTGTTGATATTAGATTGAAGTGAGTGAGCTATTTTTTCTATCGAAAGAATAACTGTGTGATACGTCCAAGCTTTTTCCCATTTCCTCCCACGCATTCCTTCTGTGAGGCTACGGTGATCGGAGTTTGTATTTGCTATGTGTCCTTTTAATTCATAATATTTATTCATTTTTGTGAATTAAATTGGGTTGTCTCCAAAACTCTGAAGAACAACCGTTGGAAGACGCACTTACAGAATAAATAGTGTCGATCTGCATGTGCTCCATGAAGGAGCTCTGATTGTTGTGAGACATCGGGATAAACTCCTTGCTCCATATGCCACACTATATGTTTTTGTTACTATGAATTTATTCTGTTATATGATAATGGCTCACTTCATCGAACTAGGCTTGTTAATGAATATTTTAGATCAAGGATTAGGACCACTGAAATGGTCAAATCTTGGTCTTACAGAGGTTTCAGGAATGTCTTGGCAGTCAAATTGCTACCATAAGTTCTTCTTTAAAGTCGTTACATGTGAATTACAAACTGAGTTGCTTTATTTACATATGCTGTGATTTTTCTTTTCCTAGTGTCTAACATTTTCATTGACATCATAGAAAGTCAACGTATTCAACGCATTGCAAATAAGAACGGACACATTCCATGTAAAACCATTTATTTTTAAATATCTATTTTTTACTGAACAGCGGTTCTTTGCAAAAAAATGAAATTCGTTAGTTGCAAGTCATATTTTATAAAAACTATGTAATATTCAATAAATACTATTTAAAGCACAATTCTTCTAAATTTCAGGCTCTTATGATCATTTTTTTTCATACACAGTTATGAAGATTGGTTGCATCTCAAATGTTAAAAATCAGTTTATTTAATAGATATTTCATTTGGCATTAAGTATTGGAGATAAAACATGAATTTTCTTCTGTACAGAAAAAAACAACTTACGCTTAAACTTTAATTTATAGAACGTTGAAACCCATTGCTTTCTGTGAACGATAGGGAACTATACTACGTATAATATCCATCCATGAGAAACATTATCAGTTGTAAATCCCGGAAAATTGAGCTCAACCAAATGAAAAGACTGCAACTGTGAGCCAACATCCGTACTCTCAACATGCCCATCACGTCCAACTTTAGACTTCAGTTCCAATTGATTCAACCCTTTATTACTGGAGGTACTTATAAGTACCGCTCACTCTAAAATTAAATCGAAAAACTATTTTTACGAATATTCTGACGATACTTAGCAGGACTATTCTCTGAAATCCACTCTTTTAAGACATATGATAGCATGGTTTCTATGATGAGTATTTTAGAGGGGAAGGCAAATAGTTTTAGAGTAGAATTTGCGTTTTCAGCTGACGGCGTTTTCAGTGTATTGCGAAGATTATCATTTTTGTCCCGAAAAAATAGTTAATGTCAAAATTTAAGTGTCTTATTCTTTTTTTTTATGTTAATGAAGACCTTAGAAAATGATTTGACTATTTATTTTAAGTGAACAGTGTATATAATTAATTTTGCAGTTGAATATCTTTAATTAATTAATCAGCTCCAACGGATTAAATTTCCCAAAGTTGAGTATTTTGTTTAGGTATATATTCCTTTTAATTCTCAATGTAGTGACACCTCCCCCCCCCCAAAAAAAATATTGCATGAAAAAACTGCAGTAAATCATAATGCGGTAGATAAAGTGTTAACCCCTTAACTACAGTGTACGGTCGACCAAAAGTTGGCCCCAACCGGTTTGCTCGTACTCTTTACGGTCATTGGTATATTTCTCTTTCTTATCTTTAATTTGTACATATTTTTAATTTTTATAGCGAGATTGTTTGTTCTTGTGTTTTATGAGATGCAGTTTGTCAATAGTACCGAAAAAGTTCTCAGGGTTTTTCTTTGTGGTTGAAGGCGGAAATTTTTTATTGAAAGCCGGAATTTAGATTTTTGAAAATATTCCATAAAGAACAGGGATTGACAAGGTAATGTGCAATTTGTTGCCTTGAGGAGAAATGAAAATAGAAAAATAATCTAAAAAAGCTCATATTACATCTGCCCCCATTTCAAAGTAAGGCTTAGTATTACCCCATGAATCCAATTGTGTGTGCATATATATGGATTCATAAAACAAAATTCACAACCATTTGAAGAAGAGGTACGAGCATGAAATGTTTTTTAAGTATGAGAGAAATTATTTTAAGATGTATGACGCATTATTTATAGCAAGCAGATTGCACTTATAAAAAGCAGATTTTCTTATGTACACTAATAACTGTGAAATACTGAAAAGTAATCCTTGATAAAACTTTCTTAAAATTTCAATAACAATAAAAATTCGAGGGATTTTTTAAATTTTTTTTACATAAGTTTTACATTAATATGTTAATGAGTATAACTAACTAGACTGAACTCAAAATATACTTAAATAAGCGTGTTAAGGATGTAAATCTAATTATAAAAGATATTTATGATTATTTATTGCTAATCACAAATTTATTTTCGAAAACTGAGACGCTTAAAATGTTACATTCAATTTTTGACTATTTCAGTAAAGTATTATAACTATTACTTAGAAGCAACTACTAGTATTGTCATTATTTTAAACGAAAAACTTTTCTGTAATTCATTTATTGAACAAAATGTATATCTCACACTTTACTTCTTGTTAAAAATCATGTTAAAACCTGTGAAACATGGTGCCAAGTGTTCTAAAAAGCAACTTTCAGCGAACAACAAAATCAGATTAAAACTAAGATAAAATGCTTTTATCGCTGTCGGAATCAAAAAGGCTTGGGACGATGGCGCCAGAAAGTGAATTTGGCGCCAAGAAAAAAGAGAATTTATCGATAAATAAGTTTTCTTTTTACTTGTTCTGGACCCACTTGAATGAAAGAATGTCTTAAGATTCGCAAAGAAATCCGTTTTTCCTGAAAGAAGACGAGAGAATAAAACGGGAAAAGAATGACTGTGATTCCTTGATTGTGATTGATTACACATACTCGGAGTGATTTATCTAATAATAAGAAGGCAATGCTCGGTCGGGATTTACTTAGGTGATGAATCATGTAAGATAATTATTTTATGGTATCTCGGAGTTTTTGCATCGAACAGAATTGCTTCGTTTAGTGAATATAACTTTGTTAATGATGTATAGAATTCGCGTTTTCTTACAGTTATATTTATAAAAGGTTTTTTTTTCCACTTATATTCCCGAACGTTTATTAAATTTTTGTTTCAATCAAATATTATGTGCATTATATTTTATGTTATGTAAAAACTCTACATATTCATCTGAATCAGCTATACTCAATCTGAGGTCCACGGACCACCTGACCTTTCTGAGGGGCCCGCCATGGCTCATTGTACTAACAAATTCAATGAATTAAGAACAATGGATTAAAATATCAGCGACAAATTATATGAATAAAGTAATCATATATATCAATTTTGCTATCGATGCCGTGTTGGTACGAATTTTGTTAAATGTTTTTTTTTTCTTTTTGTAAATGTAACGGCCTCATGTCTTCCATTTGAAAAATATCTAAAGAATATATGTTGTTTCAAAACGATCTGGATGTTAAATATTTCGTAGAGAAAAATAAACGAGGATTAACAACTAGTTTGACTAGGCGTTAAAATTTTGAAATTAAAATATATAATTTTGCTCGTCACTATGCAACAAAGCACAAATCTTTCAATGGCTCATTTTCTTAAGCATCCCTTTCAAGAATAGATAAATAGGTTTTCTTAAAAAATACTTTGCAACACTAACAGAATATTTTGTCGGTAGTAATGTCACAAAATGTAGAGATTACAAAAGCATCCTATAACATTTGTTACATTATATTTTTTGATAATCATATGAAATTATTAAGGTGAATTACATGTGAATTGGTACAGCAATTGTTAGTTTCTTAAATGCTTCCGATGTATTCCTTTATAAATTCAGTTATTTGTTCAGATATTTTTTTTTAGTAAAATCAAGAAGTATTTGAATAAATTTGAAACAGAAATATACAGGAAGTCAGATCTAATTTTAAACAAATAATACTGATTTTAGTCTCAAATTCAATAAAAACTCTTCGCTAGTATCAATTACTTGATAAACTAATATCTAAAATTAAAATAAGTGAGAGTATGTCAAAAGAAAAAGTCAAATTATCAAAGTACATGGCACCTTTTGTTTTATGACAGTAGAATGCTAACAATGGGCTTGGGATCATTGATGAAAGTCAATCGAAATTACCCCACAAATGGGAAATAGTGCATAAAACCGATTATTTGCGAGTTGAATTTGATAGGGTTTTTCTGTTTTAAAACAAAATCCAGGATTATGAGTTATTTTATTTGGTTATGTTGTTCCCCTTGATTTTATAGTGCCTTCTCCTCTCTCATCCGCATTAATGCTCATGTTGCGGCTCGTTCGAAATAATTGTCGTATGTAAATGGCCCGGCAGAAAAAAGGTTGAGCACCCCTGATCTAAATCCTTTCAGTATATAATTAGATTTAAAAAAAGGAATATTTCTGAAAACGATTTCGAAGCTTAAATCTATTTTTAACCCCTTTTACTGATTTGCTCGTACCAAAAGCTGGCGACAACCAGTTTCCCCATACGCTGTACGGGTACCGGTAATTTATTTTGTCTTTTATCTATCATTTGTACATATTTTTAGGTCTTATAGTGAGATTGTTAATGAGAGTGTGTTTCTAAGGGATACAGTTTGTCCATGGCACTGAAATACTTGTAATACGGGATTTTCTTTGTGGTGAAGGTGGAAATTTTTCATTGAAGGCAGGAATGTATATTCTTAAAAATATTCGTCAAAAAAAAGAACATGGATTTCCAAGGTAATGTGTTCCTTGAGAAGAAATGAAAACGGAAAGATAATACAAAAGAAGCTGATATTATTTCTGTTCCCATTACAAAGTAAGGCTTAAGGCTTCAAGTTGTGTGTACATAGATATATGCAAATGTATATGCACACACACACAAAACCCTCAATCATTTGAAAAAGTGGTATAAACATGAAATTGTTTTTAAGTAGGAGAAAAATTCTTTTAATGTGTGTTAAACATTCTTCACAGCATGCAGAGCGTACTTATAAAAAGAAAACATTTAGGGGTTTTTGTTCTCTACAATTATAAAATAAAGAATAGTGTAAGGCCGTGGGTAGCCTAGTGGTTAGAGCATCGGACTCCGGACCGGAAGGCCTGGGTTCCATGCCCGTACCGCCAAATACCCTTCGAATACACACGGAGTACGTGCTCGTTAAATCAATGCGTCCGAAAGTCTTGTGGGCTGAATCACGAGTGCAGGGAACTGGAGAATATTTCGCTCCACTTCAGTTCCGTGCCTAAATTGTGGAGATAGATGGTGGCTCCATCTATCGTAATGTTCTATCGTCCCTTTAGGAATTTTCCCGAGCTAAATCGTACTGTCACCTGTTTGGTGCTCAAGGCTAAGGCCAAACGACAGGTGTACATATAGCCCATTGCCACGATAAATTTCGTGGGCCTCGATCTGACTATGCCAGACAGGTGGCATGGGCAACAACAGAATAGTGTGAAAACTTCTAAATTGAAAACTAAAATATAAAATTCTTCCATTTCTGCATTCTGTTAAGTATTATGCTTATTTGTATGCAATACTAAATAATTTTTTGGAACATTTTGGGCGAAAGAATTGACCGCTTAAGGGGTTAATCTTATATTAAATCGAAATCTGAGTATTTAAATTTCCAAACAGTGATAAATTATTTTGGCATTATTCGCAAATGTAAATTTGTGAAACAATAGCAATAAAATCTATTTACAGTTTCCTAGTTGTTTCTCTGCTAATTTATTGTGTGATATATTTAGCAAACTTCCAATAATATAATTTATTTAAAACACATTTCTCGTCAAAACTTTTTATATTTAAAAGTGTACTGTTGAAAAGGCATTCAAACAAAGTGTTTCAATTCATAAATGAATAGAGTTTGAATACATAAAGCGTGTACAAGTATATATAGTGAAAATCACTTAGTTCGAAACCGAAAGGATTGAAATAATTTTTCGTGTTAAAAGATATTGCAAGAGAAAAACAACCATACCCCAACCAGAGGAAGTTTATTAACGTTTATTTTATTTACATACTTATGTATATATTCATATATTTAATAAAAATCAAAGAAACAAAAACATTCACAAAAACTTAAAGAAATTAAAAACCAACTTTTCAAATTTTTTGAAAAACGAATTTTTTATTGAATATTTATAAAATAATCTGATATATATATATATACATATATGTATTGTTTTTTCAGCACCAAATTGTTCGATACTGTCCATTTTGTTATTCACTTCACCTTTGGAATGTGCACATACTTTTCATAATGTTCCTAATTTCGAATGTTGTGAGAACAGGAGCTGCATCATTCCTTTCATTTTCATCGTCGGAATCTGCACCAATGCTATTTTCTGATCTTCGTAAAACTCCGAAATGTCTTTGTCTATCATAATTGGGGCTGTACATACATCATCATTATCGATTGCTACAAACAATTCCGATAATTTAATAGGACATTCCAATCTGGCTGATGTTTTCCGTACTTTGTTCATTCCCAGAAGAGAAATGTTTTCATGTTCAGTTATTTTCGTTTCGTGTTAAGAGAAAAAGTGCATGAAAATGCATAGTAGTTTGTCGCAACCATTGTTTTATTTCGTATTACATAACTATTTATATATTGACGGTACTTATTAGTACCACTCACTTTTAAAGTACATAGAATAACCATTTTTACGAATATTCGGATGATATTTAATAGGGATACTCTTTTAATTCCACTCTTCCAGGATAAATGGCAGAAAAGTTTCGTTTTATAAGATTTTAAACAGAAAATCTTAAATTAAATTTATTTTTAAATTTTTTTAAACAGACGTTGCGTTTTTAGCTGACATTTTTAGTCGAATTGTGAAGATCGTCATTTTTGTTCCGAAAAAGTAGTTAATGTCAAAAGGTATTTGCCTTATTTCCTTGTATGTTAGTTAAGACCTAAGAAAACGATTTGACTATTTATTTTAAGGTATCCGAACACGTTGAAAATGACCAAATTCGGACAAAACCGATATTTTTGTTTTCTATTTTATTTAATACATCTATATTTTGGCTTTACAAAACATACTTTGTTTTGATTCTATGCTTTTTAGAGGCCAAGTTACAATCAATTTTATTAAGTTAGAATAACCGGAAGTGGGTCTTTGATCTACCAGAAGTGGGCATCTAAATTGTTCGAAATCTATCATGGCGAGTCTGATCACGCAAAATATTACAAATGTATTTCTATAAAACTTTTTGCACCTGATATTTATGCTATTTTCTAGAGAATGTACTAAAATATTTCTTGTAGTATGAATATTATTTGAGTTAGGGCATGTTATTTAAATAATGGTCTCATAAAGGCGTTATTTTCTTATAACGTTTACTCAATCACCTCTAAAAGTTTCAAATTTTAATAAAACATTAAAATTTTAGTACATTCTCTTGATAAATGCCTCTAGATAGTTTTGGTAATTATTTTACTAATATAAGTTTATTACTTTTTTCTCTAATTGCTTTGAAGTTTTACAAAAACATTGCTAAAATTTCACATATAATTGTGATTTTTATGAAATTCCGGCAATTTATTTTAAATATTGTTGATTAAATATTAGTATTTATTGATACTGAATCCTAAAAAAGCCTTTATAAGTTTTACTATGTTATTTAGTCAAAAAGTACTCTGAACGTGTTCGGATACCTTAAGTTTTCAATATATATAATTAATTTTACAGTTGAATAACTTTGTGGTACCGACAGCACACAGAGTGATAGAGCAAAAACTTATTTTTTTCCGTCCGTGTAGCTTATTGTTGTTTTTTGTTGTGTGTTGAGCGTCATTACTATATTACAATAGAGTTAACATTTTGCAAATGCCTTTTTTAGCACTTCTTTTTGCTTAAGAGGACTTTGTACCCCCAAAATGAACGACCTATTGTTTGTTATTTTTATTTAATCATATTCTTTGCGTTATTATCTTTCGATTGATATATCATTTGTGAAAGTCGGAAAATTAGAAGTTGAATAAAACTTCATTTGAATACAAATTAGGCAATTCGGTCAGGCCCCCCTTTTTAGAAAAAAATTTTAAAAAGCCTTATGTTAAAAACTCTATTTTATAAAGAGAAATAATAACTATAAAAAAAGAATGCGTAATATATAAAGCAGAATTTTTCCGAGGCAATACAATAATGTAATTTTTCTTCTTTGTGAAATGTGTGCATGTAAAATATTTGAATTAAGGCATTTTATATTAATAATTTCATAATTTCAGTTCTTATTCATGATATGTTTTTCATGCAAATGTAATTCTTCAATATTATGTGAAGAAAAAAACTAAATTTTCTGTCGTGACAGAAAAAAAAATTTTTTTTTAACATTTTTCTTCAATTTTCTTGTGTAATTAATACCCTTCTTAAAATTGATTATTTATAAAAATGTATGGGTTGAAAAAATACGAAAGTGCAATTATTTGAAAGAAAAATACATAACTAATATCTTAAAGGGGTATTTTAAATTTGTTTAACCTTATTATACATATTTTTTCTCTGAACTATAAACTTTAAAGTGGTTTTTCTCAGTTTGTGTTTTTGGAAGCATTAGTGCATTCAAAATGCTACTCCTTCCACAACTCTTTCCCAGTCACTTCCATTTTTTTCCTGTGTGTTTAAATATAAAGCACATAACAAAATTAAGGATCCGTTTTGCTGTAAACTGAATACTTTTTTTAAAAAAAATAAACTGTAAGAGATATTCGCTTTTTCGAAGATTTTTCGTAGACATATCAACAATTTATTTGTTTTCTCAAAAACGAACAAAGTTATTGTAAAATCGATCCCTAAAGTTGTTTATATCATCCATAAGAATATTACACATTTTGTTATAGTAATATTATGGCTCCGACCTCTCTACAGAGGCTCAACCAGAATTTTTGAAATACATAACTTAGAAGTGTGTTTATTCATATTTTACGACAATAGAGGGGAGCAATTTTAAGATAAAAACGCTAATAATTATTTCAATTGGTGGTAACTCTGAAAATAATGTGAATTTTTCAAAAATTCTAGTTGAGCCTCTGTAGAGAGATCTGAGCTATATACATGCAAAATATTATTATAATAGAAGCATTTTTCACAAAAGGAGAACATTTGGAAAAAGAGATTATTCTAAGTTAATTTTTTGCCAAAATATTATATTTAAATACAATTTTTTTGTCAAAATGTCCTTAAAACAATTTTATGCATATATTCTAATCTGAGTGACAGTAAATATCATGAAAACTATCCAATTATGCTCTTTTTTAAATTCATGGTTCCAAACGAAGTCAGATACCTTAAAGTGTACTTTATTCAGAAGTTAATTAATTATGGACAAAACCCCATATTCAGAATTATGGTTATTTAAATTTTTCTGCAAAAACTAAGCAGATTTTAATTTTTTTTCTGAAACCTTCACGAACAATTCCAACAACTAAAACCATCAATATGTATCCAATAATTTTGATCATTTAATTATACCAACACATCAAACACATCTATCATGACTGAAAACAAAGTTACAACAAGCACTTCCAATGCCTCACAAGTTCTCAAAATTGCTTTCATCACGCCATACTGGTATTTCATCATCAAGAATGGATATCCCTTCCGCTTCCCCGAACACGGAAGACACTTTCTTTACCATCGACCTCCCGGAAAAGACCCCTCAGAATCGTCACCTTTAAGGTGAGATCGCTCAGCCTCTCTGGAGGGGGAATAAACCATGTATCACACCTATCCTGCATCCACGACCCCTTGAACATTCCATCGTTGCTTCCCCTTTGGGTAAGACCGCCGATTCATCTTGGAGACCTTAATCAAAACCATCATTTTCACCTGAGTTTCTGGCAGGGTGGTAATACAGTCATTTATTAGTCATGCTACTTCCAATCTTTACCCACCCCTCGTGCTACTTAAGGTGGGGAAAAATAGACAGGTTTTGATTCTTCGAACCGTTGAGGCTTTAAAAGAAGTCATCAAGAGAGAGAGGATTTGGTTGGCAGTCGATTCGCATTTATGGTGAATTTTGGTAAAAGTATTCCAACCTGAGAGCGATTTGAATCGTGGAAAAAGTTGGTTGTTGAGGAGTGAAAGATTGTGGACTGCTCCAGTTGTGAAAGGGGTTGTCATGGAAAGTGTTTCCAATCTGCTGCTTAATGATGTGGGAAGTGTTTGAGAAGATTGTGGAGCAGAGTTTGGAAAGGCTTGGGCTGAGAGCACTTTTTTAAATAAAAAAATGGAGCAACATAGATTTGTTATGTTATTCCTTTTTTTTATTATTATTGTGCTGATAATTTAGCAATGATTAATTTTAGATATTTTAGAACGGAAATATTTTTTCAGTATCTGTAAATGAGCAAAATTTTTCAAAACAGTTTTCAATTTAGAAGATTAATATCGCTTCAGAAAGGCTCCACTTTCTGTTTTCAACGATCAATGGAAATCATAAAAAATGGATATATTTTGTAAAAATTGCTGGTTGACAGATCAATTCACATTTATTTTTAGAGATTTTCCAAAGAGAAAATTTACCCAATGGTTTGTTTGGAAAATTTTAGAGAATAATTTTATAAAATTGGTATACAAAGAAAATTAATAGAATAATTAAATAGAAGAACAATGTTATTTATATAAATAAAAAAACAGTGTAAAAATCACTTACGAAGAAAAATTCAAGAAATAGTAAGCACAGTTAAGAGTAGCCTTTATTTATTGGTAGAAACAAGGAATAGAGAAACGGATAGGTGATACACTTTGTTCTTACAAAGAGCATCGTGACGAAGGTTAAAAATGTAGGAAAAACCAGGACATTATGTTGACGTATTGGGGAAAAGGGAGTTTAGTATTGTCATGTGCTGAACTCTTATCCGATCATAATTCAAACTTTAGAGGTACTGTCAGTATTAAGCTAATATTTAAGTAGCGAAGGAAAAAGAAAGCCCGAAAGCATTTATCACACAAAAGCTTATATTTGTAGTAGTAAATAGCAAAAATAACTTCAATTCAAACAAAATACAAAGTGGTTACAAATTAGTGCTTCTCAAACTTATATTCAAACTTAATATTTAATCCTAATTTTCATCGCACTTCCCCTCCATACAATAACAATGTATTGAATTCAACAATTCTACACTTTGACACTAGAACTACAATACGACTTTAACCTCTTAAGTGCCACTGGCGTATATAAACGTTTCACTCAGCCACTGCGTTAATTGCCTAGAAATTATATGTACGATGTTGTTTTCTGTGCATTGCTGTCCATAATATTATTCCGAAGGCTTTTGGAATGCAACAAAAGTACCTTGACAGTGTTTGCGAAGGAATTACTTATTTCGGAGAATTTGCTTATTTATCCCTTTGCTCCCTCTCCCAATAAATCACGTACGCGTGCCTACGTGGAAAACGGAAGTACTGGGAAGTGAACCGCATAGCTCTTAATCATACAGCGTAGCTCTGCATTAACCCGCTTAAAGTAAGACTAGTAGTAATGTATCCTAAGTTTACTTAGAGATGACAGCAGGTGTCATAATGGACGCTATCTTTTAGCGAGCGATAGTCATTTTTTGTTCGACGTTACGATAATGGATACGTACAACGGTGCCGAAAAAAGCCAAATGCTATCTCTGGTTTCATAAAAAAAACATTCTATTGTGCAAGTAAAACGAAATTTTGTTCAAGAATACAAGAAAAAATTCCGAAAAGAAATACTACTGTGGCATAGTATTTATCTAAGTATGGAATATATTTTCGTAATGCCAATTATAAAAGGAATAATTCTGGGAGATTGCATTCTTCAACAGGATGATGACTCGTCTTGTTACTACCGTTGCGACGTTACATTCTATCTCAATGATGAGGTTCCAGTTTGGATTGGTCGTGGAAGTGTTAATCAATGACGACCAAGATCACCAGATCTTTCACTGCTGGATTTCAGTGTGTGGGTTTTGTAAAGGATCAATTGCACACTCCTTTCTTTTTCGAGTCTGTTCCTGAATTAAAATTAAGTATCTACACTGCAAATAATTTCATCGATACAAACATGCTTACAACTCTGATTTACCTGTGGGGACGTTTACAGAATAATGAAAGAATGCCACATCAAAATTAATGGTAAACTCGAACTATTTCTCTACCTTACAACAATATATATTTTAATTATTTTCCCTGTAAATTATATGCAATAAAACATTATTTTTGCCCAACTAATCTGTAGACATCCTGCACAATAAGCTCAGGGATTTAATTGAAGGCATTATATATATATACATAAATAATTGTAATTTATAAAATACTTTTCTGAATAGCATTAAACTCTCTTGTATTTAAATTTATTTTAAAAATTATTTAAAAATTGAAAATAAAATAAATAAGTATAGAGCGATTTTTTAAAAATAACAATGTGAATCTCTCAGCTATTTTTGTTCAATTAGTTTCTGATACAAATAAAACGTTGACAGGAGAGACAGGGAAATTTTGCGTTATTTTAATATTTCGCTCTCAATTGTTTCATTTTGTTATTCCATTAAAAATGTCATTCAGGTTTTTAATATATCAATGTCCTTGTGATTCAGAAATAAATGGATGTATTTGCCTTTTATATAAATTCTAATACGAAGTAACTAATAAGTATAAAAAAACAAAATGTTTTTAATTCTTTCTTCTAAACAAAGGAAAAAGAAAAAATTTCTGTTAATTAGATTTTTTAAAAAATTTTAAATGTTGCAAGTATTGTTTTTTAATAAGTTGATACATTTGTTTTGTTATATCCTTAATCAAATTTAATGTAATTTATGTTTATCTGTAAATACTGTTTTTTATGCTTCATATCAACATGCATATTTTATCAAGTTACGCAAGATTAACAAATAAGTTATTTTGATGTTTATGATACTATTCAATACATAAAAGCAATATTTGTATTTTTGATTAAAATAATTTATTAAAATACAGTGTTTGAACTTTTAAATACATTTTTGTATCTTACACACGATTTCTTATATTAAATCTATCAAATTATGATAAATACAGCAATGTCCATCAAAACTGCAAACACTCCAACAATTCAATTTTTATATAAGCCAACATTTTTTTTCTTTAATATATTTATAGCATACCCCGTTTCGGAAATTTTCTAAAACTCAATTCTTAAAAAAACAGAAAAAGAACTTAATGCAACTAAGATATTCTTTGAAAATTCTCTCTGGTTTTACACAAATCTCTTTTTTACTGATATGTTTATCTTTCCTTTCTTTTGCTCTTTACTTGTATGAGTTTTTCTTTTTCCATCCAGTTCTTCGGTTTTCTTTTTAGAGTTCTTTTCTTCCACGGCGTGTTGACTTAATGTCGAAAGCAGCATACGACTGTTTTTACACTTCTTCTTAGTTTTTAGTTTCGGGAAGTTTCCATCGAGAATTTAAAGATTTATTTAGTACTGTCAAAGAAAAGGATTTATTTATTCGTTAAATCCCTCGGTGCAAGATTCAGGATTCTTCCAGTTTAATATTGTAAAAAAAATATATTTCTTCGTTTAAAATAATTCTGACGTAAGTTAGATAAATTTGTATATATATTATCAAAATATTTAAAACAAGTAAATGTCATTTTAAAAATTCTATTTATAGATCATTTATAAATAAGGTTACTTTTAGAACTAACCATTATCCACCCGATTCACTGAATATTTGTGTGATGACGTTATAAAACTGTAAACTATTTTTGATACCTAAATGCCACATTAAGTTTTCGATCAGTCGCCCATCCGGTATAGTGGTTAGCCACGCTGACTGCTGTGCCGTTGGGACTGGGTTCGAACCCCGGAGAAGAAATGGATGTTTGTAAATGTATAATGCCTTCGCGGCATGGGGTGCTTTAAACAGCCATCGAGCCGCAAGTCCTCTTGTGAGATTGGTGGAAGGGGAAGAGAGATGGGAGGCCCTTGACCACCCCCAGAGTGTTCTCCCTCTAAATTGGGGTGAAACCGAGCTAAATCGTTCTGTCACCTGTATGGTGCTCAAAGCTACGGCTAACGACAGGCGTCACTTAGCCCATTGCCATGATGAATTTCGTGGGCCTTGATCTGGCCTTTGCCGATCAGGTGGCATGAGTAATAACAACAGTTTTCGATCTTATTCAAAAATATACATAGCCCTCGCCTTTTGATATAAAAAGATAGTACTTGAATATATATATACTTGTATATATATATATACTTGTATATATATATATAAATATATATATACTTGTATATATATATATACACTTGTATATATATATACACTTGTATATATATACTTGTGTATCTAATTATATACTTGTGTATGTATAGAAAGTTCCCGGACTGAACCTGTAACCTGAAAAAATTTTGCAGTAGAGCGACTACGATGCCTTTTCTGTGTCACTGCATTTTCCCCCTTTTCTAAAAAAGTTTGTCCCAAATCACGTGGTCGCTGGCTTGCCACGGCGTCGTATTTTGTAGATGGTTGCATTTAGTTGCCATCGATTGAAAAAATTGCGTTTGTTCAACAGAGAATACTATCAAATTTTGTGTTTGCTTGGAAAAGAGTGCTACGGAGACTGGCAAAATGTTGAAGCATGTTTAAGGCAATAATGCATTACAGCGAACGCAAGCTTTTGAGAGTCATCGATATTTCAGAGATGACAGGGAAATTGTCAAAGACGACGTATGCTCTAGAAGTCCGCAGACTACCCGCACCACTGAAAACATGGAGGTTTCTGTGACGATTTGTAAGAACAGGCTTCAAACAAGGACGGGGTGAAAACGCAAAATCAACTGTGTTGCCACATGCTCTCTTATATATTCCCCTGATTTCACCTCCAGAAACTTCAGAATATTTCTTGAACCAACACACTTGGCTTGCAGATTCGTCGTTTTCAATCTGAAGATGAAGTTAAAAGTGCACCACAGTCTGAATTAAAGGACGTGGCTAAAATTGGATTTCAGAAATATTTCGATGAACTTTGCAAGCGATGATAAAAGTGTACAGTTGCTTAAGAGTCTTATTTTGAAGGCGGGGTGCTTCAGCAACATAACTGGTAATATGTTTTAAGTTATATATTCAGTCCGGAAACTTTTGAATCCTACTATGTATACCGTAATATCCGGCGTATAACTCGCATCACCATATATAACACGCACTTATACTTTCGAGCTGTATTTTTTTTTCAATTTTTAGGTATGTTCGCCGTATAACGCAAACCCCCTTTTTTACGAAGAAACCCGAAATGTACATATGCAATGCTCTTATGTTTTGAAGTCATTTAATCAAACTATGTATTATTCCAATGTCTAGGAAAAATAGTATACTTTTAGAGCTACAACTCTTTAAGTTCACAAGGAATGCCATTTCTTTTAAATAAACAGTATTTCGATATATGTAGAAGTCTAATTTTTTTCTTTGCTCATTTTTTTTAAAGATCTCACTTTTATACCAGGTGTATAACGCGCAACCTTAAATTTGAATTTTATTTTTTGTGTGTTCAAAGTGCGCGTTATACGCCGGATTTTACGGTATATATATATATATATATATATATATATATATATATATATATGTACATGTCTGTGTATGTGTGGGTAGAAGGATAGTTGATCCACGATTAAATTAGTTGATATGATCGAGGTTGAGTCACTTAACGGACTGAAAGTATTCAAATTTGCTTTTGATGTCTAGTATTGTGAATCGCTTTTTCTTGACAAAAATCTAAGCAATTAATCAAGATCTATTAATACAATCGCAACTTTATATATTTGAGAAGTTTTTCATTCAATTTCTTATTAGAGTATAGAATAGCAAAGGCGGATGTACATTAACTTTAAATGGAAGTCTCCTGTGAATAAGTCGACAAGAATTTCCATTATATTTCCTTGGGCAGTCAGCGTGGTCTGATTTAAATGTGCTACTGGTCTTAACTATTTGCAAAATGGACCCTATTGAGTGGGGATAAGATTCCTCCCCACTTTGTGACCATGGTGTAACCATGACTGGGGATCCCCTCAATATATGCCATACTGTTCTAAACTGTTTTTGAGTGTTATTGACTGTGCTTTTGGTGATTGTTTTTAATGCAATTCATTCTTTTAGGGTTGTTCGTTGATTTACAGCAAAAAGGGGGGGAATAGAATTAAAAAACAACAGCAGCTTGAAATTGATGATAGGAGGAGTAATTCAAGATAAAAAAAAAAGAACACTACCTCATTTATTGATTTGTTTTTGGCACATATTTAAATTGCTTTATGAATTATCTATTTTCTTTGTTTAGATTAATGGCTCACTGCACTCACAATGGACATCGCAATGCATTTTTCTGTTGGCAATTTTCTACATAAATGAAACCAGAGCCCTGATAGTCTAATCAACTGAGCAACCGTTCCATAACCGGCATGATGGGGATCTTGAATCTCGTCTGTTCAAAGCCTGCCATGTAACGGGGCTGATACAAAACCTCATAAGGCTCAAAATTATCACTTTGGCGTGGCAAATGAATGTAAAATAGAGTAACATTTCAAATACTAACTTTTTCATCTGTTTAAAACTTTTGAATCGTTATTGGTGAATCTTACTGTCTGGCAAAAGTAGACAGCTGAAAACGTTTATTGAGTCAAGTTGTCATAATTCATAAATTCATTACCTCTGATGCTTTATCCAAACCTCGAGTACGAGTTCTGATTCCACTAAAGACTTATCATTTAGAGGGTTCGATGTACTTTAAATGTTTCAAGAATCAAAGTACATACGTTGACCTAGGTGTTCAAAGTGTAGGTTTTAGCTCAAAAATCAAACTTGTTATCTAATCATGGTTCAAAAACGCAAGAAATATCCATGAATTTGCTGGACTTTTTACTGAGGCTGAGATAGGCCCGTGAACCCTCAGTAGAACATTATTAAATTACACTTCACTTTCTTATCCTACTACATATGTCTTTTAAAGCTTAATTCCTTTTAAACTTGCAACAAACAGCTTCTAATATTCCTCCCGAGGTCTTTGCATAAAAAGAAGGCTCAACCTCATGTATGAATTCATATATTGCGAGACATAAGCTTTTTATTTTGTGAGACCACTTGGATATTATTATTGCAAAAGTCATCATAATATAAACTTGTATGAAAACTCTAATGTTTATTAGTATTAAATAAATTTTTTGTTATTTTATTCTGAAAAACACACACTCTTTATAGCTCTTTATAAAAAGTAAAAAAAAAAGATGTTTTTTAGGAAAACATTTTTTCATCCTAACTTGCACTTTTATGCCAATATTACTTGTTAGCTAAAATTGCAATAAGTACTTTTAGTAACATATTTCATAATTAACTAATATAAATATTTCGTATTTCAAATTATTTTAAATCTAAAGTAAACTCTTCGATTTACGTCTTACAAATTCGAACAAGTTGCTTTGTTTTAAAGTACGAAGATTACTTTTTGTAATATATTTGTACTATCAAACTTCACTTTAATCTTGGAAAATATTAAGTAATGAATCAATGCTTTCATTGCTTTGGAATTTGACGAAAAAGGCTTTATATGAAAAATATATGTTTTCTTAAAAGTATCGTTTGATTAAAACATATATGAAAAAAAACTACACTATAATTAATCGCATGTCTATTTAAGAATTTTCACGAAACTATTTCAGAAGCTTGAATACTTAATATGTTATGAATATTCCTAAATACTTATTCCAACAAAAGGTAATTCAGCATTTTATTTGAGGAAATGAATGTCGTGACGTCTTTTTAGAAAATAAACGCCGACGATATCTTTGATAAATAAAAGACGACAGTAAATCTGAATGGAAAATATTTTCGAAGATCAAGAGCTTTAAAAATTAATTTGCGTAGGGGATGTCATTATTTATTTTTGCTTCATCATAAATTCAGCTTTCAATTCGCATATTTGAAATTTTATGTCTTACGAATTTTATGCACATATTTTTGTTTAGCTCCAGGTTCCTCAAAAGGAGTAATCCTTGCTAGCTGTCAATATTATATTACATTTTAAAAATACAAATTCAGCTTTAGTTAGTTAATTAATTCTGTGAGTTCTTAAAATAAGCAGTAAAAGAATTAATTAGAAATGCAGAAATTAATTGAAACAAAAGAAATAATTTAGACGAGGTTTATTGACATACATTAATAATTTACTTAAATAGAACAACATTAATAATGATTGTTTCTGTAACTAAGAAGAGTGATAAACACAGGAATTTTTTGTTCTTTTTTATTTTGCATTAACGCACTTCTTAATGATATATCTTTGTGCAGAGAAATATAAATTATTGAGCAAGAGCAATAAAAGACATGAAATTAAATAAATACAATACTTGTATATATTTCAGAATTTTTTTTAAATAAATATCTAAAAATTTCCAAATATAAAATTGTGGAAACGTACAACATACTCTGTCTGGAATGATGAGTCAGCATTAATTATAAACACTGATTAACGATATTTTTACATATGGAGGCACCTGTGATATCATTTCTCCAATGTTGTGGAAATGGACTAATAAGGAAGTCATGGTGTTGCGTTCTTGGATGGTTTGAGGTAAAATCGATGGTCATAGCTGCCCATCTTTCAGGGAGGGACCATGACTGTTTTTAGGTACAGATAATAGATCTCAGAGCCCTATACCATGCTTTTCACTAGAGCAGTCGGCTCTACGTTCATTTCTATGGACGATAGTGCTCCTCCAAAGGGCTCTGGTGATTGACGAATACTTCGAGATTGAGATCTAAAGGACCTGGAATCCATGAAGTATGGCTGGGATGCTCCTAAAATGACAACTTGAGTTACTTCCTAGAACACTCCTGAAGTTACCAAGTGCCATGCAGAAGAAGGGAGATTTATTGCCCCTAAAACCTCATCAGCAACTTAAGATATGATTGAGAGAGCAGCAATTTTATAGGAGGCGAGTATCTCATATTAAACCCACAATATATATGTATATAAGTGGCGTCATGCTACACCCTTTTCCAACTTTATGAGTGATTAACATTAATTTTTATTAGTAATTTTTTAATATTACTTTCAAGCCTCGTCGAACAAATTTCGCTTATATCTGTTCTGCATTTTTTGAAAAATCAACGAAAATGCTCTTTAACTTTCGTGTACTTGTGTAGAAATTTCTGAAATCAGACCCTAATTTCTAATACTTAGCTACTTACACCAAAGTGCCATTACGTTACAGTCACCTGTTACCGAGAGCAGTGAGCTCATACTACAACGTACACATGGCTAATGCTGGAGTATATGAATCGTTTATATATTATCTTTCCACACCTAGAGTGTTTAGAGACATAATGCAAAAGGCAGCTGATTTATGGAACATAAATGTCAAAACAGTATGGCTTTGCTCCTGGAATCCTCGATTTCAGGAACGGGGTGTTTAGAGAACTCATGTGAAATCATTCTGAATACTTATCGGAAGTAGTGCATGGATGGTAAACCGACAAGTCACTGGACAGCAATTTGATAGTCATGGTGGATTGATCCAGTAGACGGCGAAGAATGTTTCACTTCTCCCCACAAGATCTAAATGCTACAATGGTTAATACCACCAGCAATAGAAGTGACCTAGATGGGGTATCTCAATATACATTGCGGCATACACTACTACATATAGGTCTAAGAAGCTGGCGACTGAATCCTGTCCCTACGCTGAAAGCATGTCATTATCAAAAGGGCCTGCAATGGATCCGAAGTTAGCCATGAAATATCGACACTAGACCATAGAAGAATGGAGAAAACTCGCTTAGCTCAACAAATCACGTTTTCAGGTCAATGGTAGTGGCGAGGGAGAATGCTACGATTTCTAACGAAACCCTGGTGTACAATTGGCCTGATACAAGGCCATGGCAGTGGTACTATAGTGTGAGCAAGGTTTTCATGACGTATTACGATCCATCATCTCCAAAGAACAATTTTTGATGTCTACGCACTATCATCATGAACACTCTTCCAGACCAGGTGCACCCCTTCATGGTAAAAGCGTCCTGGTGGGTGTTGGCTTTTAATTACAGAGTAACCATATCATACATTACAGGGTAACCATATCATACATTACAGGGTAACCATATCATCCAATCGTACATTTGTGGTTTCCTCTGGAAAACTAAAGTCGTGTTTTCATGCTACCCCCTCGCAATGTACGGAAATAGCAGGATCAGTTGGTAAATGGCTGGTGCTTTATACCTCAGGCTGCCTCTAAGTATCTTGTCGAGTCGATGCTTCAACAAGTGTTGGTAGTTTGAGTGTGAAAGATAGTCGTACTTTATACTCTCCAAGAAAACTATAAACTAATAGCTCAAATAGCTTTTTTGATTTAATTATACAAATTCCCAAGATTATCAGGTTCAGAGTTAAAGTAGTAGAGAATATTTTCAGTCGAAATAAATATAGTAGTTTAACATCAACTGAAGAATTAATCCGTGGTCACTCACGCCTGTATTTGCTACCGTCGTTACTCGCGGGGTGTAGAGAACACCCCCAAACTTTTAACACGTGTATTTAATTATAAAAATAAAATTAAGTCATTATGATTCATATTTATTAAGTAGAAGATGTTTTTTTTGTATTATACAAATAAAATTATTAAATTTATTGCATACAAATGAGACTAACATTAATTTAAACTAAACATACAAAGTTTTCATTTTAAAACACATAATTTAATATTTTTTTATAAACCAGTAAAGCGTATACACCAGTAATAAATATACTTTATAATAAATGAGATAATGATAGTAGAAAGTAGAAAAATAATATTTTAATCATTTTCCAAACATTCAGAGCAGATTGTATACATATCCTCAACTTCTCGAGGGAGTTTTCAGCCCCCAGATAAACTTTTGAAGGTCATTACATTCCAATCGTTCAAGAAAGAGAGATTGCATCTGGCCTGAAGGTTCAATTACCTAAAATGTGCAGCTACAGAAAAAATCGTGGTTCTGCGCATTCTTTTTAGAATCATGGGAGGATTTTCTTGTAGTTGGGGTGTACAGAACACCCCACCCGAGTGATCGCGGGTTAAACAGAAACATATACAAAAATAGTAAAAAATTGCAAGTTTGTAAGTGACTTACCTCTGAAGTTGCTCCCTCATCGTCTTGCTTACCTAAGAGTGTGGAAGGAGTAAAAGCAGAACTAGAAACTTCCATTACAAAAATTATTTATTTTACTCAAACACATTAATCAACAACTGATTAATCTTAAGTGAATGTTCTAAGAGTGATAGTGAGAAAGCAATAAACATTAAGAGAACAAGCGCAAGTAGCTAATAACTTAACCTAAGTTATCGTGGATTACAAACCCCCAAACCACTAGTTTAATACAGCGGCAAACACCGCTCTTAATCTTTCAGCTGAGAAAATCAACTTTACACTATCTTGTCTTCGTGGCGATTGTAACAGCTTCTCTCAGCTCCTTCTTCTTACAATTATAAAAACTCAGACTTTATACAATCGAATTAATCTACATATCAAAGTTTCTTCTTGAGAGGGATGGCTGTGAATTAAACGTGATGCCAGCCCAAAGATTCCTCAAGAGGATTAGTGTGAAGGTTGCATAAAGATCCGTCACAAGTTCTTCATGATTCGCGAAGTTGAAAGTTATTCTAAGTTGTTCATCACACATATTCAAAACTAAATCATCATAAAAACAGTGATCGGTGTTAATTATTTTTAAGAAGAGATGCGAATTTAAACACTAGTCTCTGTCAATTACTTCCAAGAAAGGCTATGCAAAAAGACAGAATAAGTAACTCATTTACGGTTTTTATTTGTATGAACAATATCGGAAATAAATATAGATTAAATATTCATTTCTATAGAGCTAAATAAAACTGTTTTTACAAAGGGAATCACTAAAAATAAACAATAATCATCTGAAATGACGTATAATGCAATTTTCTTTACTTAAATATTATCACTAACTTTATTCATTCTTTGAGTAAATAGCTTTCTCTGCTTAAATTTTGTTTATTTAGTGTAAGCTAGAAAAATATTTATTATCCTTTTGAAAACATCCACTTTAAATCATTTTACACACAACATACAGTTCCTATCTTCCTAAAATACACCCAACTAACAAACACAAATTGCTTCAGGAACTAGTACAAAATTCGACCTCGTTTAAATGTGACAGATATCCCCACCTCTTGGGGAAAATCGGAACTCACAGGCCATTTTTTACAATCCAGGGTAGGGACAAGATTCTGGAAACGAAACATGTCTCCCTACTCGGACCCACAAAATCACACATTAGGCCGAAGAAAACAATTTTTCTTCCTTTGTAGGGAGGAAATCCAAAAAAGTAAGAAAAGATATCCGAGGAAAGTGAGCACCTTGGAAAAGATCCAAACGAGCGCTAGGGATATTAAGATAAATGTATTTTCTACCGAGGTGCTTACAATGTTTCTCTTTTCCTCTGCAATAGCAAGTTAGGAAGTGAATAGGTATTTATGTTTTTCCCCAGGATTCGATCGAAAGAATTATCTTTTTCTTCGTATTATAGTGGAATGTGGATGGTAGGTTTTATTAATAGAGGCAGGTTAATCGGTTAAGTAAAAGATAAAAAGGATTTGAGAGTTATGTATTGTGGCAGAAAACTATCGTGTAGTTAGCCACCAAGGGGGCTATTGTTCTAGATACATATAAATTCGTTAACGTAGAATCCTTTTTCAATTCTGTTTATGATACAATTAACGCCTGCTTTAGCAATGCTGAACACAATTTTAAAAATATATAGATATATGAAATTATTTGGGCTCGGATTAAAGCATTTTTGTATTAAGATAATATATATTTTCTGGTTGTTGCAATCGTGGACGAATGGAAAGGAATACATTTTGTTACTTAAAAATTTACATTTATTGTTTATCACAAACATAAAACAAACATGCAGGTACACAAAAATTGCAACACGCGCACTTAAAAGGACGTTCACAAAATTTTATTCTTTGTTCGATTTCGAGACTTCACCTTTTTTATAGACTTTGTCTACCGGAAGCTTTTAGAATCATATGATTTCCGGTAAAGACTTTTCTGGTTGGTGCGAAAATGCGCACGCATTAACCTATTTTAAAAAACGCTAATATGTCAATTTTTTAAGAAATATAGCTGTGGTTATTTCCTTTAGGATGATGAAATAAAAACTAATTATCGCGTGAAGTATTGGAAGCCTCAAGTTCATTATGAATTAAAGTCCATCGAGAGATAATTTAAGGTAACTATTTATTATATATATATATATATATATATATATATATATATATATATATTTATAAGGGGGGACTTACTTAAAATTCTAATTATATATTTTTTTATCTAAATTATAATTACAAATACCCTATTTCGAAACGAGAATCTCATTTCATTTAGCATTATATGTATAGGATTAAAACCTATATTTTGAAAACCTATTTAAAATTCCCAGTTGAAAAAGTTAGACTTTAAATTTTATGATACATTTATTGGCGATTTCTAGTAAAAGAATATCTTAATTACTTACTCGAACATTACTGAGCGGCATTTTCGTGAAACACTTACGTAATTTCTAAATATAATTAATACTTCTTTTCATTTGAGCATGTGATTATATACTACCTATTAAATATTTCTTCTTCTCTAATTTAATTAATGTAGAGAATGGATAATACCCTCTATCGATTTTTTTGACTCTTGTTATCTTAAAATTATATAAATACAGGATGATTTGATCTATATCCAGATGTTTTATTTGCCACGACAGCAATTCACAAAACGAATACATTTTGACATTATATACTTACCAGATAACACATTTCTTTTAATATTTTACATAATTAAATGAAATATTTCGTTTTTTGAATGACATAGGTCCGTTTGATTCCTAGGTCCCTCATGCATATTTATTCCGTTTAAAAGTCTAAAAGTTTTTTATCACGATTTTTTTTACTTTTTTATTCAATTAAAGATTATTTAATTTTATGATTATTTACTACATACATTTTTCTAATTCTTTTAACAGATTGCTTTTGTTCCTAAACATGTTGATTGTAAGTTGTAATGTTTCATTTCTCATTTGGCTTCTTATTTAATTGAACTTCTCGGAGATAAATTTGGTTTGTAAGTCTCAATTCGGAACCTATTCTCAAATTTAAATTTTTTTCATATTTGAGAGATTTTTGTTAGTAATTTCTAAAGAAAAATGAAATTACTTGTAATCCTAATTAGAAGACACCCAGATAGAAGAAGCTATATTAGAGTGTACTATACAGGTATGAATTCTCTATTATATGGGAAATAATAGATTCAGATTTTCATTACAAACTTTTTCTAAATCTGAAACATTTTCCATTTGCATGGAGATGTATATGTTTTCCGTATCCTATGATCCCAGAACGTCAAAGAGTGTGTTGTAACTTATCCCACTAGAACGACAGTAAAATTAAATCAAAGCACTCGAAATTTATCGTGGCAAATTGTACGCCTGCATATAACCTAGCAGAGCACCATGCAGGAGAGTATATGATTTGGCTCTGTCCTACCCACAATTTTGAGAAAAAACACTTTAAGGGTGGTTAGGGGCCTCCCATCTCTCTTCTTCTAACACCTACCTCACGAGAGGACTTGCGGATTTACGAATATTTAGAGTGCTCCCATGATGCATAAAAAGACTATTCATTTACCAACGCCCATGCCTTCTCCGAGATTTGAACCCAAGCCCTACGACACAGCTGTCAGCTTCACTAATCAATGTATTAATATAGCTCGTTAAAGTGTTATTTCAGATTTATTTGTTATTTTATATAAGCTTATTTTATCTCTAACATTTTTTTAAATTCAATTTCAATTATCTAATTTGTAATTTGTAACAGGAATAATTTTGCCATTTTTACATCGCTCATGGGGATTTTTTTTTTAAAATTTCCTTTTCAAGTTTCTTATTGAGAAATATCTGTCCATATATTCCTAAAAACATATATATTTCCTGGTTTTTATTCTCTGAAATTAGATTAAGATCTTGGACGTAATATTATTAAAATGCGACGTTTATCAAAAATTAAGCATTTTAATTTTCATGATTTTATTCTTATTATTTTATAGCTGAATATTATTTTATAAGTATTTATTTTATCTTTATTAATATTATGTAACACAGAGTTTCTCAAACTGTGGGGCGCGACCCCCTTGGGGGGCGAGCCTATTGAAAAGCCGAAAACAAAAGGTTATTTAAAAAATTATTAATTTACTGAACGTAAACAAAGAAATTACTTCCGTTGTATAAAATATAGAATACACATTCACACTGATATAATACATTTATAAATGTATCAGTACTGTACAATGTATATTTTATTATTAATTTTACAATACTAAGTTAAGACCAAGTTAGATAATTATCAGTGATCCCCCATGGGCTTGTATTAACACTTATCTTGATAATTTGTACGGTTTATAATTAATTGCTTAACTGCCGATTTAAAGTTACGCAATTAGCTCCCCAATTCCACCGTTTACCACGTAGACGACCGTATTTTGATGTTTTTTGCAGGGAAGGGGGAGGAGGAAAGAAATAAATAAGCAAAAATCCTCTGAAATAAGTAAATACTTCGCAAAAATTGTCAAGGTCCTTTTATTGCATTCCAAAGCCCTCGGAATAATTTTATGGATATCATTGCCCAGAAAAAATTGTACTTCGGAAAGACAAATATATATATGTCCAGAAAATTAAGGCTTTGGCTGAGCGAGACGTTTATATACGTCGGTGGCACAAAAGCGGTTAAAATCATATATATATTGTAGCCTTAGTGTCAAAGTATAGTATTATTAAATTCAGTACATTGTTACAGTATGGAGGGGGACGCGATGAAAATGATGATTGAATAGTGGGTCGAGTATATTGAAAGTTTGAGAAGCACTCACATGTAACAAAAGGTTCTTAAATTATTATTTTTTATTTTTAAATATTTAGAATAGAAGTTTAATAAAATTTATATAATGTAATTTTAAATGAAATTAGAACATAAATGAAATACATCTCAGATGAATTTGTTTGAGAATTTTAAGAGAAAAATGTACTGAAGAAAAATTATTTATAGCTTATTTGTTAAACATTATTAGCCCTTTAAAAATACAAACTTTTGAATCATGTTATGTATTGTTCCACAGCAGAAGAAAATATACTTTATCATGTGCGTATAAATAAAAGTTAAAAACATAAAAATATACATAGCCTAGAAGAAAAATATACTATTTCTGAATTTAAACATAAACAATTATGAACAAAATATACTCCTTAATTTTCTCATTCAAAGAGCTTCTTTTTATTTATGCATCAAGAAAGCACTTTTTTTTAGTAAAGAGCAATACAAAGTATTTAATATGAATGGTTTTTCTAAAGCTCTTTTCATAAGTAGAAAACAAGAGTACTTGAAAAAGAATCATTTTCTCAAGTATACTTATTTTTAAAACGATCAATTGGAAACCAAAATAGACTACTCAATTTATTTTTTTTATTCCTACATTTAATGAATTGATTCTTTTTTCTATTTGGAAAATGTGTAGTTGGCCATCTTTTGTACTCATCTAACACTAATATACATATTATTCTTTTCAATGTTTTATACTGTTACAAATAGTAAATTGTATTTCATATAGCAGGGATGGGCTACTTCTAATGTTTTTAAGGTGTTACGGTCAACCCAGTGACGGAGGCGTGGTCATTATGCATTAAAATTGAATGCTTCTTTTTTTTAACACATGTTTTCAACATTGTACTCCTCTTTTAAAATATGACAGAATACTACTTTTAATACAAAAACTCAAATAACACAAAATTGCCAAGTTGAATGCTTGAACAACTATGAGAGTGACTGCTAGACCGTGGAGGTATTCAATGCAGTAAACAGAGAAGATACGTAAATTGATGAATTTGAAACCGACGAAAGGGCTTAATTTGTTCGCTACCAAATCCGCAGGACATGACGTCAACACGAGAACCCAATCCCACGGAAGTGCGGGAAGAGCTGATCATCAATATTTATTCTTTCCTACAGTCGGCGATTGGGAAATCTTTCCCCTACAGTGACAGTGAACGTGTTAAGGGTTATCGTTTGTTTCCAATGAACGTGTGTCGTCTACACATTATCAAATCATGTGCATAAGTAAACACAGTCACTTCAATTGTGAAAAGACGATTCTGGCATCAGTGTACAATATATAGGTTTCTTTTAGCAAACGTGTGTTATGTCTTAGTAAAGGCGGTCACCCCAAAATGTTTTCGCGGTCCACCGGTCGATCGACTTAATGCCCATCCTGGTCATACCGGAATAATTTTTTTAAATCTGAAATAAAAAGGTGTAAATTAAATTATCCCCTTTCAGGAACTATAAAAGCTTTCAAAGAAAAGAAAACATTGAAAAATACAATATAAAAAACAGATTTTGATAAATTTTGGTTTACATCCTAGAATAGCACGAGGACTTTTGCCATAGAGTCTATCCATTTTGAAACATGGTGTAGTTGACGAACGAGAAATTTTTCAGTTTTCAACCCTCTCTCCTTCCCACAATATATATATATATATATATATATATTTGTTGAAGGTTTGGTTTATCGGTACTTTAAATCATGCCCCCAGGCCTGCTGGAGAGGGCGCATCTTCAATAAAATTCCTTTATTACGCTTTTCATCATATATAATCTAACATGGCGTTCGCCTTCGACACCAGCCAAGTCCTCTTAGTTTGCTCGATATATATATATATATTTTCATTTATTATATATATATATATATATATATATATATATATATATATATATATATATATATATATATATATATATATATATGTATATATATGTATATATATATATATGTATATCAAAAATATATATATATATATATATATATATATGTATATATAAAAGAAATATGTATTATTTATCAAAAACAAGAAATAATAGATAAAGAACATAACAAGAAATTACGTATATATATATATATATAAAGGGTGTTTTTTGAGAGGTATAGAACTTTAAATTGCAATAAAACAACGATGTATTATTCGATTGACATGAATTTTTTTTATTCGAAAGATAATCTTGTGGCATTACATTTTAAATATAATTTCTTGCATAGGACTGCCACGGCTGGCTCAGATGTAGTCCAATCTGGACGTCCAATTTTCGATGATTTTTCCAACATTTGTGGCCGTATATCGGCAATAACACGGCGAATGTTGTCTTCCAAATGGTCAAGCGTTTGTGGCTTATCCGCATAGACCAATGACTTTACATAGCCCCACAGAAAATAATCTAGCGGTTTTAAATCACAAGATCTTGGAGGCCAATTCACAGGTCCAAAACGTGAAATTAGGCGGTCTCCAAACGTGTCTTTCAATAAATCGATTGTGGCACGAGCTGTGTGACATGTTGCGCCGTCTTGTTGGAACCACAGCTCCTGGACATCATGATTGTTCAATTCAGGAATGAAAAAGTTAGTAATCATGGCTCTATACCGATCACCATTGACTGTAACGTGGTGGCCTTCGTCGTTTTTGAAGAAGGATTCCACCAGCCCATAAAGTGCACCAAACAGTCAGTTTTCCTGGATGTAACGGTGTTTCGACCTACACTTGTGGATTAGCTTCACTCCAAATGCGGCAGTTTTGTTTGTTGACGTAGCCATTCAACCAGAAGTGCGCTTCATCGCTAAACAAAATTCGCTTATGAAAATCGACCATTATTTTCGAAATAAAATTGCACAATTTGAAAGCGTTGTTCAGGCGTGAGTCTATTCATGATGAATTGCCAAACCCCAAACTGAGAATAAATCACTTGACAGCTGTTAAATCGGTCGCCATCTTGGAAAGTAATGCCAACTTAAGGGGAGTTGGAAACCTCTCTCTCTATACTGACAATGTTAAATTGGCTGTTTTCGATGTACCTTTTCTCAAAATCTGTTTTATGTACATGCTTGAAATTTTTCATACTATTAAAGTACACCTCTCTTATTATACTAAAATGAGCTTTTAGCCAATTTTGAATTTTTTAAGAAATTATGAAATATTTTATCAAACATTGCGAAATTTGACCCATTTTTTACTTAAAAAATTTGTAAAAATTAAATTTTTGAGTGTTTTACAAAAAGCTCATTTTAGTATATATTAGACATCATTATAAATAATTCATAAGAAATTTACATACATGTGAACAGTAGTTTCTCAGAAAAGGTACATCGCACATTAAAATTTACATTTTGAGATAAATTGATTTTAATGTATACAGTGAGACTTCTAATCGGCTGGGAAATAAAAAAATAAAAGGCTCAATTTAAAATAAAATATACATGTTTTGGTTTATATCAATCGTTACACTTTTAAGCAAAAACAAAGTAATTTGTTTACAATTTTCGCCATTAAAACGGGCGTGGCCCAAATTCAACGAATATTTAAAAATACGTTTTAAAGGCTTCTAAATACCCCAGAGGTTCAAGTAAGGTATTTTTAGAAAGGTTAAAATCTATACAATTGGAAAATGTAAAAATCTCAAATTGTGAAAAAAATAAGATTTTAGCTTTCCAACACCCCTTAAACTTCTATACCTGGAAAAAACACTCTGTATATATATATATATATATATATATATATACAATATATATATATACATATATATATATATATATATACATACATATATATATATATACATATATATATGTATACAAATGAGTAGTGATGTTTAAGATTTCCTTTAGCGATGATCATATGGAGTTATAGCATTTATGGGACAGTCTTTTTAGATGGTAATCCAGTTTATTGTACATTTTAACACAAATATGGACGTCACTTAACACAGAAAACACACATCACAAAAAGATACACGCGCATACTACATATGATGAAGACAGGAAGCGGGCAAATTTTCCTTGGAAATGAGTGCTCTGATATGAAATGGCAACCGGAAGTTCCAAAATCCACATGACATCGATGGACGGAGCTTGTGATTGTTGGAAAGATATGGTACGATGAGGTCCTACTGTTCACTTACTGAGCTATTAATTTTTAAGAGACACATTCACGATTAAATACCGTAGGGCGAGTAAGCTAGTTAATTATTTGCCCGTTAGTTTTGAAGGGTGAGGACCATTTCAAATTAAAAGTGACTTAAGATGAAATTAAAGGGAACTATTACATATGTATGGAAATTCTCTAGATTCTTTTTATTTATGTTTTAGATTCTCTTTAGACATGTATTTTCCTTTAGATTACCACACCATGCCTTGTAGTGGGAGTGGTTTTTTCATGTAATGCATAGAAGCATAAATTATCGTGTACAATGGGGGAATGGAACGGGAACTCATATCTGTAATCGACTTCAACATCACAGCCAAGGATTTCTTGATTTTTATTATAAAGCTGACGTGGTCCTAATACATAAGCGCTTAGTGATATTTCAGTGCAATACTACCTTAACCCAATGTAAAATATTTAATTATGAAGATTCCCGAAGACTGTTAGGTTATATAGTTAATTAATGTTTGCAACCATGTTTATACATCGCGATTATGGATTACGGACTTGAAATTTGGATAATTAAGTTGTTTTTAATAAAAATTATATGTACTCGGTAAATTGTGAAATGAAGTTAGTGAATGAGGGAGGGTTAAGGTTGCATTGAAAGCAACACAAGGGCTGCTGGCAACGGGCCTCGTAAGTTTGAACCATGGCTAGGTGTGAGGACAACATTAGAGTTGGTACACCCTCTATTTGATCCCCCACCACTCCAAGGGAGGGTTTTGAGAATCGGCCAATTTAACGTATGTTAACTTAGAAATATCGCAAAATTATTTAAAAAATAATTTTGTGGTGCTTTTTTTGCATTGTTTAAAGACAACAGAATTTCTTTAAAAACTATTTTAAAGGGAAGCATTGTGATTTTTCAAGTCGTTTGTGTTTTCTGATTTTGAAAAAAAAACACAATAAGATTAGTTTTGAAATGAGTTTTCTTTTCCAAATGTTTTGGGGTATTTTATACTCATTTAATGTTATTTATGTATAGGCATGAAAATAAAGGAACCTTTTGATTTTAATACAGGACAAATTATCGATTAATTGGTTTTATCTTCTGTTAAGGAGATATGCTGTGTTTAGAAGCAATAAGAAAGCTTCTACTTGAGTAGTTAATAAAACATAAACTATTGGCTTATATCTTTTTTTTGCATAACAAAAAGAAAATGATGCATTTAGTTGTATTTACTTAAAGGGTACATACAAAGATTGCAGACTTTAATATGTACTGTTTTTATTAAATTTACACAATAACTTATTTTTATGTTTTAGTAAAAGATGGTCCTCTTCAGTTCCATCGTCATCCTTCGTAACATATTTCGATGAGTTTTGGAACTCAGCCATGAATAGCTGCCAAAAATATATATATATAATAACAATAACAAAGAAACTGGGTTTTAAATTTTTGTGTGTCTCTCATTTGCACATCAATTTAAGATGGGACTAAATTGTTTGTGTTTGAAGTCTTTTGTCCTTTGTGTGGTCCTTTTTTGATTAATGGCATGAAAATTAAAACTATGCAAAAAGGCATTCATTAAATTTTTTTATAAACAAAGAAACATATCTTCAAAATTCAAAAGTATAGGGTAAGAGCCACGATTTATTTAAAATTACGATTTTGAAATATATAATACTAAAATCACGTTATTTTTCCTACAACAACAAAATAGTGTGTCATTTGAATAAATTGAAAAACGTTCACATAAGCGTAACACAAACTGAAAAATTTCGAAAAAACTCTTTTTAGATTTTTATTCCATCGATCTTGAAATGCAAATTTACTATCAGAGACAATAAGATGTTCAATATACCGTATTTACTTTAACCGAAGCCGCACTTTTTTCCCAATATTAATGCTACTGAAAATCGTGTGCGGCTTAGAATCGAAGGGGAAAAAATTCGTTGGATGGGAAAATTAGAGCAATTAGAGGTTAATGTATGGATTCAAAAGTTTATAATACTGGTAAAATAACTAATTATTCACTTCTTATTAATTCTTATTTTAAATGTATTTTAATTTCGTAAAATTGAATATCTCGATAAATCATTTTATACTATTTTTAATTTTTTACAAAAACTTGTTGAGAATTTGGGGTACGGCTTAAAATTGATGTTGGCTTAGATTATGATAAATACGTCAATTTAAGTTGTTCTACCCTTTATAAGATTTTAATCAACTTTAATTTGCTTTTGTTACATATTGTATAATAGGTGAGATCCCGGTTATGCGGAGAAAATAAATTATTATTAATCAGACCATACCTATATATATATGGAAAAAAATATGTTTTTTAGTGTGGAATTTATGAAAGAAAAATATGTGGGCTGTTCAATAAGTAATAAGACTAATTTTACTGCCGTAAAACCAATAATCGGAATGTTAATTTCTCAGGCATAAGAAAAGTTTGTTGTCTGTATTAACAAAAGCTACCATCAGATGGCGAGTACAGACTCATATTCTTGAGAATCACGTGCTCGAACTGAAGTGTGTTTGCGGGCGCCTACGAGCCACTGCCTGCTGTCGAAATGGAAGCAAAATTCTTCAATTCCTTTGATATGATACGATATGATTAAAGACAGAAACCAGAAGGCAACAGTTTCTTAAAACGCTTCCTCACAGCAGACAAAGCTTGGTTGCATCACTGATCCAACCATAAAACAACAAAGCAGTGAACGGAACATCCATCTTCTCCTACTCCCAAGAAAGCAAAAACTGTGAAATTGGCTTATAAAGTTATGACCATAATTTTTTTTTTTGATAATGAAGGAATCGTGTAACAACACGCTGTCGAACCTGGTGCTACCGTAAACGGCTCGTACTATGCGAATGTCCTGCTAACAATGATACAGCACGTTAAAAGGAAACGTCCATTGCTTCGAAATGGCTTCCTATTGCACAAATGACAATGCCTGACCACATATTACTTGTTACGTACTGGATGTTTCGCAGCAAAACACACACACACACACAAACAACGTAGAGATTTTACCACACCCTCCATACAGTCCTGATAAAACTCCATGTGATTTCTGGCTGCTTTCCTCAACTTAAGAAACCATTACGAGGCAAATGTTTTGAAAGCAACAAAGCATGTGTAAAGACTGCGGAGGCGATTTTGATGAAGCTCTCACAAAATGAACTTTTACATATTTTTAAAAGACGGTCAGAAAGCTGGGATCCATGCATTACGTAATTAAAACAAATTATTTCAAAAATTCACGCATATTGTCATGAAGGGGTTGAATTTTCGAGAAAAATGGAAAAAGACTTAATTTTGGTTTGAGGATTTTTTTGACTCAAAATAATTATTTTCCTACAAAAAAAAATAACCAAAAGCAATGATTATTGTTAATTGCTCAATGTGTGTGTGAATAGTGAATAATATGTAGAATGTACTTCGCAACATTACATAACCCCAGCTCTTCCTCCATCGAATCAATCCGATCCAAGATATTTTCCAGCTTCCGCTTTATTGCGTTCAGTAATTTCTACATCAGGGTTTCTTAAAAAATGTAATATTAAAGAACCTGTTTAATGTATCTTATGTTTTTTTCTTGCAACTATATATAATGGGTTCTCTCATCGCAATAAATGTTAAAAAGTACTAAAGTACAGGTATTTTTAACAAAAAGTGAGTGTGTGTGTATTTTGACTTTTTATCGTAACAATCTAAAATACCTAAACTTCATTCCCCTTGTGGCAATGCTTAACACAAAAATTAATTTTTAATTTTATTTTCCCCTGCATCTATTTATCAGAGGACATCTTATCTACATAGGAAAGTTTTGAGATTCTGAAAAAGAAATCGATTCGACATATTATTGAATTTGGTAGGAAAGTAAGAAATAAGTGGATATATATATAAATTTAATGGTACTGAATATTTCATATTAACCATCAAATAAGTGGTGTGGAAATTTTGAATTCACGTAACATATCTCTGCCACAGAATTTAAAAGAAGTTTTTTATAGAGATAGAGAAAGAGGGAACACATATATTCCAATTACATTGTATATATTGGATCAAAAAAGGACATCAAGAAATAAGTTTTGTGGGCTCTAGATGTATGATCAAAAAAGCTATTTTGAATGAATAAACACCAGTATATTTAACTGAGATTTAAGTATTGTGGAAATTGGAAACAATTGTGAATTCCCATGGAAAATAGAGGTTTTTTCCCATTACAACTGATGAAAACTGACTTAAAGAACAAAATATTATAATGGAAAGCAATTAAAAGAAAATTTACATATTTCATTTCAAGATGCGTTAATAAGTTGGATTTTTACATTCATTGTGTGATACATATTTAAATTGATTTTTTTATTTCTTTTTAACAGGTAATATTTTACTCAAGGGTATTATAATTTATAAAACTTAAATTTGGGATTAAGCATGAAATATATGGGGTAGCCGAAAAAGTATTACACAACAAATGGCAATTACTGAATTATGAAGGAAATATATAGTTTTTATAATCAGCACGTGTAAGGAGAATTTAAAGTCAGCCCTCTTATATATAAAACACAATTTTGTTTTAGAAGAATATGTCAATTCTAATAAATGATAAAAGCTTTGCTTGCATTTAAACTGGATATTGTGCAAGAAAATACAAATAGCTTTCCCTTATGTATTTTGAAAGAACAAGTAATATAAAAAAAATTTAATCAATTCTACTTTACTAAAAATACTTCTTGGCACAGTCTGTTGCAGAAAAATATAACTACATCAGAAATAAAGCAGGTAAATTTAAAATAAAGAAACATTTAATTAATGAATTAATATTTGAAAAAACTGTATTAACATCAAGTGCCATCCACTGCAAGTTTAAAAATTGTATTTGAACTTCAGTGGATGAATAGAAAGTATTTTATTAACAACTGAAAATTTAAACAAGATATATATATATATATATGTGTGTGTATGTATATGTATAAATGTATATATATATATACATATATACATACACACACACACACACATATATATATATATATATATATATATATATATATATAGGAGAATGAACTATTAGTAGGAATTGAAAGAAACAGCAATATTTATAACATTAACATCTATAACATTTCTCCTTGAGAGCAACAAAATGTATTCACCGATTTATCAATGATATGAAAAAAATAATGTGGACATTTTTCCAAAGTAATACTCAAGTAGAATGTTCCGCGAACAATTCACAAATCCACAAAAGCCAATCAACTCACCCGACGCCCTTGATATTTATCTAATAGTTACCTAAAATACCTCCCTAAGAACTCCCAATTCCCAACAAACCTAACTTTCTTAAAAACAAACAGACCACAATACCCCATTCTCTCTCTTCCAATACCCGCGAACAATACCTCCATCTAAAAGAGACTGATAGAAAAAAATAACTCTTTTCCCAGTGAACCAGAGCGCATCTTTTCTTTGCGGCCCAATTCGTCCAGTCTTCCCAAACAAGACCTGAGACCTTTTCCTAATCTCATTTGCTCCGTTACCTAATAACGCCGCAATGCCCTTATTGGGTCCAGTCCCCAGAGAGCAGCCCGTTGTTAGTCCGGCCGCCGGACAGTGAGCTTCAAGGTAGGCCTGCTTGATGGGATTAATGCCGAGTAAATGAAGTGGTGAGCAAACTGAAGAGCATTTTCTAAGAGGTACCCTCCCCACGTCGGCGATGGACGGGAATAATGAGATGGACCTTGGAGTGGAATACTCTCACCTTCAAAGAACAGATAAATATTGGTTTAGTGAAAGTTCAGTTTAATGGAAAATGGGAACGGTGTGCATACACTTCGACGGTATCGCTTCGAAGATCGTCATAGTTGAGTATGTTAATATAAATTGAAAGTATACAGCACGGGTAAGGTGATTTCTTCGTCCTAGTGTAGGGGTAGAATGATATTTTACAATGGAAGACCACATTGTGATAAGAATAACTTATCAATAAGCATACCGCTGAAAGGAAGGAAATTTCAACGCACTTATAAGTCAGTGTTCATTTTATACCTATTAAATTACTTTCATTTCTTTGATTCTCTCAAGTCTATGAGAGTAGAAATAATTCTATTTTTGATTAATTCCTCCTCTATAAAGCGACATGAGGGCTTTTCACGATGAACCTCGTAATTTTCATTCTCGATCAAGTGATGAGGAAGACACTTGAGCTGGCACCCCACTCTCCTAACTTCCACACCAGGCTAAAAGGACTTCGGGATTAGACACGTTAAAACTTGTGCCAGTCCCTCTAAACAGTGTGTTTTCAATGTTATCAGGACTCGAACTGATGATAACCGCAATTGGCTAGAGGCCAAGGTAACGGATCCGTGGACGACGTGTCAAGAGTTTGAGCTTAGTACCGCTAAAGACCCAACGTGTAGGGGAACGATGCACGTAGAATCTGTCTAGAGCTCAAACGTCCTCCCGTTGGTGTGGTTGTGTAATTAGGAAAGGGGGTGCCAGCTCAGGTATCTTCCTCATTAATTGATTAAGAATTAAAATTATGAGGTCCGTCCCCAAAAGACCTCGAGTAGCTGAACAGAGCAACATTAATATTCACTCACTCACTCGAACTCACGACTCATCAGCCAGGATTTTGTGACTATGATCCCTCACGGTCACGTAACAATAGCAATGCCAGTAATGCTAGTGTTTACTCTAATTGCATTTGACCAAACAGGCTGGTCTTCAGTGACACTAAGACTCGAAATCACAACTCAATGACCACGAGTTCATGACCATTTGGCCACTGCGGCAGCAGGACAATAGAGATATCAATAGTGTTATTGCTCCCTATAATTGCATTGGAGACATATACTATATACCAATTCATTATTTATTAATATTGTTTGTTGTAGCAGCTGAAAAGCTATTACCGATGGATCTCAGAACTTTGAACTACGGCTAAGTAATGAGGACAACACCTGAGCTGCCGATTCCCTCTATAAAATTCCACATTACGTCAACGTAGGAATTGAGCCCCAACAGATATAACATGTATTAGCTCATCTTAATCCCTTCAGGAGCAGCGAAAGGAGAACGAAGAGTTTCCCCAGGACCGCATGTTTCGAGAGTAACCCCCACACGGGACCGGGTGAATTTCCCTGCTAAGCCTAGTTTCCTTTGAAAATTCATATACAATCTAAAATGCAATCAAATATGCTTAAATTTACATTTTACTATCATTGATAATATCTGAATATACAATATAAAATTTTTTGATTTATTTGAAAAAATATTTGCAAATTTTGAAGGAAAGGTTTTTATTTTAATAAATAAAAGTATTATTTTCACTCTTTTTTTGCCATGATGATTAAAATAAAATAGACGCAAAACTTACAAAATATTATCTGGAAAATATTAAACGATAAATTTACTGTCATATAAATTTGTTGTGGCTTGAACTGATGCAAATGTATTAAATAACAGCTAATATATCATTTTATATTTTTAACTAATCCTTATAATGCTTTTTGCTTTCTTTGTATAATATTAATATAATGTTTTCTGTTCTTATGATAATAGAAATTCTAAATGCGATTACAACGAAGAACCGTTTGTTCTTATTGAATTAAAAATGAGTCAGTAAGAACAAATATTCTTTTTCGTTAAAAATTAGATCGTTTGTTCTCTGAAGATCTGCTTTTTAAATGCCTTTGAGTGTTGAAAATATTGTTGTAAATACGAAACACAAATAAAATAAATGCTGAATATTGTTAAAAATGTTTTATGTCAAATTATCTAATAAGCGTTTCACCTTTTCCCAACTTATCAACATATAAACAGAAATCCAGAGCAAAATAAATCACAAATCCTTAAATGAGGGCTCTTTTCTGCATTTATAGATGCATTATTTATGAAAATGCGATAAATAGAATGATAGAAAATCGAATTTTAAAATTGTAAGCAAATGTGATGTAAGTATGATTAAGGTACTCTATCTTCAAAATCCACTTTGTATACAATATGTATTGTAAAAAACTAATTTTTCTATACAAAGAATGTATTTTTTCTGCATTATATGTTCAAATTTATTGAAAATTCTACATTTTTCCCGCAAAAATTACGAAAAGTTTAAATAGTTACAAATTTTTTTAAAAAATTGTTTTTGAAATGATAATTGTGTTTACTTTTACGTTAATAAATACTCAGTGTAGTTCTTAAATTATAAATTAATTGTATTTAGTACAAAGTGGATTTTCAAGATTAATCTAAATTAAGTGCACAGCTTGTAAAACAGACATTTCGTTTTTCCTAACTGCTTATTGTTAACATTTGAATACTCATGAATATCTATCTCTATATGTTTATAACTATTGGTTTTACTTTAAAATAAATATTCATATGTTTGAGTAAAAATACAGATTATTTTGTTAAAATTTTTAAAAACAGAGTTCCATTTAAATAAGACATCAAATTAACTTTTAAAATAAATCAAATACATTTTTTTGTTTATTTATATAACAATAAAAATATGTATAAGGAATTCTGTAATATCCTGTAATCATGATGTTCAAAGTAAAGTAAAAATACTAAAACTTATAGACATAAATGTTTGTTATTTTGAACCGAAGAAGGTGTGAATCGTTGACAACACGCGTTGATGAAGTAAAGAAAGAGTAATTAAAAAGACTTCTAAATAATCTAGAATTTTAAACTTAGAATTTGCAAATTGAGAAATGATGCAAAGTAATCCAATTAATTATGATATGACTTTATATTACATTAAAAAGTATTATTTTACAAATCATAGATGAAAATATCTTTATTTGCGATTTTCTCAAAATGCATTTTTTGTTCATTCCGGTACACTTTTCTCAAAATCTACTTTACCTATATTGCTGATATTTTGCATATTATAAGAACCACAAATTTTCAAAAAAGTGAATGAATTCGTTTTCAAATAAACATTCACAAATTTTAGATGTAGCACAATTTCTGCGTAAAATTTAACAGAAATTAATTTTTTTAAAACTTTTTATAAATTTAATTTTTTAAATTTCATTTCATTTATTTTATAGATTGTTATGTTTGAAAAAACTCTGCAAAATGTTATAGCTATATATGCAGTAGGTTTTATGCAAAGTGTACCTAAAGGTAAGAACATGTCTCGAAAATAAAAAAATAGTTGTTGACTGTTTTTTTCTCCTACAGATTTAATTGTAAGTTAAAATGGAATTTTTTTACATTAACAGGTGCATAAATGTACAGATCATTAAGCTTAAAAATTTTACTTCCGTTGCTTTTAATTTAAGTAAGTGAGTACCATTTAAATTTGATGTAAAAAGTTCATTTTTCCTTCTCGCAGACGTCCCAGTTACTTTAAGCACTCAGATCATTCAATTCTTACTATTATATCTGACACTCTCTATATATTTATTTATTTATTTGTTTATTTATTTATTTATCTTGGTGGCATTTTCAATCATTAATAAAATACATTTTAAAGCGCTCAATTGAGCTGAAATTTTATATACATGATTATTTTGGATGAAAACACAATAATTTAATTATAATTAATAAAAATTAATTAATTAATATTAATTATTTAAAGAATTACAAATACAGCCACGTTGGCGACTTAGCGACCCTTTTGGCGACTTGTGTGTCAAAACTCGAAAAGGTTTTTTTTTCTCACGTTTTAAAGCATTCAGTTGAACTGAAATTTTCTATACACGATTATTTTGGAAGACAATACGATGCTTTAATGATAACTAATAAAAAATAATTACCACTTAATGTTGTGTTCCTGTCATATGTATATACATATTTATATTAATTGTAACTATTTAATAAAAAAGTATCTAAAATAAAATTTTTCTTTGTTGATCTAAGTAGGAATTGACTTAATTTTTTTATATTACTTGTTTTTAAGTATTTCCTTCTGACACACCAGCCACGAGTTTGTTGCCTATTTCTCAACTAAGCTTCTGCGACCACATTCACAAACAGAGAACGTATTCTCTGGAGACTCATACAGCTTAAAAAATTACATTTGTAATATATTTTAAGGTTACAATGTATAGACATACCATATATTAAATCCAAAACTCAGGAGAACATAATGAATTTGCTCATAAATTTTAAGGGGTTTACTATTATTTGTGTTTTTATAGCCCCCTGAAAGAAAGACTAAAAAGCCTTCCTTTTTCAAAAATATTTTTGTTAATAAAGCTATACGCAACAGAAGTTTATTGCGAAACAACTTGCTATATTTTCAGATATTTTCAAATATATTTTATTTATACTCAAAATCATAATATTTTTATAAAAATTTGGCAATAAATAATCTGGAAATAGGGAAGCCTTAGTTACTTAAAGATATTTCATTTTTATGGTTAAATATATTACATTTGAAACTACTTCCCAAAGCAACAAATTTATAAAAGAAATATCTGAATAAAAGGATAGTATTTACTTCGATATATTCATTGAAATAAGTCATTATTTGACTGTGCTTAGAAGAAAGTGCAGTCAAGACTCTTTTTCCCGACATTGTAAAAGTTTATCCATAGATTTCCCTTTCCGATTCCTATACTTTATTTGAGCAAAAACATCTGCTGATTCTACTCATTGGTTGGGAATGTACTCAGAAATGTAGCTATCAATAGCCAGAAACTAGCTAAGTTTATTTCTAGTACCTAGATAAGTTGCATTGCTTTTGGAATAAGCAACAAATAAAAAGAGGGATATATTGATTTTTCCACGAACTAGTTTTTAACTTAATGGAAAATATTTCCCATAATTTTGTATTGGATTCGAGGAAATGTATCTTTAATGAAGGATGAATAAAAATATATATAAATAAACAGAGAATTTTAAAACTATACATTTTTAAATTACATATTACTACTTTTAATTTTATTCCATGCCGTGTACAGAAAAGAGGTATATAAAAATACAAAAAATGTTAGTTGTTTTGGTTTTCAAATTAACATTGTTCTGATTTCATAATATTTATAAGACTTTTCTCAAGTAGTGAATTACATATAGGATTTCAAATTATGTTTTAACTTCTCTTACACAGTAATAAGCCATATCTTAAACTTTTCTATTCATACTAATTATAGATTTAAAGTGCGCGTTATTTATAATACTGTATTTACTTAAGTTATCGTGAACTCTTCCTCACGGATGTATGTGGGGTGCAACGAATTAAGAGACTAATAAAATCAAACATTTTTATTACGATTATCAAATCGCTACCAAAATTCAAACTAAACGAAGGGATTTGTTAACTTAATTAGTAACTTACACATTTATAACATGATTCAGTACATAATTCCACCGCAGACTAATCTTCATAACTTTTTTTCGTCCGGTTATTTTTATTTTTTTATTTGAACTAAGGTAGCTTAAACGATTATTGATCCATAAATTCAGCGTAACTACATTCACCAAATCCTCCAAACTGACAACTTCACTTCACTTTTAATAGAAGCTCTCATTTGATATTTTGCATTACGGAGAGTGTTAATCCAGATATTTGGACATTGAGTGATAGCCGAAGCTCTATTTAGCTTCTGTTTGAATGGTGGAGGCATGGTGACAAAGCTTTTAAATTACTTGAGCGCAACTTATTTTTTCTGGTACTCCCTCATAGGAATGTCTGCGAGAAGGAAATTGCAAATGGTCTGACCCGTGAGGACAGCCATAAGGATTCTACACATGGTGGTTGTCTAACTTTTTCAGAAATTGCTACCTGGCTTAAACAAGACATTAGTGCCTCTTGGAGGTAATCCCACTCACATGAGTGATATGAAGGAAACCGTCTTGGGGGGATGCTTTGACTGGGATTAGCAGTAGGCGAGATGAAAAGATTCTTGCTATGCTTCGCAGCGGACATACTCGAGCTCAACGGCTTGTGGCAGATCTTAAAGTTTACTCCACTTGTCCGAATTGCAACATGACACAAGTCTCTACTGCCCACATCTTGGCCTGTATTGGTTGCCATAAGAGCCAGTTGCTATCAAATCCTGCTACGGTTCTTAACTGTTTAAAAATGCATGGGTTCATGGACTTGATCCAGATGTTTTTGTCGATCAAGTGGGTAAAGTTCCAGTGGGATCGAGTTTATTTAAAATTGGCTGATTATCTCACAATTATGCATGTTTATAGACAATTAGAAGTTAAATAACTTTTAGCTCTTTACACAAAAATGTTAAGATAATATGATATAGAAAATTATCTCTTTTACACACAAAAAAAATTATAAAAAACTTTTTCAAAGTTTATTTATAATTTTAAAAATTTATTAATTTATTTAAAATTTATTTATGTGAGGGAAAACATGTATTTTTTAATCAGATATTTTTTGAAAATGAGAGATCGATTTTTTAAAACTCATAATATGTTTTCAGTATGGGCAGGGGATTAATACAAGTTAGATATTAAAATTCGAAAAGAATGATTTTAGATATGAAATGTTTAATAAATAAATTAATGCAAGCCTAAGTCATCAATAAATATGCGAAGTGAGTTTATTTATATATATATATATATAGATATATATATATACATAATTAAACTGAAGAAATGTGGTTTCCCTTTTAAAAATTTAGTCAAGTTTTATGGTTAATTAGTTTTCAAATTAAAAAAATAATTTTAAAGCTTTGTGTGCTTCATCAAAATTTCTATTTTATGAAAGGAAATTATAAAAAGAAATATACTCAATATTGACTAATACAAAAGCATGAAAAAATATAAGATTAGCCTATTTGTTACTAAATTATAAATTCTATGAAATATTAATTAGACTGGTAAGTGCTGAAAAAGTTGTGCTTAATCTTTAGTTACATTTTTTTATTTTCCATTGTTCAAAATACACAAAAAAAAAACATTATTTCAGCTTTTCACCATTGTTTAATGTTATTTTAGCTGGAAGCGTTACTTTTGTTTAAAATAAACGCAAAGTCACTGAATAAGAACAAAAAAGGCTTTATTTCTCCCATGGTTTCCGATGTCTACATGGGAACAAAGCCAAGTAGCCTCAAACTATGTTTTTTTAATGCTTTTCTTAAAAGCTGTAAAGAGTTGATACAAAGTTAGCGACCACGTTTAAAAATATCTGAAATATCCATTATTTTTTCTCTTTCATAAAAGAATGGGTGGCAATTTTTTAAAAGTCTTAAATGGATTTTATGCTAAACATTGAAAATGGATTTTTTTTCTTTTTTTCACATAGTTATCATTTCTTCCATGACATTTTTCAGGGCTTTCAATTAAATTCCTTTAAATTTCAAATTAGTTATATTAAATTGAAAGAATTATTTCGAATTAATACTTTCAATTTAAGCAACATTTAATTATAAAAACATCACTTATAAAAATGTCTAATAATTTTAACTTACTGCCTGAAACATGCCGTAATGATAAAATGTGTAAGATAAACTCCATACACCAGAGAAATTTATGCATTCAAACTACGCTGCTCACCCACCAGCTTTGATGGGTATTTTATGATATTATATGGCTACATGTATTGTTTTTAAGTAATTGACATCTAAGTTCTTGTATTCACTTTCGATTGTATTGGGAAAACATTCGTATAGCCGTTACCCCTTGATTTAAAAAGGACATCACTTCAATTTCTAAAACAGAATGTTCGAGGGAAGACTTAAAAATAATCGGAATTTATTTTTATTATTTTTTAATTTTACATTTTATTGAATTCTACATTGGTCCCCTTTAACGTATTGTCCTTGTGCATTGATGCACTTGTCCCAACAATTTCACCACTGCTCAAAACAGTTCTTGATCTCTTAAAGCAGGATTCTGTTCAAAGCCGTTAAAATGTTTTTTCTTGCTTCCTACACATCACTGAATTGCCTTACTTTGGAAACAAAAAAAAAAGTCTGACGAAGTCAAATAGTGGAGTTAGGTTGATGAGGCACAAGGAAAATGCTGTTAATTTGTCAAAAATTATCAGACCATCAAAACTGTGTGAGTCGGAGCATCGTTGTGAACGTGCTCCGTAACACGTTCGTTTCCTCCGAAATTTGGTCAATGGTTTTTTGACGATCGTTAACAATTACACATTTTATTTTTGCAATGTTTTCGTTATTTCTTCCTGTCGAAGGATGCTCTGGATGTGTCATGTCTTCAATTGAAATGATGCCATAATTAAGTAGGAAAATAATTTCTAGACATGTGATTTGCCCAAAGCCTTGCCATTAAAGGTTTGTCGAAGCAACGCAATGGTCTCGGCAGCAGTTTTCCAGACAATCTCCTTTCTCGTTGTGTGGAGCACGGTCTAATGAATTTCAACCGAAAGTTTGCACAAGAAACGGGTGTCTGTACAATTTGTTCCTCGGTTGCTCACAGATGACCAAAAAGACAACCACGTGAATGTTTGCCACGACTTGAAGAGTGAAGTGCAAAACAATCCAAATTTTCTTAAAAGAATTGTGACAAGGCTCTCAGTCTCTCTAGGTCTCAGCTGCAGTTTTTTGCTAACAAAAAGAAAATTTCACGAGCACTCTTTGTTCTTTATAGTCGGACATCTCACTAATCGCCAAAGGGTTGAGAACAGGAACGCACACAACAGAACACTCCACTTAACTCAGAATGACGCCATCTCACTAACGACCGCGGGAGACCCCCAATTAACACCACCTAACAGTACAACTCATAACTACAAAATATGCGCACGCAATAGTTCGATTCTGGTTATTTTTAGGTCTCGTCCCCTCGTATTTATCTTTATCACTCCGTAACCCCTCCCACTCTAGAATTGATTTCTGGAAAACCCGCTCTTAGTGGATGACATTAAATAAAATAAACATGGTCACCAAATTTCAAGTATGTAAGTCTAATAGTTCAAAAACACAACTACGACACCCATAATCCCCCGTAACCCTTTTTGGAAGTTGATTTTCTCAAAATCCTTTCTTAGGAAATATTTACATAACAAAAGAAACATGCTTACCAAATTTCAAGTATGGGTCTAACTATTTCGAAGATGTCGTGAAGAGTGAGTGAGTAATTCGCTTTTCTCCTTTACGTAGAAAGTATTACATATCCTTTAAATATTAAAAATTTTCTATAGACACTTCAAGCATTCTAAAACCATTCACATTTTATTTCCACTTATGTAAAAGTTATATTTCAGTTTGATATGAATTCAATAAGTAGAATTTTTCATAAAATATAAAGACTGCAAAAATTCTAGTTGATTCGTAACACATACAACTTGAGATAAAGAAAAATAGTTGATAATTTTATTCAATAACAAAAGTAGTAAAATTAGTAGTTAATTCAATTTTAAAAAGTGTAAGTTTTTTTGAACCATGTTTGGACAGGGTTAAAGATTCTAGTTTTTCGAAAAGATTTTTATTTTAATGTTTGGTTGTAACATATGAAATCACTGATTTCCACCTGTGAGTTTTTAAGATTTTTTTTTCTTCAAATAAAACTTTTTTGACATACTCATATATTATGTATCATTTTAAAGCGAAAACTTTGTTCCATCGTCTTTGATATGTCCTAATTAAAAATGTTGCAATTTATCTAAAATTTTATATGTTTAATCACAATAGGAGTTATGGAGATTTTATAGTATTATTTTTGTATAAGTGGAAGAATAATCATAAAGCTGCAGCAGCTTTCCGAAACATCAATGCCGCATTTGGTGACAGCTCAGTAAACGAACGTACCATTCCATGTTGGTATGCAAAGTACGAATCTGGCGAGGAGAGTCTCACAAACGAAAACCGGAGCAGGTTTGAGACAGTTGTGGTCAACGAAGTCCTACGAGGGATCCCGGAGGTGAGGAGAGTCTCACAAACGAAAACCGGAGCAGGTTTGAGACAGTTGTGGTCAACGAAGTCCTACGAGGGATCCCGGAGGTGAGGAGAGTCTCACAAACGAAAACCGGAGCAGGTTTGAGACAGTTGTGGTCAACGAAGTCCTACGAGGGATCCCGGAAGTGAGGAGAGTCTCACAAACAAAAACCGGAGCAGGTTTGAGACAGTTGTGGTCAACGAAATCCTACGAGGAATCTCGCAGGTGAGGAGAGACTCACAAACAAAAACTGGAGCAGGTTTTAGACAGTTGTGGTCAACGAAGTCCTACGAGGGATCTCGGAGGTGAGGAGAGTCTCACAAACAAAATCCGGGGCAGGTTTGAGACAGTTGTGGTCAACGAAGTCCTACGAGGGATCTCGGAGGTGAGGAGAGTATCACAAACGAAAACCGGAGCAGGTTTGAGACAGTTGTGGTCAACGAAATCCTACGAGGGATCCCGGCAATACTGTTAGAGCTCACGCAAAAGAACCAGGCGTAACTCCTACAACCATTTCCTACCACCTAAAAATGATTGACAAAGTTTAAAAAAAGATTAAAGGGGCTCCTCATGAATCGAATGAGAGTCAAAATAAATAAATAAACGTTTTGAAACAACTTCTGCACTTCTTCACGACCAAAACGATCCGTTTCTCAATCAAATTATGACGTGTGGCGCAAAAAGTGGAATCTGTACGACAATCGGCAACCTTCAAGGCAATGGCTAGATGCCTACAAAGCTCTGCAACACTTCCCGAAACCAAAACTCCATCAGTTGAAGGTTATGATGAATTTTTGGTGGGCCTCAGCCGGCTTGATCCACCACAACGTTCTAAAATCAGGTGAAATAACTACAGCAGATCAGTATTTCAATGAAATTGACGAAATGCACCAGAAACTTGCACATGAACAGCTGAGATTGACCAACAGAAATGAATCAATTCTTCTCCACCACAAGGTTAGACCACATGTTTCAATGATCATTCGACAAAATTTGTACTCGTTGAGCTACGAAACCTTAGACTCCTCCCCCCACACAATATTCACCTGAGCTATCACCTACGGATTATCCTATTTTCAAACATCTGGATAACTTCCTACGAGAGAAGTGCTTCAGAAATGCAAGATATGCTATAACGGCATTCAATGAGTTTGTTGCCTCCAGAATTGCTGAATTGTACCATACCTGCATAAAAAAATTGCTTTCCGTTGGCCAAAGTGTGTTGAAGCTTATGGTTCTTATTTTTATTAATAGTTTGTTCTATAAAAAAGATAAACTTATTTAAAGTAGACCGTAAGAATCGGATATTTTGTTTTATAACCTAATAATTCGAATTTTTGGCAGCATAGCTTAAAATTTTAGATGAGCTAAAACATGGAGATATCCATTACGTTTTTAATACAAATATCAGAAAACTATACTAAATGTATTTAACCATGAAATGTAATAATTGGCTCATTTAAAAAGCCATTTATTCTTTATATTTCCTCCCTTCTATTTAAACTCATCAGGAAACCCTACTCATCAAAGAAAAACTGCCCATCATTCCGCTCTATTAGTGTGGTGAGAAATAATCATTACTACGTGAATTACCAACTCTTTTTCTCCAAAAACGACTGTATCGTACAGCTCCTTTTAAAAAAAACCTGTAGTTTTCCAAATGCTATTTTTTCTCATTTAAGTATCGCTTCCTTTTGTCATTATCGTTTATTCCACATTTTTTTTCTTTTAGCTATTTCCTTTGCAACACTGGCGACGGAAGACATACGAGTCCACAAAAGTTGTTAGCGCCGCCCTCAGGGATCTACTAGGGCAAAGGGGCGGAAAAAAGATCTCTGTTCATTAGGACCACCTAATAAATGCCTCAACGCTGTACCGGTGAAAGTTACTTTTTTTTCTCTCTCTCTCCTTTTGATTTTCACAGAAAAAACTACACCGACAATTAATGTTCTATAATTAAGAAGAAGGAAATTATTTTTTAAATGAATCCCGGAGTCGTCAAAATTTTCAGATTCATTTTTGGAATTTTTTTTTTTTTTAGAAAAGAACGAGATTTTTTTTTTGGTTCCATTTCTTTTGAACACTGCAATGGTAAGCTTTAAAAGTAGAGTTTCACTAATTGCGGATACGTTAGTTTTTTTATTTATTTATTTTCTTAGATTTTTTTTTGGAGCTCAACCTTGAAGAAGTCACGTTTAGAAACATGATATATTCGTTAATAATTACAGAAAAATTATATTACATGCACATGACTTCCACTTGAAAAAAAATTGCTTTTTTTCTATAAATATTATAACCTTGCTTAAGTAATATAATACTTCTTCATAAAACTTTAAGGCAAAGGGAAGAAGAATATGATAAAGATTTATTTTTGGAATTATGTACATTTTTAAAAATGTACTACTTTTTTTCTGATTTTAACTTTTTTTAAATTGATATCACATGTCTTTCCTTTTAATGCTCATTTAATACATTTTTATTATCTTTAAGGGATTTGGATGATGCTAAAAACGTAGATGTAACAGCCTATATTACCATTTTTAATATAAGATTGAATTGTTTTGATAATTTAAGAGGTAATTCAGGAATCGCACCTTATTGAAGAAATTGAGATACAAAATTTTAAATAACAAATAATTCAAGTTACCATTAATATTTTTCTGAGAAATATTTCAGCGGAATTTTATGGCAGTTAAAATAAAAAAAATGTGATATTTTAGTTTTAAAGAACTTTTCCCTTCTGTAAGTCGTTTTTTTTATAGTTAAAATTTGAAAGACGGAAAACAGAGAATTATGCTTCGAAAATGCAATTTTTTTAAACATAACCTCAACAGAAGCAGCTTTATTTTTATATCAATGTATTTACTGTTATATATATTAGGTATACAACTTTGCTTCCACCGTTTTTTTCCGAAATTCTAGGCTTTATTGTAAAAAAACTGATTATACATTTATGATTCAGTAATTGCGTTCGATAACGATTGCCTGTGATTGTTTCAGTCGGTTTTAAGAACTCATAATACACTACGTCGAGCTAGTCCCACCAAATGCCATGCTGGTCTTCGATGTCAAAATCACCGTTCTTGAAGCGTTGAAACCACTCTCGGCACGTTCTTTCACTAAGAGCGACCTCACCATAGGTATTTGACAGCATTCGATGAGCCTCAGCCGCAGATTTCTTCATATTAAAGCAGAAAATTAAAACCTCCCGCAAATGACGAGAATTTGGCTCGTAAGCTGACATGTTTAATCGAGAATAACTTTATGATACAGACACAAATCGACTAATATTTCGATGACTTTATGTTTACAAATAACTAAGCTTATTGTTTGACATCTACGATCTATTTATTTCGACTACCACTTACCGCTACAGCCATCTGTTGCAAAACGGCAGAAGCAAAGTTGTACACCTAATATAAAGAGTATTTTTTTCCAGGTATAGAAGTTTAAGTTGGCATTATTTTCCAAGATAGCGACCGATTTAACAGCTGTCAAGTGATTTATTTTCAGTTTGGTTTGTCAATTCATCAAAACGATCATCAAGCAAGGCGTAGATTCGTCGAATGGGCCCAAAACGAGATTACCGTTGTTCCCGATTTTCATAAGCGAATTTTGTTTAGCGATGAAGCGCACTTCTGGTTGAATGTCTATGTCAACAAACAAAACTGCCGCATTTGGAGTGAAGCTAATCCACAAGTGTATGTCGAAACACCGTTAAATCCAGAAAACTGACTGTTTGGTACGCTTTATGGGCTGGTGGAATCATTGGTCCGTACTTCTTCAAAAACGATGAAGGCCACAACGTTACAGTCAATGGTGATCGGTATAGAGCCATGATTACTAACTTTTTCATTCCTAAATTAAACAATCATGATGTCCAGGAGCTGTGGTTCCAACAAGATGGCGCAACATGTCACACAGCTCGTGCCACAATCGATTTATTGAAAGACACGTTTGGTGACCGCCTAATTTCACGTTATGGACCTGTGAATTGGCCTCCAAGATCTTGTGATTTAACACCGCTAGACTATTTTCTGTGGGGCTACCTAAACTCATTGGTCTATGCGGATAAGCCATAAACGCTTGACCATTTGGAAGACAACAGTCGCTGTGTTATTGCCGATATACGGCCACAAATGTTGGAAAAAGTCATCGAAAATTGGACGTCCAGATCGGACTACATCCGAGCCAGCCGTGGCAGTCATATGCCAGAAATCATATTTAAAATGTAATGCCACAAGATTATCTTTCGAATAAAAAAAATTCATGTCAATCGAATAATACATCGTTGTTTTATTGCAATTTAAAGTTCTATACCTCTAAAAAAACCCTTTATATCTCTAAGCCATTCTTTTCTTTATAAAACCTTTCTCAATTTTTTTCATATATTCCTCTGAAGATACAGATATTAAAATCAAATATGTACAATTGTGAAAATTAACCAGATTGGTACCTTATAGTATCGATGAATTTTATTGTCTATATTAAGTACATCAACACATACAAACTAGCTATAAAACTTTACTTTCAACAATTTCCTATATCATATATCGACAAATGCTTGGCCTACCATGACAAAATCTTCCACTTACCATGACTACAAACAGTGAATCTATAAGACATTTATAATATAAAATAACTTATTGGTTATTTTGTGTTTTATTTTTTAACACCTTAAGGTTACTTCATTCGTTCCCCAGTGCCATCGTTTTTATACGGTGGACTGGAGGGGTGAGGGGAAGTGCAGACATAAGAAAATTTTTCTCTGAGATAAGTAGATCTTCCGCAAACGCTGTCATCATTTCATTATATTCCAAAGCCTTCGGAATAGTTTTATTGATTCCAATGCAAATAAAAAAGATTTTATTTTGGAAAGACGTATATATACGTCTGGGACATTTAATGCACATGTTGGAGGTGACGTATTATTACACTGCGGGCAGTTAAGGGGTTAATACAGTGCTTCTCAAAATTTCATTCTTTGCAACCCAATATTGAATCATAATTTTCATCGTGCACCCCTTTATACACAATAACAATGTATTAAATTCAATAGTACTACACTTTGATGCTGAGGCCACAATACGAATTTAACATCTTAAGTGCTACTGGCGTGTATAAACGTCTCTCTCAGCCAAAGCGTTAATTGCCCCGGACGCATATATACGTCTTTCCGAAGTACGATCTTTTCTGTGCACAGCTATGCATAAAATTATTTCGAAGGCTTTGGAATTCAAAAAAAGACCTTGACAGTGTTTACTTATTTCAAAGGTTTTTTTTTATTTTTTATTCCTTTTCTCCCCTCTTCTCAATACATCAATTTTATAACTAACAAGCTTATTGCGTCACTTGTTATTTTTAAACTTGTTTTTAACTTAGTATCGCTAAATTAATTATAAAATATATTGCACAGTACTGATACATTTATACGGAGTATTGTATCATTGTAAATGTGTATTTTATTTTTTATTATGTTTTCAACTTTTTAATATACCTCCAACTTTTTACGCCGCTTTTCAAAGTTGTCAGGCATCCCCCCCCCCCGGGGAGGCGTTGCTCACAGTTTGAGAAACGCTGGGTTAATATAAAAGAATCCAAAATACCTCAAAGGCCCAGGAACTTCCAAATATTAAGTTTTGCTAGAAACTCAAAAGAAAAATTCAACAATTTTAACCGAAAGTTCTTAAACCTGTGCGCTTACTGATAAAAGTTATTTCTGAAACAATTCAATTTAATTATTTCTGAAATAGTGCAAGCATGTAAGTCAAATAATTTTTAACCAAAGCAATGGATTTCATACGCTTTCATACAGATTAAAAAGCGAACTTGAAACAAATTCAACCAAAATTTGTGACTTATTATTCCCAAGCAAATGAAAATTCAATAAAAGTCAATTATATCCTCAATTGCTTGCCTCCTCAAATATTGTTCGGAACAATCCAAAACTGTAATTCTCTTGCAAAATATTTGCTCTTCCCATTTCCGAAGTCTTCCTATCAGTATTCGAATCTCACTTTTCAAGTAAAATAGATTTTAAAACGACATTAAAATGCCGCAGAGTTTACAATGTCCCACTTCAGTGTTAGGCTTCATTTCGTATGCATTAGATAGCGAAATGGATCGTAGAGAACCAGAATAAATGGCCGATAAAGATCTGGGATTTTTAATTAACTCTTGAATCCCGGATCGTGATCCCGTCCCTGATTTTGTCTTGGGCACGTGAATGAATTGCCGAGGATAGAAAAATTAGAAAAGTGTTGTTCGAATGTTAATTAATCCAAAATAGGAGTGATTGGATAGCAAGAATTATCTGACAACTTTTAGGTACCCTTAAAATAAAATAATCCAGGCTCTTCTGCCGTTAAAATTTCGGAATAGCATGTTTATGTGAGTGTCGTCTGACCTTACAGAGAAAGGTTAATTGAAAGGTTAAAAATCAATTTCCTCTGCAGGATTTATTCTTATGGCTTTGATTAGAATGATTGCCCTATATATAATTCTAGAGAATTATTAATATGTTTATTGAGCATTAAATTGCTTTCCTTTGTGTGTGAAGTATTTTACTTAAGAATCATATTTCAATTACATTGCGATGAAAATAGAAATAATTTGCATTTTTAATTTTAATACTGCTGTGTGAATATTTATTATTTATTACTTATCTTTACTTAGGGACGTCTTAAGACTCTTTGAAAACCTAGGCCTAGAGAAGATTTTTTGAGGCCCTGGGCTCCTAAGCAAGAGTAGGCCCTACCTGAGATCTTTTAACGTACACAGTATATAGCATCTATATTCAAATATTCGTTCAAACGGTAATTTGAAACAAATAAATGTGCACGACGCACAAATCTCAAAACACTATGCACAAACTGACTCAATCGATGGCCGCATTTCGATTAAATGAGTTGAACGAATGTTTATGGTATTAAGCTTAGGCTTAGACATGGGTAATGGTCACCCCCATAATAATACAGTTTTACCAATTTTACCAGTTGACATGCAGTTTGTAATTCCCTGTTTTTCGGAGAATATGTACGGTAATAATATTTGACCATTAAAATTACCCGAATCATGATCTTCTTTAGACAGAGCTGAGTACGAAATAAGGCCCCCACCGAAGGCAAGGCCCTAGGCCTGGCCCCAGTTGGGGGGGTCCTAGGGGTCCGGACCCCCCTCAAGCCCTTGATTTTTTTCCGATCGATTATAATTCTAAGTATATAGTACGTAAAATTTAATTAAGTATTTGTTATTAATGATTAATTTTATTAATTAATGCTAATTATTTATTCAATAATTAGTTTTTTACTGTATTTTGTTCCCGAAAATCGACAAAACCAAAAGGATCATGATACAAGAATGGTGAACTTTCGACCCCGGACCCCCGCCCCTTGAACAATTCCTGTGTGCGCCACTGTGCAGGATTATTCATAATTCCCTCCGGAGTTTCGAAGCGCTGTAGTAAAAAAAAAAAACTAAGACAAGAGAGATTACTACAAAAACGAGCATTTTAAAGATTACAGAAAAATAATAACATATCTTACAGTTGTTCTATGGGAGAAACTTTGGCTACACAGTATATATCAATACAATAATCCAGTTCCTGCCACACTCGACTCAAACATGGTACTATCAACGCTATTGACAGTACATGTTGTCCTTTCACGCTGTTCTGATACATCACGCAGCAATGCGGGTACGAAAACTTGGTCTAGTGTGAATTTGTGTATGTGTTATTATCAAATAAAATGAATAACACTAACACAAAAAGGATAACACGTGTTTTCAATAACGATAATATTACCTTGTTGAGTGGCGTATGGCAGGAACTGGACTTTAACATTGATGTATGGCGTGCAACCAAGATTTCACTCACAAAGCATCTCTGAGGAACGTAAAAAAATTTGATTTATTTTCCTTCAAATGTTTTTTTATTGTATTCTTCTTAATTTTTTATTACAACCCCGGAGGGGATTATAAATAACCCTGTCCATTTTAAAAATCCATTAAGCACATTACCTTTGTCATTGAGGAAAACAGGTCATTATATTTATTACTTTACATTACTCTCTTTACTGAGTATTAACTTTCAGAAATAGTTCAGAATATTAAAATAGCCTTCACAAACATGCACAATATAAAAAGGTGCATATAATTTGTATCAAAGTTTACTAAATATTTAACTGAACATTTCATGATAAACATTTTTATCATACACAAACGTGATTGATGAAGTATTAAAATGCCTTTAATGTTTGTTCATAAATTTTTCAAACTATTAATTGAAAGAATCGCCTTAGACAGCTCAGCCATCCTGACACACTAGTGGGAAGAATTTGAAATTCCAAATGAAAGTTTCGATTGCTGCCTGATGAAATTTCAAAAAAACAACGTTTACTTCTGTAAGCCTCTGAATATTAGCAAGTACATAAAACATAAACGAAACAAGGAGAGATTAATTTAAAAATTGAAATTTCACTTTTCTGTTAAAGTATTCGACAACGTTCAGAACCGTGATTTTGCAAAAGCGTGTAAATGGATAATATTTATGATATTTAGTGTCACTTAGATTAGAAAATGAATATAAAATTGTTTTAATAATAGTATTAAACAAAAAATTATTTAAGTACAATATTTTGACAAAAAATGAACATAGAATGACCCATTTTCAAAATATTCTCCTTTTGTGAAAAATCCTTCTATTATAATAATTTTTAGATGTATATAGCTCAAATCTCTATACAGAGGCTCAACTAGAATTTTTGGAATACATAACTTAAAAGTGGGTTTATCCATGTTTTACAACTATAGAGGGGCGAAATTTTAAGAAAAAAAACGCCAATAATTATTTCAATTGGTTGTAACTCTGAAAATAATGTGAATTTTTCAAAAAAATCATAGTTAAACCTCTGTACAGAGGTCTGAGCTATATACAGGCAAAATATTATTGTGTTAAAAGCATTTTTCACAAAAGCAGAATATTTTGAAAAAAGGTTATTCGAAGTTAATTTTTTGTCAAAATATTGTATTTAAATATTTTTTTGTCAAAATGTTCTTAAAACATTTTTATACATGTATTCTAATCTAAGCGACACTAAATATCATGCAAATTATCCATTTATGCGCTTTTTTTTAAAATCACGGTTCCGAACGTAGTCGGATACCATAAGGAATTCTATGACAGCTAACATTTCTGGTTCATAGCTAAACCACTTTTCTTTATTTAGGAGAGTTTCCCCACTTCTGTTGTAGATCGGATGGTATTGTTCATTTTCTGATTCTTAAAGTAATATTGCACCATAGTCGTATATACTAGCATCTGTGTGCTTTTGCATTTTATCATAAAGACTAAAAATATTTAGAGCAGCTTCAGACGACAGAGCGTCTTGTAATTGTCGAAAAGAAATACATTATTTATCACCAAAAACAAAATAATTTTCATTATGCAATAAATATCTAAGTGGCTTAGCTATGATTGAATAATATTTAATGAGCTTGCGAAAATACCAGATAAGGCATAGAAATTGTTGAACATTTTTAATTTATTTGAGTGACGGAAAATTCTTGATGGCTTCAAGTTTCTCAGCGAATGGTTTTGTTTTTACATTCTCTACTAAATATCAGCAAGGAATTCGATTTGAGAATGCACAAATTGGCATTTTTAAAGTTAATCTCGAGGCCAAAATTTATAAGAACGTTCAAAACGTGTAATTTACACTTTCTTAATATCATCTTCAATATTTTCAGAGGGAAAATGTGTCATCCATACAGACAATAATAGTATTATCGCGCAGTAAATCTCTCAATGCATAAAAAATATGAAGTTGAAAAACTACAGAGGGCAAATAAAGTCTAAACGAGTGGTAAAATTAAACTCTAAAAGTCCTTGGTCAGAGTTATAAATGCAGTGTTTCTAAAGGATTGATTGTTTCTCTATAATTTTATAAATTTCAAAAATTTATTAGTTACCGTTAAGACTCGAAAGACGTTAACGTGCATATCACCTAGATAATCTGCTGATTAACTGATTTGCTCCGTTTAAGTGCGGAATAGAGAATTTGCCACATTTTAATTTGGTAATCTTCGCATTAGGGGTTTCCGTACAGTTAAAGTTCAAAAGTTTGTTTCTCTCCTTTTTTTTTAGGAATTCTGAGTGAACGTTAGCTCATCCCAGAACAATTTAAACTAAACATTTGGAAACAGAGACAGTAAATGTATTCAATAAAAGACTCCCAGAGTTAATTTATAATAAATTTAATTGCGGTGACCAGTATGTTCTGGGAACAAATTAAATGTTAAAAGTCCCAATATTACAAAGTGTAGTTGTAAATACCAATATAGCAATCGAAACCATGATAAAAAATTATAATTTACTAAATTGCATGATCGAGTAAGACACTACGCCTTTGTCTGCGGAATCCTAATAGGCGAAGAGCAAACCATTTGATTATTTGTATTATAGTTTTCAATGGATTGATGGTTTATTCTGTCAACTAATTTGTTGTTTTTTGATTGTATTAATGTGATTCTTTAAATATCGGAAATAAATGAATGACATTATGTCAATTTCCTTAATTGCAATAATATTTTTAACCGTTTGATTCTTTGTATTGTAATTTTCCATTTGATTGATTATTGATTCTATCAGCTAATGTGTTGATTGTTCTACTGTATTAGCTTGATTCTTTAGTCAACAAAAAAATAAATAAACAACTTTTAATTTAAGCGTACGGAAACATTGTTGTCGTCCCACCAAAGAACGTATTTACTTCCTAACGAGTTCCTAGTAAGTAATGTACCGACTAATGAATGTCTAGCAGATTATCCAGATAATTCAAGAAATGAAACAATTTTCCGTACCTTAACGGATTATTCTAGTTAATGTGCAAATTACCTAGCTAATCTGTAGATTCAATGATTTCCACATATCATCAATAACATACTTGTAGGTAGGTTTGTCTAAGGGAAAAACTTAATTTGGTACCAAGGCCCTCCCCTACTATGATGGGAGAATTGCTAGTTAGCAGAATGAACCAAAGTGGTAACAAAACAAGCACAATTATTAGGACGAAAACACGAACTAGGCGCATCGTGTCTTGTCACTTTTACAGTGTTGCGTTTAGTTGCTTTTTTACGTACTCGTCGTTGTCCTTCTGTTTCGTTCCTTCATTTTGTATTTTTTTCGTTGTTCCCTTGCTTGCTTGTTTTTATTCTTACTACGCGTATCTCACTCCATTGCGGGCTTTTATAGTCACATGTCGCGTTATTGGAGTATACTGCAATCTGATGACAAAGAGTACGGGCTGACCTTCATATATATCGTAGTAGTTAGTAGTAGTCGTCGTAATCAGTGCCGATTTACCCATTCGGCACTTGGAGCGGGTGCTCAGGAGCTTGGATAAGCTGGACTTAACCAGATTTTCTGGTTATAAAATTCAATCCTCCAGTGCCAATGGGGCCTGAAGATCTTCTGCGTCCAGGGCTTGAAATGAACTTAAATCGTCACTGGTCGCAAGTAAGTGTTACAGTAATTACCTTTTTGTTGAGAATGGGAAAATAACACATCAAAATATAAGGAAATATTGATAATGTAACAATAAATATTGAAAAAAATATTTTTATCAAAAATTATTATTTGGTCTTAAAGATTCAGTGGGTCTAAGTTAAATATTTTAGTCGTAATTTAAGTGAGATGCACTTTACATTTAAAGAAAAATCTGTGAATTTAGATGGGGAAAATTAACATCCGTTTCAATATTTAGTTGACGGAGGACTTCCTTGGAAGGAAAAGTGTATAATTATTCAATTATATATAGAATGTTAACAGTTGGTGGGCATATGATAACTCAGAATAGGTACTTCTGTGTTTGATTTGTTTGTTTTCAATGAAAAGAAAACTACTTGAGAATTGGAATTTTTATTTTATATGCAGGTATAAATTATAGTTTAAGTATTGTAACAATATTTCATAGATATATAGGAATCCATTTTCCAAAGAATTAGAGTATTGTTAAATTAATGGTTGTTTCTTAAATACGCTTGTGTGCTGTGAATACTAATCATTATCAGAAACATGACAGTTTATGAAATACATTATTCCATGTCGAAAATATGTTTTATTTGGAGAGAGTTAGTAATAAAGAAATAAAAAATACTTATCATTGTTCGCTTTGCCCTTAGAATATGTAATAAGGAGTAGCAGTGGTCGCGAGTTTCCTGATAAGGCCTCAGTATATGATATGCAAGAAATGCGGTAATCCAGAAATTAAAGGGAGGAGATTCCTGTCTGGTGATATTCAAGTCGCGTTGCGAACTTGAATCTTATATCCACCAAAACGAATACGGTATTATAAGGAATTTAATTCAGTAGCGTATTAGGAGATCTTAGCCTCTTAAGTCTTCACGTTGCAGAGTGTACTATGGTAATTGAAGAGTTAAATTTCAACTTGTTTCACTTGATTATGAGTTAATGTTATTAGTTCAGCTGTATAAATAAGGTCCAATGTGACTTTCGTAAGAGAAAATGGCTATTTGAAACACACAATTAATTAAAGATGAAGGAAATGTATTATTACTTTAAAGCCCGTACATTTTTGGGGGAATTGAATCTTTTGGAAAATTACTAAAATATTTTATGATAATTAATTAAAATATTATTAACGTGACTGAATATTCGTTCGGAACCATGATTTTGAAAAGGCGTATAAGCGAATAATGTTTACATATTTAGTATTATTTGGTGTTTATTTATTTAGTCGAACTAGGATTCGCCTACAAAATTGTTTTAATAATATTATTGCAAGAAAAAATTTATTAAATGCAAAAAAAAGAAGAATGAAGGCATAATTTCAAAACTTTATCCTTTTATGAAAATTCCTCTCATGATAATAATATTTTGTCCATATGTTCTTCTACACCGGAGATGAACAAGAATTTTTGAAAAATTCCCACTATTTTCAGAGTTACGATTAATTGAAATAATAACGGGTATTTTTTTGTTAAAATTCCTGTACTCTGATGTATAAAAATATAAATGTGAATTCATTTCTTAAATTAAATACAATACAATTATAGTTCAACCCCTTTCAGAAGTCCTTGCTTGTGTATATAGGTAAAGTTTTATTATTATATGGAAGAATTTCTTATAAAAGGAGAATGTTTTGAAAATATATTATACATATGTGTCAGAAAAAGTGCATTTAAATAAATTTTTCTTGTAATAATATTCTTAAAACCTTTTACAGTTTATTCTAATTCAACTGACACTAACTATCAAAAGTTATCCATTTATATCCTTTTTCAAAATCACGCTTCCGAAAGTCGTCACTCTCCTTAAAAAATAAGAATCTTTCTTATTTTTTGTGCATTTTTTAAAATTTATTTCTATTTAATGTCACATTTTTAAATAATTTTCAAACAGATCTCCACACTTTCATGTAAAAAGAATAATAATAATAGTAAAATTCGTCACATTTATTGCCTAGGAAAGAATGTTTTTATTCTTCTTACCATCTTAAAATTTCTCTTCAGTTTTACCCTTAAAGGCCCATAACTGAAGGTTTTATAACGAAAACTTAATTTCCATAACTGGATTTGGAGCCCCATAAGCGCTTCCAACACCTAGAATCAAATTTTAAGTACCTAACTATTCAGCGCAGAAATAAAATTTGCATTATTAAAATCCCAAATTACACTAATGTAATTTTCTAAAACACGAGCTAAGAGTCATCTCGGCACTTTTATTCGAAGAACACCTCTTAGAAGAAAGTTACCACCTTCCGAATTAACAAGACGAATTTTCCCATTTACTTAGACCACCCAAAACTTCCCACTTTTCCCAAGTACCCCTTTCCATTGTTAGCTTCATCACAATCAACGTTAAACCCATTTTCCATATCGTTAACTGTTCGTAATAGTCTCTCCCCCTCTCTCCCTTCGATTATACCATGGAAAGAGGGGGTAGTGCACTAATTGATAGATAGTAGCAATAGACCCGGGGCCCTATACATATAATCGTCCCTTTTACTCTAGTTTGGGATGGTGAGTTAATGTCTCCATTAAAGGGATAAGGTTTGTGGGATCGAACCCTCCATTTTGAAATAGGGAAGGGTTATCCCAGGCAAGAGAATGGATGTCCTGTGACTCCCACTAATTGCGGCATGTTCCTAAACAGAATGCAGTAGAATTTGAGGTGCGGGGAATTTGAATAGGCTGATTTATTCATGCGCCCCTAAAATTAAAGCTATAATGGGAATCCTAGGTGATTTATGGGTGTAAACGAGTGTTGAAGTGTGACGAAGTTGTGGTGAGGGGGTTTGGTAATTTTGTTCAGTTGAGTAGTTCTGAGCTCGAATTCTGGCTAAATTCATGCTGGAAAGACAGACAAAATGTTTAAATACAAGTTATTTATTAAGATGATGTATCTATACCAAGCAAAAGTAAGAATGTGTCGAAAATAATGGGATTTATAAGTTTATGTCTTGAATCTTACAAAAAGTGAAGTTACTGCACGTATTTTGATGTATGTTAATAAAAAGTTATCATGGATTTCACATACTTAATTTAATAACATTGGAAACATTTAACCTTTAACTGCCGATTAAAAGTATACAATTTTACTTGGCTGGTGAATGGGGTGAAAGTAAAAGGCCCAGATAAGCAAATTTTTCTTTGAAATAACTAAACTCTTCGCAAACACTCTCAGCATTGTTTAATTACATTCCTAAGCCTTCGAAATAATTTTACTGAAAGCGGCTCAAAGAAAAGTATCGCATTTTGGAAATACCCGTATATACATCCGAGGCACTTAACGCACCTGTTAAGAGGGACGGATATATACACCGCAGGCGGTTAAGGGGTTAGAAAGTTGAAGGAAAATTTTCCAAAAATATATGAAAAGATTTCACTTGATTTAAAACATTTTACTGGTAGAATTTATTAATTCGTTGCAGTCGATGAAGGAATAAAGAGACTTATTGTTATTTTAGTTACATATTTATTTAGTTAATTCAAGCATACACAACACAAATAGTGACGAAATACAATACAATGTCATGTAGACCTTAAGACGATACACAAAAGCATTCTCGATCGATAATCGGAGTTCTGGATCCATAAGTGGAGTCAGACCGAGCTTTAGTACTCTTGGGGTGAAATCTGAGCACTCGCAGATATGTCTTGGTGTGAGTGGTTGGAGTTCAGGGAAGTTTTTACACTCTATGTAAGTTTTATTTTTCTTGCCCTTGTCGTAATCAGTTCTTAGTCTTGTGATTATGGATGTTATGATACTTGAAGTGTCGAAGTATGTTATGAGGGGTTTCTTAAAGGAATGGAATAAAAGTCTTGATCTAATCACAGTGTTTGCATCAGCAAGTGTGATGATAATAAAAGGTTGGCCACGTTCTCTTGTTTCTTTGAACAAAGAATCAGCACACTAATTTCCTTCGATATTTACATATGCAGGTATTCGTCGTAGCATACGGTATTTCTTCTTGTAATGCATTTGATCGAGTAGGAAATTGATGGAGGATGTAATGTTAGTATTTTCGCTTATGACGGCCTCTACGGCAGATTTAGAATTTGAAAAGATTATCAATTCTTCTGTGGTATTCATAGCTTGAGAGTCATACATATATATATATATATATATATAGTGAGGGCTTCCCAAATCGCTAAGGGCTCAATGGTGAAGTATTAAAAATGTGTTCGCATTTCCTGTCTTCTGGAAAGAGAATGAGAATACCAGCTCCACTTTCGTTGAGGTATTTGTCTGAGGGACAATCGATGTAGAAAAGTATCAGGTTGTCTTGAGAAAGCTTTTCTAAACAAAATATTGCACTATCCATTTTTCTAAGGATAGTGCAATATTTTTCTTTTTTCGTAAATGTCTTAAATGTTTTTCTTTGTTTATCTTAATGTTTTCTTAAAATCTCTTTTTGACCCTTTACCTACCGCATTATGATTTACTGCAGTTTTTCTCATGCAATTTTTTTTTGGATCATTACATTGAAAATTTTAAGGGATATACATAAACAAAATATTCATTCAAATTTGGGGAAATTAATCCGTTAGAGCTAATTAATATTACTTAAAGATATTCAACTGTAAAAATAATTATATACACTGTTTACTTAAAATAAATAGTCAAATCGGTTTCTAAGGTCTTCATTAACATACAAAAATAATAAGTAAATGACACTTAAATTTTGACATTAACTATTTTTTCGGGACAAAAATGATAATCTTCACAATTCTCTGAAAACGCAATTTCTGCTATAAAACTATTCGCCTTCCTCGCTAAAATACTCATCAGAGAACCCGTGATGCCATATATCTTGGTAGAATAGATTTCAAAAAATATTCCTGCCAAGTATCGTAAGAATATTCGTAAAAATGGTTATTCTATGTAATTTTAAAGTGAGAAGTACTTATAAGTACCGTCGGTAGATAAAAGGTTAAGAAACGTTGACTTTTCAGCCTGCTTTATACAAAGGATTACTCAAAGAACAATAAAACTACCGTACAGTAAATTCTAAATAAATCAAACAGAACTATAAATATTCAACATGATACAAAATATTGCCTGTCAACAATATGAGTTGTCAATAAGGTGAAAAAGTAAGTACAATAAATCAAATTTTGTTATTCAGTGGTAACATAAATATTTTAAAGCATGTAGGCTTATGCTTTTCTTTTAGTACTTTTTCTTATTTTTTAAAAAATAGATTTTATATAATACCATAGTAATTATAAAATATTTCATAATAATGATGTTTCTTTCATATTATTATAACATCTTCTAAAATAGTTTTAGCAACTAAAAATTACAATTATAATGACCTATCATCAAAACAGCCGAAGAATTTTTAAAAATAGCTTAATAACAAATCTTTCGCAAGTTACACATGCAAAATAAAATCCTCTGTGTATAAAATATAATGCTAAAACAGCAAATTTAATAACATTTACATTAATCTGGATATAATTTAAAATATAACAAGTTAATAAATAGTGAGAATTCCTAATTAATTTTCGAAGAGTTTCTCTTTCGAACCAAATGGAAAGTAATACAAAATTTCCTTTTCCAATAGTTTCTGAATTGAAACTACAGACGAACTGGTGTGTAAATGACAGCTGTAGTACATATATCTGCTTCAAATATCTTTATTTAGCAATAAAGTGATACTTAGAAGTTTGTTCGAATAAGAAAACATTCTAAAAGAAAACATTCTAATAAAACAGCCGAATCCATCTAACTCTTTTGATGTACTTGACTTACGAAATTGAAAGGTATTAAATTTCCATTTTCGTAAATATCACGGAACTCTCCCAGACTATTCTGAGAAATATTTTCAAAAATGTTCGATTTTGAGATGACGTGTAAATTAAAAAAGTCTTAGTTGAAGAGAGTGGAAATATTTTTAAAATGTATCTCGTTTCAGCAACTTACTTTTTGATTTTGGGGTTGATCTTTAGAGATTCAAATTCAAAAGCTATTTTAAATTGCAAGTGAAAAACAAATTCGAAAAATCTGCATTAATTTAAGAAAAATGGCAAAAAAACAAATATGTTCGATTAAAAAAAAGTGTATTTCGCGCGAAATAATTTTCTTTATATTATAATCGATTAAATAGTGAAGAATTTTAATATGAACAAATTTTAAGTAAAATCTTCCAGCTTAATAGTGATGTGATTCATTGTAATTGTTCCAGATATGGCTTAAGAAATTGTTTTTAAGGTATATCCGAATTAATTTGTTCAAACTTATAGTGTTTAATCGATTTTTAGAGATTTTTAAATGAAGTAATTGCATACAAGAATATTTATAAAAAGCTTCTACCAAAAGAAATTACTTGTTACTTCTGCATTTCTAAAATGTTAACAGCATCATCAAAATGTGTGTGTTCATTAAAAAATAATGTCTTCCTTTTTGATGAGACATTTTAAATAATAAATTATTTTTAAAAATCAATCAAAGGCTTCTCTAATATTGTAAGAAATGATAAAATTTACTTCAATATGTGTGTGTTTTAATTAAAATAACAACTAATAGGAAATCCTAACCCTCTTTCGTTGGAACTACTTAAAATATTTTAAGAAACTACTTTTAATACAATTATCAATTTTATTGAATGAGAAAATGTCAAAAAGAACTAAAAATATTTATTTTTTATTTGTTAATTTTAAAATGAAACAGAACATCAAATTTGAAAAAGAAAAATAAAGCAAAGTACTATCGACCATAACCAAATTTCTTATAAATTTTACTTTGATCGAAATTGGTGTTAATTAGTTAATTGATGTGTTGCTTAATTAATTTTACCGAGTCTTTAATTGTGCTAACACAATGCATGTTTTTTAATCGTAATGGGTTTATTTTCTTGCCTATTTTATAGTTGATTTGCCTAAAAACCCGGCAATGCGCATGCATTGAATGATTTTTTTTTGGAATTATAGCAAGTGGCTAAAATAAATGTTCTAGAATGTAAGTTTTTCATCAAATCATTTCTGTTCATTTTCTACCAATATATTAAATTAGGAAATATAATTAAATATAAAAGTATTTTAAGAAATCTAAAAGTTTTTAACCATTATTGGTAATTAATTGGTAATTACTATAAATGCTTTTTAAGGTATCCGAACACGTTGAAAATGACCAAATTCAGTCAAGACAGATATTGTTGTTTTTTATTTTATTAAATAAAACTATCTTTTGGCTTTACAAAACATACTTTGTTTTGATTTTACACTACCTAGAGGCCAACCTACAATCAATTTTAGAAAATTAGGAAAACCAGAAGTGCATCTTTGATCTTCCAAAAGTGGGCATTTAAATTGTTCAAAATTTATCATGGCGAGCCTGATAATTCAAAATATTACAAATGTATTTCTAAAAACACTTCTCAACCCAATATTTATGTTGTGTTCTAGAGAATGTACTAAAATATTTCTTATTGCATGAATACTTTTTGAGTTAGGGCCTGTTATATAAATAATGGTCCTATAAAGAATGTGACTTTTCTTATAATGCTTACTTAGTCAGCTCTAAAATTTTCAAATTTTAATAAAACATTAAAACTTTAGAATATTCTCAAGATAAATGTATCTAATTTGTTTGTGCAATACTTTTCTTTAATTGCTTTGAAGTGTTACAAAAATATTGCTAAAATTTCACTTATAATTGTGATTTTTGTGAAATTTAGGCAATTTATTTTAAATATTGTTGGTTAAATATTAGTATTTACTGTTATTAAGTCCTAAAAAGCATTTATAACGTTTAAATATGTTATTTTGTCAAAAAGTACTCCGAAAGTGTTAGGATACATTTCAAGGTATTATGCTAAACACAAATAATTAAATTCCAAGCAATTATAGCAAAATATATCACATCAATACAATTCTAAATACTTTGAATTGAATAAGAAAACTTTGATTAATTTAACGTACAATTTCAAAAATTCCACTCACTAAATTATTGTCTAATCAATAACAAAATTATAGGTGTACTTTGCAGCAGTCATGGCCTCAATTAGAATTCCCCTCTAGGTTAAAAATTTTCATTATATTATTAAAATATCAATTGTAGGCTTTTGGTGCTTTACAAATTTATATAATTATTGAAAAATAAGAAAAATAAGAAATATATATATATATATATCTTTTTTGTAATAATACAAATTACATTATTCTTTTTCTAAATAATACAAATTATTTGAAAAGATACCACAAACCACACATAATACATTCAATACACTGCTGAATAACTAAAAAAGATATGTTACGATAGAGATATTTAAAATTTATAAATATAATTATATAATATATAAATTTCTAAATATTTAAGGAAACTTTAAATGATCAAACGAAGCAAATTGCTTTTGAATAACAGGATACGAATATTAATACAAGTTTAATAATGAAGCGTGATTAAATGTAGAATTAACACGAGATCTGTAGCATTACACGTAACTTTAAATGCATAGAATACGTGGTAAGTGTATTAAGTGTTACTTTTCAATTATAAAAAAATTATTTTTCACTATTTAAGAAATTTGAATTTTAATAGGCAAGAAATTAAAATGACATATATAAAATATCAACTTTAAGGTGACTACCTTTGAAGCAGTGAAAAAGCGTACAAATAAATATGTATTTTTCGTATTTAGAATCAGTTGAAACAGAATGTACGTATAAAACTGTATATAATTATTGTACAAAAAATTATTTAAAAGTAATTTTTTTTAAAAAAAATGAAGAAAGAATGACATCCTATGAAAAATGCTTCAGTAATAATGATATTTGCATATATATATGAAAGAAATATGTATTATATACCAAAAACAAGAAATAATAGATAATGAACATAACAAGAAATAGCGTAATAAAAATATAAAAGCTGAACATGAAGAACAAAATTATAGAGAAATAAAAAAAGAAACTACAAAAAAGAAGAACCTAGCGAGTCAGAAAGTAATTTGTGGATTTAGGACCGAATAAGTGGGGTTATATATATATATATATATATATATATATATATATATATATATATATATAGCTAGGACTTCTATATACAAATCCTGAACCAGGGTTACTTAAAAGATCACGTTATTTTCAGAGTTACGATCAATTAAAATAATAACCGGTGTTATATGTTAAAATTTTGGTACTCTAATATATTAAAATATAAATAAACACTCCTAAATTATATATTTAAAAAAATCCTAGTTAAGGTTCTGCTTAGAATTCTTGCCTATATATAGGCAAAATAATATTATTGTAGAAGCCTTGTACATAAAAGGAGAATGTTTTGAAAATAAGTATATATATATATATATACATATATGTATATATATATATATATATATATATATATATATATATATATATATATATATATATAGATAGATAGATAGATAGATAGATAGATAGATAGATAGATAGATAGATAGATAGATAGATAGATAATTTTTGCTTAATTTTTTATAACAAAAAATGCGTTTAAACAATTTTTTATTGTAAGGATATACTTTAAACAGTTTTTCGTGTATATTCTATTTCAAGTGACACCAAATATCAAACAATTATTCATGAACACCAGAAGTGTCAAATTCAAAGACAAATTTGGGCCAAAAAAATAAAGTTTTGACTGTAGGCGCGTCGCAAAAGGATCAATATTCATAGAAACGTAAGTTTTTATTTTATAGAATATATTATAAGAAACATTGTGATACCCCAGGCCCGGGGGTATCATCTCTTCATCCACCCGACCTAGATTTGTAGGAATTAATTATTGATCCCCAAATTCGCCATAAAATATCTAATTTATTATTGTATAAATATATTGATCAACACAACACATGTCTTACTTATAGGGATGTAATCAGGAGTGGTACAACGTAATTCTAAGTTCTACGTAAATAGCGTCTGAAACCGTAATCACTATCTTTATGAGAAGTTAACCTCAGAATCTTTATCTACCTTAGATTCGTTAGCACGATAAAAAAAGTCCGTTCTATAATTACACTTCTATATTTAACGTCTTTCTAATATCTCACGGCGATCAGCATCTCAGCTTTCTGTCTTTCTTCTATTCTATTCTTCTACTATTAATCTACTATTATTCTTCCCTTCTACTACTATACTACTACCACGCAAATACTAAATCTCTAATATATATCTATTAACTAATCGGCATATCATGGTTTCTTCTTGAGAGGATTGGACTGAAATAACGCCATTCTGCCCCCAAAGATTTCTCAAGAGGATTAGTGTGAAACGCGATAAAACCCCGTCACACCATATATAAAAGAACAAGAAAATTAAATGTTTACATTCTGATACTTGACATCATTTATCTGCTATTATCTTTTCTATTTCGGGAGAAATTTTCTTACTTTATTGTATATCATTGTGTGCCAATATATTCACCGAGCCACCAGTATGACACACCTAATGCACACGATTTTGCATAATCTTTCTTAAGAAAGTAGTACAAATTTATAAAACGATGCCCATTCACCAAATACCAGCCAGTGGAGTGGATATAACACTCGGCTTGTAATCAAGTGGGTTCGGGCTCGAATCCAGAATAAAGCAGGGGGTGTATCTTCGGGAAAAGAAGTTGGGCTTTCGACTGAAATGGATTCCGGTCTCGAATGGGAAGCAGTGCACCTCTTCTGTTCTATACCAGGTTCATCGTTTGTAATCAAGTCTTCATTTATTGTATTGTAAGTTTATGTTCATCTTTCTCTCGTTTTTCAATTTCTACTATTAGCTCACAATCTATGTATATTTATTTATTTATCGTGGTGGAATTTTCAATCGTTAATAAAATACATTTTTGAAGCTGAAATTTTATATGCATGATTATTTCGGATGACGATACAATAATTTAATTATAATTAATTAAAATTAATTGATTAAAACTAATTATTAAAAAAATTACAAATATGGCCACATTGGCGACTTGTGTCAAAACTTGAAAATGGTTTTTTCTCACGTTTTAAATCATTCAGTTGAACTGAAATTTTAAACACACGATTGTTTTGAATGACAATACGATACTTTAATGATAATTAATAAACATTAATTACCACTTAATGCTGTGATTCTGCCATATGTATATACATATTTATATTAATTGTAACTATTTAATAAAAAGTAGCTAAAATAAAATTTTTCTTTGTTGTTCTAAGTAGGAATTGACTTACATTTTTTTTATTACTTGTTCTCGTATGTATCCCAGGATGAAACCCATGTCGACAACAGTTCAATAAACGATTCCAATTTTATCACTGACGTCAGTCAAGAATTATAGCTGATAGTTCTACAAATGAATATTATTAATATAACATGACAATAAATTCAAAGAATAATCATTAATTACAATAGAGTAATTGATAGAGATGTACTCTTTCTCCCTCCATATATTTATTTTACCTTTTCAAACAGAATAGTATTAAAAAATGTATTGAATTGGACAGCAAACTTATTATCCAATTCTAGACGATCAGAGTGCTTTGGAGCTATATTGTTAAAGGAATCTCCAAGTTTCAAGAATATGGGATTATATACGAGAAAACTGACGAAATATTAAACAAATATTTTTTTCCCAATATTTACATTGTTTCCTCTGTGATCAATTGTTCTTCTAGCTGCTAAGGTACACCTTCATCTCATAGAACAATATCTCTTTCCAAAAATCCGATTTTTCCCGATTCCCAATCCAACATCTCAACACAAATCTCCCCCTTTACTCTTGATCGAGACTCTCGAAAATGAGAATGTCTCGGTATATCATTAATATGATCGATATTCAAAAAGGAGAAAAATACAAGCGGAAACATTCGCATAAAAGGGGATTTCGAAATCCCGAGAGCAAATAATGAGAATAAAACAAAAGATTTCTCCCGCTAAAGGCAGTAGTTTCAAAATCAGGAGACATCCATTCTTTAAGAATATGATTCGAGAAACCCTTTGCTACGATTTCGACTACGAAATTCAATTTCGAGAAATGCAAAATCCTTGTTAAGGCACCGGGATCGGATCAGAACAAGAAATCACAGTGATTGGATTAAAGTCGTGATCTCGAAACTGATATTCATTGCTCCTGGGGGTTCGGGTGGGGAGAGGAGAGTCATTCTCATTGGCTGAGATAGGGCAAAGAAGAATGTTTTCCATTAGAACAGAGTCTTACAAAGAATTCGAAATTCTGCTCGGAAGCACATCTAGGTCGTTCGCTGGATTGAAGTTGAATGACCTTTTAAGTCGTCTTAAGAATGTAGATTTTTAGTTTTATACATCAAACACATCGTTTTAGAGATATTGATCAAAAATAGAGAGTCATTATTTAAAATAGATGTGTTCTGTAGCCGATCGAATCATTGCTAAAACGAAAGACAGATTTCAATATACAATCGACGAGACAATTGTTTTTAACCCTGAAGTGGTCAATTTTTTTGTCCAAAATGTTCAAAAAAAGGAAACTTTTCTTATAGCATATAATTAAGCATAATACTTAATATAATGCGGAAATGGAAGGATTTTATTTTAATTTTAAATGTTAAAGTTTTCACATTACTTTTGATTTTATATAATTGTGAAACTCAAAAACCTCTAAATGTTTCCTTTATGTACACTTTGCATGCTGTGAAGAATATTTTACACATTTTAAAAGAATTTCTCTCATACAGAAAAAAGTTCATGTTAGGGCTTACCTATTTTTCAAACGGTTGAGGATTATGTGTGTGCATATATATGTGCACACAAAAAATTTGAAGCATGGTGTAGTACTCAGTCTTTCATTGCAATGGGGACAGAGATAATATCGGCTTTTTTGGATCATCTTTCCATTTTCGTTTCTTCTCACGTAACAAATGGCACATTGCCTTGAAAATATCTTTTCTTTATCGAATACTTTCAATAATCTAAATTCCTGCCTTCAATAAAAATTTCCCAACTTCATCATGGGGAAAATTTCTGATGAGAAGTATTTCAGTACCTTGGATAAACCATCTTTTAAAAACACTCTAGCATCAATAATATCACTGTAAGGCCTACAGATATACACAAATCAGAGATAGAAAAAAAAGAAAAAAATCAGTGCTCGTAAAGATCGCATAGGCAAAGTGGTTTTGGCTGGCTTTTGGTAGCCCGTACGGTGTATGGGAAAATCAGCAAAGGAGTTAAAAAAATCTTAGTTGAGAAGCACATATATTGTCATCATTTCGTAAAAAAAATTATTTGTTATATGTTTTTGATTAATGTTACTTAGCAATTCTTTCATTACACACCTTTACGTTATAGTTCTCAATCTAAAACACGGAAACCTTGTAGCTATGATGTGCTAAGCCAATCTACCAGTATGAATCAGGATGCCGCAGAGTAAAAAGTATTTGAAACAATTCTATTATCACAGCTGTAAATGCAGAGTTCGATAATAGAGGTCAAGAATAAAGATTTAGAATTTTTTATGTATCAATTTTACATCATTTAAAGATATTTATTATCATTAAAAAACAACAACTTTGTTGTAAAAGGATTCCTTCAATTTAAGTAAAAGATTAAAATTGCATATATATATTATTTACTATGTATTTTTTAAACATATTGTGTATGAATTAATAGATCTTTCAAGAAAATTTAATCTTAAAATTTCCTCTATTTTATATCTTAAGCTTTAAATATTTATGGCTTGTTTCAAAAAGGAACAAATAAAAATGTTGATATATATATTAAGTAGATCAACAGCAATTTAGTAATATGATAACCCTTACTTCTTCTTGAAGAAATGCTGAAATATACCTACGTCAAATAAGAAAATCTTTGAGGAATGTTTCAGAACAGAGTTAAATAATCGTAATTCAATAACTGTTTTCAAAACTTCAGTTTGAAAACACTTTTAAGGTCATTTTTATCACTCAATTGCGAATTTTTATAAATTTTACTATTTTAAACGTCAAATAGTCTTAAGAGACAATTTTCTGTAAGAAATGTTGTTTAAAAAAATTATCGCATAAAAACTCTCTTTTGATTCAAAAAACTGATACATCAATTCTTTTTTTCTATCACAAATACGTTATTTTATTATAAATCGAACAATGTAGGATTTTGCCGAAATATATCAAATCAAAGTATTAACTAGCTTATAAGAAATAAGAACCATAAAAAGGTATAGGTCTAACAAAGAAGGAAATTATGGTAAATAATGATTACAGGAGGTATATCCAATACAGCACTGTCTCGAAAGAAGTGCAATTGTTTCTGGAAGGGCACTGCATTGTGTCCCATTCTACTAGAACAGATGTTCGTGTCAATAGCCCGCTCCCCCATCAAGTGTCTGAGAGCAAGAAGACGGCCAAGGGTCATTATCGCCATAGATCTTGAGGAACACTCCTGCCTGGCAGGATGGGGGGATAATGGGCCCTCTTTAGATCTGTTGCATCAGGACACACATTTCAATCCCTGGAGGAAATAACTGCGGGAAAACAGGATGTCTTTCCGAGATCCCTTTCGTCAATGGTCCAGAATTAATCTGTTTGACTCTAATCATTGGTTGGGAATTGTTTAGACAAAAGTAAGTTACGGGTTTTAGTCTGCTAGGTAGGTGGACAAGTTTTTCCATCTTTTTTTGTATTTGTTTCTGTTTTTTAATATTAAGGGAAGTTGGAAACATCTCTCTCTATATACTGACAATGTTAAATTGGATGTTTTCCATGCATCTTTTCTCAAAATCTGTTTTATGGACATCCTTAGGATTTTTCATGCAATTAAAGTACACCTTTCTCCTTATAATAAAATAAGCTTTTAGCTAATTTTGAATTTTTTTAATAATTTATGATATATTTTATCAAACTTTTTGGGAAATTTGACCAGTTTTTCACATAAAAATTTGGTAAAAAATAAATTTCTCAATTTTTTACAAAAAGCTCATTTTAGTATATATTAGCCATCATTATAAATATATCATACAAAATTTACATACCTGTGAACAGTAGTTTCTCAGAAAAGGTACATCGAATATCAAAATTTACGTTTTGAGATAAATTTATTTTAATGTATTCAGTGAGGCTTCTAATGAGCTAAGAAATAATAATAAAAAAATGCTCAATTTACAGTAAAAGATACATTTTTTGGTTTATATCAGACTTTCAACTTTTAAGCAAAAGCGAAGTGCTTTGCTTACATTTTTCTTCATTTAAATGGGCGTGGCCCAGTTTCAACTATTACTTAAAAATAGGTTTGAGGGCTTCTAATTACCCTAGAGGTTAAAGTAAGGTACTTTTAGAAAGGTTACACTCTATACAATTTGAAAATGTAAAAATCCCAAATTTTAACTTTCCAACACACCATAATGATGTCTGGAAGAGGGATTCTTTGTAAAGTAACGAAGTAGTAAGTAGTTCTCCATAATTCATAAGGATAAAAAAATTGAGAAAATTGGACGCAATCCCTTTCAGTAAAATATAAAAAAACCTTTTTTCAATTATCACTATTAGCTTACTCTCTCCCTCTCTCTCTCTTTCTATTTCTAAATATATATATATATGCATATCTTGTTCAAATTTTCAATCGGTAATAAAATACTTTCTATTCATCCAATCAAGCTCAAATATTTTTTTTAAAACTAGTAGTGGATCACACTTGATGTTAATAGTTTTTTTTCAAATTTTAATTAATTAATTAAATTAAATTAATTACCGGTTTTTGACGCCAACTTAGATTCGTCTCCATTGTTGTAACAATGTAACTGTTAAAACAATGACAAAAGTTGGCGTCGAACATCGGATTTTTAGCCAAACCGGGTGTGCATTGCTACAACAATGCAAACAAATTATGCTCTTTTTTCAATTCCTCCTATTAGTTCTCTCTCTGTATATATATATATATATATATATATATATATATATATATATATATATATATATATATATATATATAACTTGTTGATATATGTATTATATTACTTGTAATACTTGTCGATGATATTTTCATCAATTATCAAAGACTAATTTTGCCATTGTTTTCTTTAGTTTAATCCATAATAGATACAAGCAACATTACACATAATGTTTTCATCAAGTAAAATAAATGTTTAATGTAAATATTCTAAAATCACAAAGAAAGATCTAATACATTATAGTTAATGAATTAGAAATTAACAGATGATTAATTTTTCTGTATTTTTTAAAAGATTAATAAAATTTAATCATGAAAAAAATCTCATGAGTTTAGAATGCAAACGGAAAGAATCTCCATTTCTCATGATCATCCATGTTAACATTAAATATCTCATAAGTATTTTTAAAATTATCTCATTCTAATTTGAAATAAAAGAAACTTTGCATTTATTATTTTTCTATAAGGAAATATATAGTGAGAATTTTAAAAGAGAAAAATTCACACTAAATTAATTTGTTTCATATAAAAATTTAATATTATAATTTCTTTCATTAATTTTTAAGTAGCCTTTGGATTTACATATAATCTTTTTAATGTATAAACGATATATGTGTTCCTTTTAGAGAAATTTTGGAGACTTGCCTTTTTGGAATACTTAAATCTAAAAGTATTAGCCTTTTATCACTTAATACAGGATGGTTTTGGTACTTACTCATTCAAATCACATTAATCGAAATTTTTTTTTTAGATTTTACTACCCATCGGAAAAGACCATGACTTTTTATGATATACCATATTTCATACTTTTGTTACTTACTCCTTTACAAAATTAAAATGAGCTTTGATAAACTTATATTTTTAAACTAATTACGTTACTTAATGTTAAATTAAGAGCCCTCATTTTCCAAAGTATATAAAATCTCCTAAGACGAACGATTTCTTAGCTGAAAATTAAATGAAAAACATATTTTCAAATGATATTTCCATAAAAATTAACAGATCAATATAAGTTCTGGAATGTAGTGAAAACTATTCCAGTTTTAAATGTGTTCAGCAATAAAAAAAATTACGTACAATATTTAATTTAGCTTTGCAAATAAGTCAATATTACTCTTATTTTTCTTTTTAATATATACATTTGATGATTCAAACTTCTATTCACATGTCCTCCAACCAAAAAGAAGAAAAAAATATTCCCTAAAGAAACTTCAGACCCTCCCTGAAAATCAGCACATGTCAGTTCTCCTAACTACCCTTCTTTAATAAACCATGACTCGGACAGAAAAGTCAGTGATCTCTCCTGGTTTGCCAGCCCACTTTTTGACAGGAATTGGCACCCGGCTTCTGCACTGGCTGTGTGCCAGCTGGCAGAACAGGGTGGGGGTGGCAGAGGACACAAGAGGCGTTAGATGAAATCGGGAGACACTACGGAATCGCTACTGCAATTCTCCTCAACCGATCTTCTTTAATTACACAGCACAAATGAAAGAAAAGAGAAAGCTCCGAGGAGGAAGCTTCCTTATTTACGCATTTAGTTCCCGGTTGTACTTAAATGTCACTTCAAAAGGAACTGTAAATCTGGACGAAATTGTGAGTGCTTGCTTTGGCTTCGAGAGCAGTTAGGAGGATGGAAATTGTTTTTATGCAATGTGATATAAAAGCAAAAGCAGAATTTTTTTAAAAAATTGCCATTAAAAAAATTTACTAATAAATGCTGTAGATAAGAAAGGATTAATTTCTTTTTGACAAAATATATTAATTAACAGAAAACATTAATCCTGAGCTAGCAAAATATATTAAATCTGAAATTTTGACAATGGTTCCGCAAATACTCGCTATTTGCTTAACCCCTTAACTGTTTTACCTGTATACCGTACAAACTAACGAAAACTGGCCACAACCGGTCTACTCGTAAGCTGTACGGGAACTAATATTTTCTTTCTATCTTTAATTTGCACGCATTTTTAATTCTTATAGAAACATTATTAATGCTAGTGTTTTAAAGAGATGCTGTCTGTCTATGGTACTGAAGTTTATGTGCTTCAAGCATGAATGGACAAATCAAAATACTTACCAATGAAGACGATAAACAACTTAGCGAAGTATCAATAGATTCGACATTTAAGTCTAAATTTAAACAGGAACATCTCCTAAATATTGAGTTGCAAATTTACAGAATAAACGGTGCTTCCACATATAGTTATAAGCATTTAAATGCCAGTCTCAACAATGTACTTAAGTTAGAAATACTTCTCAACATTTGTGGCAACAAAAGATCATAGTATAGATTCAAATTAATGCAGAATATGAAGTGGACTGCTGATAGTTTCAATATATCTATACTTCAAGAATTTGTGTAAAAAAAATGCAAAAACATATCCCAGTTATTAGATATAATGCGATGGTAGATGACACTTAGGGTAACACTTAACGAGTTAATTGCATAAATATATTATGTTATAAAAATTTTCAATAAAAAACAGCAATTTTTTTAATTGTGTTTGCTTAAAGTACCGATTTAATGTAAATATATTTTAAGTATCATTTTAAGACATTCTTTTAAAGCTTTTTAATGCGATTCTCTGGAAACACCTTATATTCTCAAGGGTTTCGAGAGTCAAAAAAGTTTGAAGACACTCTTGTATTAAATATAATATATTAAAAAGACCGGTGAATTATAAGCAACTTTTAAGTTCCTTACAGTAGAGTATAGAGGGGCTCGTGCGCGTTATATTTATCGGGGCCCAAAGTCTTCCCAATGGAGTTATGTAGAAGTTCAGAAAAGGGAGTGCCAGTTCAGAGGCTTGACCATGGTTAAAAGTTACGAGGCCGTAGCTAACATCGCTGTTGTAGCTTCACAGGGCGATGTGAATTAAAATCAAATCATATGTAATCAAGACTTCGTTAGGATGTTCAAATCATAAGTAATTATTCTGGTTTAGAATACGATATCATATTTCAAATATTCATATGTTATCATAACTTTGCAAAGATTTCCAAGATATGAATGAGATTTGTCTGATTTTTCGTTCCGCAGTGTATTTCATATGTAATTATGGTCATTATTCTGCGAAAATTTCCACAAATCATGATTAGTTATTCCGGTTACCTATCTAGTACTTGAGAATTGAATTACCTGCAAATGGTAATGAGGAAATACGAGAAATGTTTCCATTATACTCCGCTAAGAGAAATATGATTATGTACACTATTTCCTACAGCACGAACTATTAACTGTATCCTTAATTAATTTAAGGACATGTAAAGAACAAAATGTCATACTTCAGTATTTTTGAAAAAATAATTTTAAAAATGTTATTATACTACTAAAAATTATAACACGACTTTTAAATAATTTCTTAAAGCTTAATTTACATACACCAACTTCATGCATAAGCAATTTTTCTAAAGAATAGTTCTAAAGAATACAAAGAAAATTAAATATTCAGCTAAATTCTAAATTACTATTTTAAGATAAAATCTAATGAAGCGAAATTTTCAAATTTACGAGAAACCGAAACTTCATTGTCTCAAAGGGTCTTTTGATTTATCGTTTCCTAAGTATAACAAATGTAAAAACACCACAGCGCGACACGAAACTAAGTTTCGAAAATGAAATCTCTTTTTCGTAAAATAGAGAGAGGATAACACTGATAAAATCGAACCATGCATTATAATATACATAATTTACGAAATGTAATATTCTCATGCATAAATTATTCGGACATATCGTGACTTCCATACCCTGTCTCTAATATCCATCATATCAGGCTAGGGTATCTGTTCTTCTACGGTCAGGGACATTTTCTGCTAAGTAGAGGAGGGCATACACGGTGGAGTTACCCCCTGACACACACGCGCTAAATTAATTTGCTTCATATCCAGGCTCTGATGGACGGTTTCAGACATAGAGGATGTATGGTGGAGGACCAGAAATGAATTTAAGGGGTGGTTCACATATGATGAAATTTATTTAATGGTGCTCGTTTAAAAAATTCAGCTATTAAATGCAATGAAATATTTTTTACATAAAATTGTTCTTTTGGGAAGTTTTCATAAATATTAGTTGATTTAGAATATCGTTACGTTTGTATAAAATAATAGTTTAACAATAAAATTTACGTTAAAACTTCCAATGAAATTGATTAAATTTTTTTTAAATATTATACATGTAATGATTCTCCATTTAGGGGTTTCGACAATGGAGCTTTAGGCAAATGGCTTTAGGGGAAATCTTTGCAAGGAAATAAATTCTTCAATTATAGTGTAATCCTTTCAATGGGGGAAATAAAATACTCGTTGTTAAGATAAACAAAAAAAATGTGCTAGATTAAAGTTTAAATTAATTAAGAATAAGTTAAATGTTTACACTTGAGAGAGTGTGCGTCATGAGGGTGCCATTTATTTTGCTCCTCCAACTTTTTAACTTGATTTCCCTTTTGGCATTAACAAAAGAGAATAAAAATAGCAGTTAAGTTAAAGTAGAGAATTTTTAATATTCATTACATTCCTTTCATTCATTTTATATTCTATAGCATTTTATTTCGAGGTAAATTTATAAGGTTATAACATATGAAAGGGCCGATTTTTACGGTCTACTTTAAATAAGTATGTATTTTTATAGACCAAATTTTATTAATTAAAATAAAAATCATTAGCTCTTCAGCACAATCTTACTAACGGGAAACAAATTTCTTATTCCGGTATCATAAATTTCAGCATTGCTGGAGACGACAAACTCATTGCATGCCGTTTTAGAGTGTCTTGGGTGTCTGAAGCTTTTCTTTTACAGAAAGTTATCCAGATGTTTGAGAAGGTGATAATCCATTGGTGAGAGGTCAGATGAATATGGTGAAAAAACTAGAGCGTGCTACTTTTGACGAGTGATCATTGAAGCATGTGATCTAGCATTGTCGTCGAGAAGAATCGGGCCTTTCCTTTTGACCAATTCCGGCTGTTTGAGCACAAATTTCTGGTGCATTTCATCAATTTCCTTACAATGTTTAACATCTGTGATAGTTTTGACTGATTTTAGAAAGCTGCGGTGGATCAAACCGGCTAAGAACCACCAAACATTCACCAGAACTTCCTTTTGATGGAGTTTTGGTTTCGGGAAGTATTGGGGAGCTTTGTCGGTATGCAGCCATTACGCTGAACATCGCTGATTGTCGTACAGATTCCACTTTTAGTCACATATCTCAAATCGATTGAGAAATGGATCGTCTTGGTTGCGAAGAAGAAATGCAGATGTTTTAAGCATTTTTTTTTTACTCTCATTCGAATCATGAGGAACGTATTAATCCAGCGTTTCTCAAACTGTGAGGCGGCCCCTCCTTGGGGAGTGTTATAACTATACGAGGGGGGCGCGAGCATATTGAAGAAGCAAAAACAATAGATACTTCCAAAAATTATCAATTTTCGGAAAGTAAACAAACAAAAAATACATTCTGACATAATGCAAAATAAAATACACATTTACATTGATATGATACACTTATAAATGTATCAGTACTGCACAATGTATTTCATAATTAATTTAACAATACTACGTTAAGAACAAATATAATAATTACTAGTGAGCCTCCATAGTCATGTCATACATAAAATTATATACAAAAATTAAAGCTTGATAATTTGTATGGTTTATCCTTTAACTGCCGATTAAAAGTTACGCGATTCGCTGCATAATGCCACCGTTTCCCCGTAGGCGTGCGTATGTGATATATCGAGGGGGGGGGGAGAAAAAGAATAAATAAGTAAAGCATCTGAAATAAGTAAATTCTTCGCAAACACTGTCAATATCCTTTTATAGCACTCCAAAGCCTTCGGAATAATTTTATGGATAGTAGTGCTCAGAACGGATCGTACTTCGGACAGACGTATATATGCGTCCAGGAAAATAACACTTTAACTGAACGATACGTTTATATACGTCGGTGGCATTTAACGGGTTTAAATCGTATATTGTGGCCTTAGCATCAAAGCATAGTAGTATTGAATTCAAAACATTGTTATTGTATTGAGCGGAAAGTGAGTTATGGTTGAATATTGAATCACAAATACTGAAAGTTTGAGAAACACTGTGTGAATCCATTTTTTAAACGTTTCCACTCATTTTTAGATGAGGGAAATGGTTGTAGGAGTTACGCCTGGTTTTTCTGCTTAATCTCGAACAGTATTGTCGGGATTTTGTTCAACTATCCTCGTAGGATTTTGTTGTCCACAATTATCTCCAGTCTTTCCCGGTTTTTACTTGTGAAGCTCTCGTCACCAGACACTACCACTACGCGTACCAACGTTGAATGGTACATTCGTTTACTGAGACGTCTCCAAATGTGGCATTGATGTTTCGGGCAACTGCTGCAGTATTATGATCACACTTCCACTCATACAAAAATAATACTCTTAAATCTCAAGAATTCATTTTGTGATTAAATGTATAAAATTATAGAAAAATTGCAATATTTTAAACTAAAACGTTTTAAATGAGAAACAGAAAGGTTTAAGCTTTAAAATAATGTATAATATATGAACATAACGAAAAAAATCGTAAAAACGAAATGAGGGAAAATTGGACGTTTCACATGATACAACATAATTTTTTTGTGTGAAACAAACATCCTTTTTTAATGTTTGCATTAATTTTAATTCCTTGCCTGTAGAATATACTTCAGAAAGACGTGCCGAAAATTGATTATTTTTTTTAATTTTTTTCCTTTTGTTTGCTATTACCATCATCAAAATGGTAAAAATAGATTATTTTTTTTAAAAAAGCAATTTTACTGCTATATTCAATATTTTCGCATATATTGAAAATCTTAATGAATTACAATAATTTTTGGTCAAATTATATCAAAATAAATCAAATGACATAATTTTGAAAATAAATATAATAAACTAATACACAAAAACATTATTATGTATATTAACTTGCATGAATTCCACATGTGCCTCAAAATCCTTTCAATTTCACAAATCATTGGCATATACGAACTGCAAAATAGCAAAAATCTGACAAATGGTGCTAAACTACGCAATTTTTTCTCAGAGAAGTATTGTCATTCATTGGAAAAATGTTAAATTACATATTATGTATTGCACAAACTGAGTTCGGGTTTCATGGGATTGAAAGACCAATTTTCATTTGCCCGAACTCAGCTCGGGCATACCAAAAGTGGTGCATTTCCGTTGCTCGAACTGAGATCGGGAGACACAGGCAATGGGTTTTAATACGATATCCATCGTAAGGTATTAAAATTTTCTAGCTTATCATTTGATGTTATGATCCAAAAATAATGAGCCTTAAATAATGAACCTTATACCTTAACGCAAACTTCCATCATTTTAAACTTATTTCTTTAATACGGAACATCTTCTTTAAAAAAAGAAATATACTATGATGATAAAAGTATTTTGAGGAATTAATAACATATTACTTAAAAATAGAAAAATTTAATGCGATAGACATTTGAGGGATATTTTCAACCTTTACATCAGGTAGTCAAACACTTTTTAAATGATACGAGCAAACAAACATTAAACAGAAAATGTTGAAGTATAGGATACAGCTATGACAAAAATACAGGTTAATTAATTTTTTGTATTAGTCGAGGTAAAATATAATTTGCGGGTAAATTTAAATTATTACAAACATACGCTCTTCACTTTCCTTTGAAGTATTTTTTAAGTTGTAAAAAATCAAATACAATTTTTTATGTATATAAGAAGAGTGAATTACAAAAACATACAAAAAATTCCTAGCCCTAAAAAATACGGTACTATTTGTAAAAGAATTTCGCACTACTCCATTTCTAAACATGTATTTTTCTTTACGTATTTCAGTTTTGTTTTTTCTCGAGTCTCTTTCAGGATTCCAGACATCTTGTTATTGATAATTGAACAGTACAAAGGATTTTTGATAGAAAATAACATGGTTGAATAAACCGTAAACATAATAATATTCCTTCCCTGAATACATTTTGAAATTTGTTTACATGAGGTGGAAAGGAAAATACCGTATATTAGTATTTTTATATTTTAATTCATTGTGCTGGTATTTCTATTTGGCGTTTTTTTTTTGTAATTGTATTGAATTTATACGTACACATATATATTGTGTGTCTCTGTGTGTTTTGAGATGTGATACATCACATGTCTGATTTTAAAATATTTGAACTAGCACTGACTCGGCAAAACATTAAAAAATAAAAAATTATGTTTTTATATAGAACATCAAATAGTCTGTGTAATGTATCTTATAAAATTAAAAGCTGTAAAAAACCGTTTCTGGATTCAAAATTACTCTTTTAAAACCTTTTTTTTTAATAATCATAAAAAATACGCCCCAAAACTTTAATTTCATACATATTTTTTGAGTCATATTCCCCAAATTCCACGACTAATTTCTGTTTATTACGCCTTTTTGTATTTTTAATTATGTTTCATCAAATTTAATCCCATTTCATTTCTCGGAGTGGTTTCAAATACTTTAGAAATGAAATGATTTATACTTTCTAATATTTTACAAAATATGACTATTTATTACAATGAGGCCGCAAAGGAAATTAACTCACCTGAACCCACAAACTGGAAGTATTGCAATTCGGTTAATCATCTCTAATAATGGACATTGTTAATGTACTAAGTCCGAATTTACATTTACAAAAAATATCAAAATAATTGAAATTTGCATCTTTTCTCTCTTTTTATATTTAATTGTCTAATACATTTCTCTTTGCTTTGTTATTGTTATCATGCTGAAAATTAAAAGTACTGGTGAAATAAAAGAACTGTTGAATTCTTAATTTGATATATTTACATAGAATGATCTTTGGACACATTCTTCAAAATTAATTAAGGCTACTGGGTCACTTTTTCAAAAAAGGTTTTTGGAGATAATAAGAGTAAAAGTAATTTATGTATTATGTTCAGAGTATATTATTAAGTCGATTCTTGAAAACAAAAAGTTAGTTTGACCAGCCATTATTTCACAATTTAAAAAAATTAGGAATTTTTGAAGATTTTTTAAATTATTATAAAACACTCTATTTTTTTAAAAAAATTTTTAGCCATATTAAGGGATTTATTTTTATTCGATTATTGTGAACAAAAGTTAGCATAGATTTAAAAATCTGTTCCCTTGTTGATTTTTAATGATTATTTTTCTGGCTGCACCTGGAAAAAACACGAAATTTTTTGAAATATTAACTTAAGCCTTTTTTAAAAAATAACTAGAGATACCAGACCTATATATATATATATATATATATATATATATATATATATATATATATATATATATATATATATATATATATATATATATATATATCCATACTAAATTTCACAGAACATACGTTTGGGAGTACAAAAATTTCAAGATTCAAACTTGCGCAGAAAAAAAAGCCTTAGCGATTAGAAAACACTTATATCTTCAAAATTAAAAGTCTGAGAAAGATGCATTTAAAGTTTGTAAAGGCATAAAACAAAAACTTATAATGCACGTAAAGCTCTAATTTTTAATATGTTATTTCCCAATTTAATTTCTACATTAAAACAATATTTTAATTAAATAAGACTGAATTTTTTTTTTATAATTCAAAATATACTTTTGCATAATAATGATAGCATTTGTTACGACGACAGGTTATTCAGTTTAATCTTAACTTAATATTTTCACAAAAGTTTTGAAACTTAAAGCTTTTATTTATGTACACAATAATAATGCTACTAACCTAAGCTAAAAATCGTCCGGTTTGTGCATAAAATTTAATTTTTTTTCAGTTTTAAATTGGATGAGTTTAACAAGTTTGAGTATTTGTTGCGTGACTTAAAAATACTATAATATAGTAAGTACTACAGTATGTTTACTATAATGGAGTTTGGTACATGATGGAAATATTCAGTTTTATCTGCAATATTTGTATTTCTGTGTGTTTAATAACGTCTCACTTAATTGGGATATTGATGACTGACTTCGTAATTTTGAACAATGGTCAAGTGATCAGAATGACACCTATAAGCCACCATCTAACTTTCACATCACGCCATTGTAAGAACTTTGAACCATCAACTCCTGCATCAGACTATCAATGCGAAGGTTCATCAATGGTCTTAGGACTCGAACCCGTATCCGGACAACGCCGCTCACGAGTCCGTGACCATGACCTAACGCGGCCACAGCGAATGAAATATATACGTATTTATGCATTTAAAATAATATAAATATATTATTTTATAAGATAAAAATATAAGCAGAATTAATAATAAATATATATTATTATGCATTTTCTACCTCTATGATCTGTGTAAAACGCTTCGTATATATCTATATTTGGAGATTAAAAAAAAGGTACAAATTGAAGATACCTAGTTGAAATTATTCATGCTGCTGGCTCCTAGTTTAGATGTTTTAAAGCGTGGATCAAATGGGTCTTTAGACCAAGGCCTCGGGAAACTTCGTCTCGTTATCGACTCAGCCTCAATATAATCCGAATGGTTTGAATCACCGAATCTTATTCCCTGATTCTCCAAATACCTGAAAATTTTGAGCTTAATGCAGCGTTTCTCAAACTGTGAAGGGCGCCCCCTAGGGGGAGCGAGTATATCGAAATATCGAAAACAAAAACATTATTTAAAAATTATCAATTTACTGAAAGGAAGCAAAAAATAATACATTCTGACATAATAAAAAATAATATACACATTTACACTGATATAATACACTTATAAATGTATCAGTACTGCACCATGTATTTCACAATTAATTTAACAGTACTAAGTCAAGAACAAGTTTAATAATTACCAGTAACTCTATGGGTACGTCATGAAATTATATACAATTTCAATACTTATCTTTATAATTTGTATGGTTTATATTTAAAGTTGTATTGTAGATTTACATAAAAGTATATTATTTTTGAATTCAATACTTAATTATAGTATGTAAGGAGGGCGCGATGAAAATTATAATTGAAAATTAGGTCGTGAGTATAGAAAGTTTGAGAGCACTGACGTAACGCCAAATGGCATAACTGGCAAGATTACTTTTTATATAATGTCTATAGTTCATGTCTAGACCTAGGCTTACCATCTAACATCATCACTACTCATTTAGTCAAAAGACGGAAGTCAGTCGAATTGGTTTGGGCTTAGGTCTGTGGAATTAAGTGTTAAGCACATGTATTTTCTAAGCAATTGATCCGGCATCACTCTTTTGTTGAAAGTGCTGCTAACTTTAATAATATGGGGATACAGCATATATACCAACAAAACATTGAAGGTCTCTTTCATCCACTGCCGGGCCGTGTAATAGTAATTGTCGGCAGCCATAGCGGCAACGCTAAACCCTTTTTTTAACTTTCTCAGTTTGCAGAAGGCTGTACTCACAATCGTTTCATTTATTTTATGTGTGTAATCTCTCTAGTAAATTTACATTGATATATCTTGTCTTCTTTGTTGTTGCATTTTTTGTGAATGGTATAGTACCTTTCAAAAAATTCAAATTTCAGTATAATACGTATCATGAACCAAAGAAATTAAATGTATTTCAAATGCATGAATGAAACATAATTTTAGTTATGTTTATAATATGTAATATAGACAACTTTTTTTAAAGTTGCCTCTATGTACTATAACATAATACAAATTTTGTTGAAAAAAACAAACTTTACTTTTTGCAATAATAAATTTTACTTTGCAAATGAATGCTTCTGTGCGAATTTACCAGAACATGTGTAAACCTTTACTCTCTGATAGATTTTCAAATTATTCTTTACTTTCATGTATGAATGCGAACATCAATATATTTTAATTAAGAGTATTTAAAATAAGAAGACAAAAAACTACATTGAAGAATTTTAAAAAATTCTTATTTTAAAACACTTGAATTTCGTGATTCCCCCTCTTATCAGAACCGAATGTTTTTCATTTCTTAGAACATTCGTGGTACTTGAATTTTAAAATGAAATGACACAAAATTTATATATAATATCAGTTACTGCTCAAAATGTACTTTTGTTCCTGGAAATATATTTATCTCAAATAAAATAATAAGATATTTCAACTAAAATATCCGAAAGGGATTAAAATTATTTACCTAATATTAATTATAATTATTTATCTTTATTCTAATAATTTTCCATAAACCACCACTATATTACAACTGTACAATAAAAGTTAATTTTTTGAACATGATCTTGACATCATAAATCAAATACGATGCATCCCTATGAACCATTAAACAAGAAAGAAAAAAACTATTCCCATAACTAAAATAAAAAAAGACAGTCATTAAACGACTTAAGCCTTTTTAAGTTATATCGTTGTGGAGCATTATATTTCTGTCTTAAAATGCCTTTAAAATCTCTCTTGAACCTTCCTTAGCAAGCAATTCATATCCCAACTACGCGAACTGTAATACAAAACAAGCAGTAAAACGCATACTGCTCTGCTTTCTTAGAATCACGGTTACACGAATTACTTTTCTTGCAGTTCAGTTATTGTACGTTATTAGGTCGTAAATTTATGATCAGTTCTCCCAACATAACATGAAATAAATTCCAAAACCCCCACACTTTTTGGAACAACTTGGAAAACTGTTTTTATGGGTCTGCATTAGTGAGCACAAGTCTTCCTTCGCAAATGACCCCCATTCCTTAAAGCCCTATTCGTTCCATTGCCCCTTTTTATTAAAGAAATAGCCCTGCTTATGTGGCCAGCATCACTAAAAGCCCGCTAGTAATGATCCTGAGGACGTAGAATCAAAAATCCCTTGTTACTGAGGGAGCTGGTGTTTTTATCAAAGTATTTTTCTTATTCTCTGTTTTTCTATTTACAGTAAGAGTTAAAGGAATCTATAAATTATACATTATTCATCGCAGCTTTTGGAAGAGGCCATTTTCTGTATAAATTTATCTGGAAGTATTTTTTAGGTACCTAAAAGTGTGGAGTTAGTGGATTTCTTATCTGAGAACTATCGTGTTTTTCTTTCCTTTTTGCTTTTGTATGATAGACTTGAAAGTAATGAACCGATGTTTTGATGGAAGTATACTTCGCTTAATGCAGACGTTTTCTTGCGTTGTTGCAAGGGAACTTTTTATTCATCAATTGAGTTTTTGGACCATTTTATGCTTTTTATAATTTCAAGGATTTAATTTTATGTGTGTCTGGAATGCGCATATTTTATTGCTACTAAAATGAAAGGGAATCACGTTTTGGAGTAGAAGAATTAATGAGAAGAGCATTGACTTGAATCATGAATCACGAAACTTCTAAAAGTTTAAATACATAAAGAAAGAATAATATAATCTGATTTACATCCACCCTGCTTCAAAAATATCAATGGAATAAATTTTACTGCTATAAAAACATCAATATTAATTGAAAGAATATGCAATACAAATATAACAAATACTCAAAAAAGGAAATAATTTACAATAAAATATTAAGGTATCCGACTACGTTCGGAACCGTGATTTTAAAAAAAAACATAATTGGATAATTTTCATGATATTTCGTGTCACTCAGATTAGAATACATGCATAAAATTATTTTAAGGACATTTTGACAAAAACAATAATTTAAACATAATATTTTGACAAAAAATTAACTTAATGTTCTCCTTTTGTGAAAAATGGTTCTATTATAATAATATTTTGCCCGTATATAGCTGAGACCTCTCTACAGAGGCTCAACTAGAATTTTTGAAAATTCACATTATTTTCAGAGTTAACACCAATTGAAATAGTTATTGACGTTTTTTTCTTAAAATTGCTCCCCTCTGTTGTCGTAAAATATGAATAAACCCACTTCTAAGTTATATATTTCAAAAATTCTAGTTGAGCCTCTGTACAGAGATCTGAGCTATATACAGGCAAAATATTATTCTAATAGAAACATTTTTCACAGAAGGAGAACATTTGGAAAAAAGATTATTCTAAGTTAATTTTTTGCCAAAATATTGTATTTAAATAATTTTTTTCAAAATGTCCTTAAAACAATTTTATGCATATATACTAATCTGAGTGACACAAAATATCATGAAAATTACCATTTATGCGCTTTTGAAAATCACGTTTCCGAACTTAGTCGGATACCTTAAAAGTGTTTATTACAATAAAAATTATTTCTTAATTATACTAACAGAGATAATGGCAACATTTACTTTAGAAATAAGTATAACTATTGAGAACAAATTATTCTAATATTTTCAAAGACATTGGTTTGAATTTGAATAATAATATTAACAGAATTTTTATGACAATCATTCATTTTGTAATAGGCTGTATTCATGATTCTTCTACTAATCCTATTGGGGAAAGTATTCTTAAACTGTGATTTTAGTTTAAAAAACACTTCCCGTATATATGACTTGATTTTTGCAACTGTAAACACTATTTTAGCCCTCACGTTTGGATGTGTGAGTTAATCATGAAATCTAGAAGTAATAGAAAGTTAATTGTGATCGGGAAGTCACGTGGCTTGAAATTAATATTCATCTTAGAATCCACAGAGTGTTGTGGAAGGAAATAGCATTGGAGCTGACCGAGCAATCGTGGTTCGAGAAGGACTGCCATAAGGAGCTCCAACTGAAGTTAAGTTATTTTAAATAATTTTATGAGTTAAATTAGGTATCCGATTACTTGCGACAACTTTGTTTTTTTTTTTTTGAAAAAATAGAGATATGGGGATTTTTAGTGATTTTTAGATGTATTAAGAATATTTTAAGGAAAAAATCCTAAAATTGAAAACAGAAAAAAAAAAAAAAAAAATTATTATTATTATTAAAATGGGTAAAAATTGGTTAAAATGTACAAAATTTTACACAAACGGGGCCCGTTCTGTACATAAATTTTATGAACAAATTCTCAATTTTTCAATTTTGACGTGTTACTTTGTTATTTATGTTTGAAATGACTTACAGGATAAGAGATATTTTAATTTTTACAAAAACTAGAGCACTTTATCTTAGTGATTATATGAAATTGCTTAAATAAACAGAGATTATATTCTCATAAAAGACTGTAAATTTTGAAATAAAACAGTAATTAATAAATTTGAAGGTCAAAACACTTCTACTGTTATACAGAACATGCACAAAAACTTTCAGCAAATTATTTTCAAAACTTTTTGAGCAATCGCCGTCCCCGTTTGAGCTTTTCGAAAAAAAACACATTTCGAGTAAAACGCATTTTAAAGTTTGACATCTTATGTAAAGTTATGGCATTTTCTTTTGCTAAAACTCTTGTAGTTTTTGTTCTAATGAACGGAAAATAAAAAACGTGGTAAATTTATTAAGCTAATAAGATAATATAAAAAACAAAATCATAAATAATTGTCAATTTTTGAAAAAAAATCATGATTTTAGGGTAGTTGGGATACTCTAAGTATTAGGATTTAAGATTACTCTCAAGGTTAGGCAATAAAATTGTACATCATTCATAAAGTGTTAAATAAAAATAAATGCATCTGTTTCAAAGGCCATGCATGCTTCTTTTCCAAACCCTCTTACTACTGTGACCTTCGAGTCGTGACAATTTATTTTTGAAAAAAAATCAGACCTTAATTATTTGATTTTTACTACTTTTTTGATCAGATATATTACTTGATTCTGTTTGATGTCAAATAAATATCATAGTTAAATTTGTCCGGAGTATTTGAAAGATTGGTAGATGAACGACCATGGTCACGAACCAGTGATTGATGTTGAGTGGTTGTGTCCTTTCGCAGGTTCGAGTCCTAGTGCTGCTGAAAATCTGCTGCGGAGAACGGGTGTTGTACGTTAAATCTGTCTAGGCTTGGAGATCTTCCGTTGATGTCGTGAAGAAGTTTGGAATGGGGGTGCCAGCTCAGATGTCATTCTCTTCCATTGACCATGGTTCGAATATTCCTCGTGTTGCTTCAAAGTGTGACGTAAATTAAAATCAAATCAAAACAAAAACTTGCTTAATCCAGCGCTTCTCAAACTTTCCATGTTTGCTACCCAATTTTCAATCATAATTTTCATCGCCCCCCCTTCCATAAAATAACATTGTATTGAATTATGTAATAATATACTTTGAGGCTAAAGCTACCATGCGACTTTATTTATAAACCGTGCAAATTTTTCAATATCGAATTATATACAAAATTTAAATTAAAGTATTAAATTTTGTATATATTTCTAAATAAGAAAAACCCATAGAGTCACGGGTAGTTATTAAATTTGTTCATATTTTAGCATTGTTACATTAATAATCAAATTTATTGTGCAGCGCTGATACATTTATAAGTGTATTATATCAGTGTAAATGTGCATTTTACTTTTTATTGTGTCAGAATGTATTTTGTTTTACTTTATAACTTAATATTATGTTTTTGTCGTAGGTAGATTTCTTTTCAGTAAATTAATAATTTGTCAAATAATCTTTTATTTTCGGCATGCTCACGCTCCTCAAGGGGGGGGATACAGTTTGAGAAACGGTGGTTTAATCTGTAAAAAAGAAAGAATCGAATACAGTTAATTAAAGTCCTCTCTTTCCCATAAAACATTTTTTTAAATAAAATCTAGAAAATGTTACTCATTTTTAGAGCATTTTTTTTAAAATTTCGTTCTATTCTTCCTTAAATATAAATATTATATTGTTTCACACAAAAATTAAGATTTTTAAAAACAAAAATAATATTGGTTTCATGGAAATGAGTTTTATACATAAAATATTTTTGAAAATAATTTCGACTTATATTCAATAATATTTAGGAAAATTAATCGAATGACTAGGCTTATTTGGGTAAAACTTTTCTACCTGCAATCCATTTCACAAGTAAGCTCTTTACTTGTTACACAGACTAAACGCCTCTAAGCCTTTTAATAGTTGGAACACATCTTCCCGCGCGCGTATCAGGTTTATTCACTTTCCATTTCAAATCCTCAAAAATGTTTAGAAGACATTTTTATGTTATAAAGAAGAAAAATAAAAATGTTTGCGCATTCTTCTTTTTGTTTTTTCGCTTCTTTTCTCTCGGGGGACGCCTCTGACAAGCTTAACCACTTTACTGCTGGTTAAAAGTTATACGATTCGCTCTCTAGTGCCACCATTTTTCAAACAGGCACGAGTATGCAGTAAAGAGAAATTAAAGGCCCACATACAGCAAAATTTTTCTCTGAAACAAGTATATACTTCGCATACACTATCGAGGCCATTTTATTGCATTCTAAAGCCTTCGGGATGGTTTTATTGAGAACAATGCGGATAAAAGATTTTTATTTCAGAAAGGTGTATATATACGTCCGAGGCACTCTACGCACCGGTTGAGCAAGACAGATATATACACCGGTGGCACTTAAGGAGTTAAAATTGAATGCACATGTATTTTCATAAAAATATTTCATAAATATGCAAGTATTATTTCTTTAACGTTCGTTTTATTGAATATCTATTTTTTCCAGAATTTTTTTCTTCAGTAATATATGTTTAAGAAAAATATTTTTATATTGCAAATGCAGGAAATAATCCATATTATTGAATTTTAAGCATTCATTTCAAAACCCCATTTATTTGTAGAATTTCTATAATATTTGGATAACAGGAATGAAAACAATTGAATGTTTACGGATGATTGATTGAAGACCCAAAATATCGAAGTGATAATTAAAAATAGATAGATCTACTGAAGCGTCATGGCTTATAGCTTTTTAATAAATTATGAACCATATGAAAGCTATTAATACATTTCAATGTAATAGAGAAAGAACAATTCTGTCTTTCTCTCTTTCTCTCTCTCTCTCTCTATTCTTACTCTAAGTGTGTGAATGCGTTTCCAACAAAAACTTTAACATAAAATAGATTGTTTTATCTCAATTATGCATATATACTTTCTTTCCCATCTACGCTAAATAATTTAACTGTATAATAATTCAAACAGATATGTTGCGTAACGAACTCTTATCATTCTCATATTAATAAAATTTAGTGTATTAGAATCTAATGCTTAATGAGTATATGGAACTCAGGATCATAAATTTCATCGACTTTATTCTGCCAAACTATTTTATTATTTATGAAAAAGGAAGAAAAATTATCTTTAACTGGACAACGGTGAATCCTTTATATCTAGTTAAAACAAAAGTCACGTTTTACCTGTATGAGTCAAGTTCAGTAGAGCATGTTTCATAAAGTTCTAGGAAAAAATATCATTAAAAGTGTTTACTAATATGTACATACTTTAAAATTGGATTTTTTAGTTTCAATAAATTCAAAATGAAAAGGTTCCATAAGCGGTTTCTTTTATACTATCAACAGCATATTTTTCAACATTTTTAAAAGTAATAACTATTTTTTTTATTTTTACTGTTTTTAAATAATTTCTTGTTCCACTATTCAAATGTGTAATTTTTTCCTGTTCATCGCTAAATTCAGTGGAAGAGAGTACCTTGTGAAGTTCTGAAATTACGTATTTCGACATACTTTTTCAGTTCCTCATAAACCAGAAGATTTTGCATATTTTAATATGAATTTTTGAAAGTTAGTGCAATAAAGTGCAAAGTTTAAAATATCAGAACTATTCTTGCTATGTAATTATTGAGTTTTTTTAAATAGCATGAAGTATGAACCCAAAAATAATAAAAAATGGTTAGCTTTATTTCTTTTATCTACAAGATAAATTTTGAAAGACTTACAATAGATCCCACATTCGTATATAAAATTAAAGGTAAGGAATGCCTGCATTCTGTACTTGTATACCGGAAGTTTTAAAATTATTTCTCGTTTAAGTATTGTTTGAAACTAAAAATATCAAAACAGTTTTAAATTATTCTTTTTTTTTCTTTTCATCATATTACAATATAAAATCAACCTATCCCATTCACAAAAATTGAGGCATACAGAATACAGACCTAGATGTGCAATATATATATAAAACATCATAGCTCTGCAACTGAAACTTTTCCTTCAATCTGTTGGGTAATCGTAAAAATTAGAAACTGAGAAAATCAAGCATATAGATTATAATCTTAATTTGTACACTTAAAATGTACTCATTTTATACTTTATATCTTTTCTTCCCATAAAGAAGACCATTCTCAGAGTCTTACAAGCCTTTTTTTGTGAAAGATTTAGACAATTTTTGCTCCCTTTATACAAGAATTGTCAGCCTAAAGAGCAGAAATGGAAGAAGAAACTAATTTAAAGCCCAAACGTATTATAATATCTAGACCAGGGGGGCTAAGCCGTGGCCTGCCTTGAAAAATTTGGGAGCCCGCAAGATACACTACATTTTTACAAAATACGATTATTTTGTGCAATATTTTTATTCCTAATGCAGACTTTTGTAACAAATACATCCCATAACTGTTTCTATTTTATTACGTTGCTTCTGTTTTATACATACTTAGAAGTAAGCAGTATTTCACAGCAGCATCAAGCTTGATTCCTTAAACTTTATTACGCCACTTATTGCTAGAGTTAGACATATTTGATCATTGAATTATTGTTATTAAATTATCTATATTTGTATACATGATAAATAATGAAAACAACGATAATATTGCATTCCGTTTCAAATTTTCACGCCAATAAATGTTTATAATGGGTCCAAATCTAATATAAAGATATATATTTTTATTTTCAATCCGGGGGATTGTCATGTTTTTCCAAAGTGGCCCGCAAGGTCATGTGGGTTGACCACTCATGATCTAGAAGATTTGCTATCCCAACATTATATATAAATATCACTGGTACTTAATTTTACACCAATATTAATTGAGATTTTAGTAGGTCTTGATAGATGTTTTCCACTCACATACACTGTACATTTGAAAGATTTTTCTTAGTTATTAGCCTTTCTAACCAAATATATTTTAATAGTTTGGGTAAATAATAATTCCGTAACTAAATAATTATTATAGACATAATTATAGACACAATAATGCCTTGTTGGAAAAAAATCTTTTCTTGGAATTTCGTGCTCTTTATTAAATATCTTAGGAAGTAGCATCAGAAGATGAAGAGCATTTCATCATTGATCACTGAATGACAATAACGTTATGAAGCCTCATATCATATAAAAATTTAATAGTATATTCCAAATCCGAAGAGAATCTGGAGACTAAAGGGTCAAATCATGTGTCCTCATCACTTGACAGTTATTTAAAACTACGAGGCTCGTCACCAATAGTATTTATTATAAAAAATATGCAGTTAACGAAATCCAGACAGAAACTTACGAAATTGTTTTCTTGAAGGACGTCTTTCTTGACATTCACATTTTTTTTATCGCTGAGAACGTAATTATTGTCTGGTTTTGACGTGGTTTGCTTTAAAACGTTCAGAGCATTCTATATTAATTTTGTGTAAAGATCTTAATCTTTTGAACGTCCAGAGGTACCATTCCTTCTAAAGGACTGAACAATTTTTTTTCTTCCTTTTCGTATCTTCTCTTTTTACAATTCCTCTGCAACCATTATTTTTGCTTTAAATTACTGTAAAATGCGGCGTATAACGAGCACACTTTCAAGACAAAAAATAAGGTCGAAATTTAAGAGTGCACATTATACGCCGGGCATAAAACGATAACTTTATAAATAACATAAGAGATGTTGTTGTTGTCGTGTGTTTATTACTGGGATACATACGAAAGACAGATGAACAGATAACACAACCAACGAAGAATACAGATTTTATTACAAACGATGATCCCAGCATATAACAAGAAGAGGTTGCGCTGCTTCTCCTTTCGAGACGGGATTCCATTTCAGGCGAAAGACCGACTTCTTTCCGGAAGAAGATACAACCAAGTCTTACCCGGGATTCGAACCCGAACCCACTCGGTTACAAGCCGAGGGTCATAGCCACCTTACTGGCTAGGCGACAACATAAGAGATGAGTATAGGAATAAAGATTTTAACTCTACACATCGAAAAACTGTTCACTTAAAAGAAATGACATGCCGTATGAGTTAAATGAGTAGTATTTCTAGAAGTATACTACTTTTTAAAAGGCTGAGATAATACCTCGAATAAATGAATTCAAAACATAAGAGCATTGTATATTATATTTCGGATTTCTTCGTAGGAAGAGCGTCATGCGGTGAATATACCTAAAAATTAAAAACTGCAACTTGAAAGTATAGCTGCGTGTTATATGTCGTTATATGTCCTCGGATTTTACGATAATTAAAAATAACTTACTTAAAAACTAAAATGTGCAACTTTTTAAACAGTATTTACAATACACACACACATATAATATATATATAACTTTGAACAATATCTTTTTTTTACTGCAACGAAAAAATAAAAAAAATTATCCCTTGTATTATATTTAATAAAAGAATTCCTTCACCGTATTATTTACTGTACAATTCTTCTTACGCTCCCTATAATGTATTTAATTCGACTATGCACGAAATTACCAATTCAACAATTTAGAAAGCCATTTCACGAACGAAATATCTAACACCTTTCCTTCATTATTAATTCCACTCTTTATCACTTGTAGAAAAAAAAATTGAAATTCTCCCAGAAGAACTTTTTTCCCCACTCTTCTGTCTATTCTCATTTCTTTCTTCTTATTTTCCTATCTTATAATTGAGTTTAAAAGCAAGCTTCGTGCATAATAGCGGATAAAAATGGAAAACAGCTCCTCTTAATTCAGAACAACTTTTTTTAGTATTATTTTTCTCTCACTCTCACTGTCTGCCTTTCCTTTATTTTTTCTTCCAATGCTTCGCGAATTATTTCTATTCCTGTTATTATTGGCGGTTGAAATTACGCGTGAATAATACGATGAGGAAAGAGAGTTGTGAGAAAATGCTGAGAGGGAGACAGCAATTATCTGTTTAGATTTGTGGTTTAATTCTTATAGATGACTGCTGCTTGTTGGATCGATTGCTTCAAGGAGTTAGTTTTCTGTGCATAGTTTTTATAAATGGCCTTTTTTTTAGGTTGCTTGCATTTTCTCGCAAAAACTAAACTGGGGTTCAAAATTAAGAGAATTCTTAGATATTTCAAATATATCTAGAGCTACTGGATAAATTTCAATGAAATTTGGTATGTCTTTAAAGCTGATATAGTACAAAAAAACCACTTTCAACAGTTAAAATACACTTGACTGATTGTGCATAACATTTATCAAAGGTATAAAGCCGCAATTGCAGAATAGAACAAAAAAATGGTCAATAAGGGTATGGTCCCCTCTTACAGATATACAGGCCTCACACAGTGATTTTATTCTGTAAAAAAGGTAACTTATGAGTTCCTGTAGCAATTAATTCTACTCGTGCAGCATATCTGTCTCCAGGTTTTGGAGGGTTCTCGGAGAGGGGTGTTGAGTTGCAATTGCCCTTCCAAGAATTTCCTAGGCATGCTCTATTGATATGAGTTCCATAGATCTGACTGACGACTCTATTCAGCAAATATTCTCACATTTTCCAGAATTCGTCTACATGTATCCTCGCCATACTTTAAAATGGAGAGAACCAAGGACCCGTTGCTTGCCCTCCAATGTTCGAGAAATCAACCATCTCGGCATCAGGCTTGATGATCTCAGCAGGCATCACATTGAATGGCCGCACACACCTCTATATCTTTGCAAGATGCACTATAACTACTGTCAGGTATACGGATGAGGTCTTGGGGGATCCCTATGTTCTCCTTTTCACGGGTACATTTGGCCCTAATTTTATTTTAATAAATAGCAACACAAGGCACATAGAGATCCCCTGGTCGATGAATTTCTGGAAAGTGAGGATATTCGCCGAAACTGGATTGGTTAGTTAGATCTCCAGACCTCATCCGTATTGAGCATGCCTGGAACGCTCAGGGGAGGACAATTGCAACTCGTAAAACCTTGGCGAGAACCATCCAAAGCCTGAAAAAAAGTTTCTGAACGAGTGGGATTAATTGCCACAGGAACTCATAAATCCCTTTACTCTTGGTGTGAGGCCTGTTTATCTAAAAAAGGGAACCATACCCCCAAGTAACCAATTATTATTTTTGTTGTATTCTGCAACTGCTGTTTCGTACCTTCCAACTTAAATGAGAAACTTTTCATGACCACGCGTGTCTATTTTAACTTTTAAATAATATATATATATATATATATATATATATATATATATATATATATATATATATGTATATTTGCATCATACCATCCCTATATATGTACCAAATTTTATTAAAATCTGTTCAGTAGTTCTAGAGACGCTATCATATGTCGCAATTTACAGGTTCGGCAGTAAATTTAAGAAATTTTAAATCTGAAATTTATCATTTTAAATAGATTTATGTAACTAATAATTTACAACTTATTTTCTAAACATTTCATTACTATGCGAAATGTTAATTTGAAAAGTTGTATTTATAATTTCATTTTGAAACAGCAGATGAGTGGAAATACTACGCTTTAAGGTTTTTCTGCGACTCTATGGCAACAATGGATCTCATAATGTTGAAAAGTTACTTGTTTGTGTGAGCAATTATTCTCCATTTAAATTTTTCTGTCGAGGGGTTTTATTTAATTTTTGATGGTTTTGAACCCTCCAAGATATCACGTGATAATTAATTCCTGTAGCTTATCCACCTAACGAGAAATACCTTTTAAAAATCACAGTTTTATCTCTTAAAAAGTTGCCACGCTTACAAATTTCAAAAAAGAGGATGCAGTATTACATTATCCACTTGCTCCGACCAATCACGGTATTCACTAATGAAAATCATGAGTCTCCAAGCTTCTGATTGGAAAAAATATAAAATATTGAGATCTCTGGAGCGTAAAAAAGAATGATTTTGTTTAATGTCTATTGTTAGCATACGTTTGTGTTGCTGCTATTCGTTTCGTATGTTAAAATTAAATAAATGTGTAATTAAAATTCCAAAATGTTTTCTCATCTATTCCACAACCGCAACCAGATGCAATTAACTTAGGATCATCACAAACACACAACATACTTTTGTGTTAACAATTACTTAAGCAATTTCAGTGATATTGTTTTGTGTATTAAGTACATATTTCTGATTTTGGTCCATAAGGAATTTCTACTTCTTTTTCTTATGCATGGTTGAAATCGTAAAATAAATGAATTGCGAAGATAGTTGAGAAAAACGTTGGATGCAACAATTTTCTGCTTAAATTTAGGCACAAATTTGTACAGATTACTTCTGTTTATATGATCAATTATTTCGAGAACTTCCCGTGCATAGCTATTATAAATGGCTGTCTTTTCCTTGGTTCCCAAGATTTTTACTAGTGCATGAAGTAAAAACTACTCCAGAGACACAGGTGAAGTAGTTCCGTCTCCAGGTGGTGACGGAAGGGAGGGAGACTCATGGTGACCTTGAGTGCTACATGAGCGTGAGCCGAAGCAGCTCAACTGGCCCACTTTGGGTTTGAGGTGCACACCTTGAATGCTTTGGACGACTCAGATGAAACAAATCCCTATTCGGGTCAGTCGTTAACCCGTTCAGAACCAGACGTTTTCCCCAGTTAAGCATAACTTCATTTAAAAATTCATTACTGTAATAAAATACACCAGAATTTATAGTTTATAATCGTTCCAAATTCCATAAGTTCATAATTAAGATCACACTAGTATGATCACGAGCATCAGAACGGACAAAACGCAATCTCATCTCACATATGATACCGCGTTCTCTGAAGTGTTGTTGTTGTTGTTGGCCGAGGGTAGCCTAGTGGTTAGAGCATCGGACTCTAGACCGGAAGGCCTGGGTTCGATGCCCGATGCCCCCAAATACCTTCTGAGTACACACGAAGTACGTGCTCGTTAAATCAGTGGGTCCGAAGGCTTGTTGTCTGAATCACTAGTGCAGGAGACTGGAGAATATTTTCCTTCAATTCCATGCCTAAATTGAGGAGGTGGAGATAGGTGTTGTTGCCATCTATCGTCCCTTCGGGGAATTTCGCCGAGCTAATTTGTACTGTCACCTGTATGGTGCTCAAGGCCATGGCCAACGACAGGCGTATTTCTAGCCCCTTGCCACGATGAATTTCGTGGACCTCGATCTGACTACGTCAGACAGGTGGCATTACAACATGGTATCATATGTTCCCTGAAGTGATCACATAAAAAGGACCATGGTCCTGAAAGGGTTAAGGGATTTTATTCCACTCTTTTGTTGTTAGCGACTCGCAGAAGGAGATGCCACTGCATACCCGCTCTTTCTAGAGAAGAAAGTTGTTTTTTTTTTTTCCTTTTTACTTTCTGAGCGATACTGAGAGATGGTTGTTTTTTCAGCCAATTTCTGACATGTTTATACATCTTCATTTGGTATGAGTGTCGTTGAAATGTTTTTCCATTCACTTTGCGGATAAATTCTTGTTGAGATGGTGGGTATAGTTGATGCGTGCGCTATTGCCATTTTGAGAATCACAAGTCGGGATTTGTTGAGAATGTCTTAGTTAGACTCTCTATGGATTGAATGCATAATCAACCAATATCGTTATGCTGTGCTGTGCAGCCATTTAGTGTTCATTTCTTGGGTCAACACTTCGGCGACAAGCTGTTGGTGACGGACTGGAGGAAGATCCATGGTGACCGAGAGTATTGTTTGGGTGCAATGTTATTTGAACCAGCCACCTTCAGGTTCAAAGTCCACGTCTTTGACGACCTAGACGATACGAATTCTTATTCGGGCCAGTCATTAAGGGCTTTTATTCCTGTCTTTTGTTGTTTGCAACTTGCAGAATGAGGTGCCGCTTCACTTCTTAGTTGATTTACTTTATTGCCCTCTGATGTTTCAAATAACGTTTCCTTATTTCTGACTGATTCAATATGCTCTTTAATACAACAGAATACTTCACAGTTTTGAACCGTAGTCAAATCCGAGGTTCCAAACTGCTATGGCACTCTATTCTCCATTTCCATGCCTGATGTAGCAACCATCAGATCCGCAGTAGAACAGTTTTCACTTCTAGACATGAGAGTGCTAGTCATCGGTTATTAGACATTGCTGTACCAACCAAGATATCGTGGCTGTTTATTTAGATTTAAGGAAGATTGTCTTATCCTTACTTAAGTGATCTGTGACATCTTATTTTCATTTATTTTTTAATGTTTTGAATATCAAATTTTTCACAATGAATAAGTGTTCCTAAATATAAACTCATATTTATATACAAATAATATCAACATAATACACTTACTCGATGAAGGTGAAATTTTCAACAAATGCAACTTAGAGTGAGGTATTCCAATTATCAGAAATTCAGACTAGTAGTGCATGTGTGTCTGAGCAGGCCCTCTGTACGATTGATCTATTCATTTTGTAACAAATTTGAGTGGGTGGAAAAGCACAGTCGGCTACTCCAATTAGTTGAATAATTGATTTATTAACGTATAAAGGACGGAGAAATTACTATACAAAGACAAGACTGCAGAAACAAATATAACAGATTATTTACAAAAGACGAAAATGCACTTGTTATAAGGAAGCTTTACAGCACTTTAAAGAAATCTAGGTCTCCAGAAGTTTCACTTGCAGCAACTTAGAAAAAATATCTCTGTCTTTTCGCATCCAGCGCGAAAAGACAGAGTCAACGTGAGAAGACGCCGTCAACGCAAATGACTCTTTTTGGAGCTCTACCAGCCTTTGGAAATTTCCAGAAGAATCTATTCCAATGACTATTTGATGGTTTGTTGGCGGTATTTTTTTCCAAATGGGTTGCCAAAGGTGCTTCAGCGACCAAGCTGGTAACCCTGCTGATATCTTCTAGCATTGTTATCATTTTGTTCAAGTTACACTAGGAAGAGTTTCTCTTTAAATCTCATTTTCCCACAAGAAATATATCATTGCATGAATAACGATATGCAATAAAAATCGTTTAACACGAAACTGAGAGGAATGAAATATTTTTTTCATGTTAAATGATATTGCAAAAAAAACCATATTCAACAAAGAGTACATTTTATTCACATAGATATGCATTGTATTTAATAAAAATCAATGAAACAAAAATATGCACAAGAACTTAAAGAAATATAATACTAAATTTTCAAGTTCTTTGAAAAACAAATCATTTAGTGAGTTTTTGGAAATAATCTGTTATTTTCCTTTGGATTGCCTATTTTAGCATAAAATTGTTAACAAGTTGTTCGATGCCATTTTGTCATTCATTTCGCTATTGAAATGTGCGTCTAAGTATCTGCACATACTTTTCGCGATATTCCTCATTTCGGATGACTTGGGAACATTAGCTGCTTTATTTATTTCATTTACGTCTTCGGAATCTGCATCAATGATATTTTTTGAGCTTTGAGCAAACTCCAAAATGTCTTTGTCATAATAATTGGAGCTGTATGCACATTATCATCATCTGCTGCAATAAATTTTTCTGATGATACAGTAGGGCTGTCCAATTCGGCTGGTGTTTTCCATTGTTTAGTTCATACCCAGAAGCGAAATCTTTTTGTGTAAAGCGACTTTCGTTTCATGTTAAGGCGGAAAAAAAGTGCATTAAAATGCGTAGTAGTTTGTCGGGACCGTTGTATCACTTCGTGTTAACCAATATTTCGTCTTAAAGGTTTTCGCGTTTAATGAATTTTTCAATACTAATAGAAAGCTGCAGAATGACATTGAAAGTTATTAGCGGTTGTCTAAAGGTAGTAAATTTATCATGATAAGTCGTTATTCCTTTGAGACGACAGAAGGCGCACATAAGCAAGTAACAGAGTTTGAACGAGGCTGATATTTTATTACCATGTAATAACAACTCGGATGGAAACCGGATGGCAATAAACACCTTAAAATTCAGGCTGCAGACGTTGATACGTCAGCTCAGGATGCCAGACATATCATTAACACAATGGCAGATCCAAATCGTTCAGGTTTATCTTGACAGCTGGAAGAACTTTGGTGGACGGCTACGTTTATCTCTCATTGTTTGTTTGTTCCCACAATTCGTCAGCACTTGTTGCATCATTGTCTGTGTGCAAGAGTTCCTTTATACATGATTCCTTTTGGTGCAAGTTCGTCGGCACCTGGTCACAATAGCCTCTTTAACATAGAATCTTGAGTGCCGATTGATAACAAATCGTCTTTCCGGTTAAATTCCACTTTGGTTTGGATTAAAATGATAGCCACATGCACTTTAGCATTATAGTGGTGAACACCGCCTTCCAAAGTGCATTATCCAACTTCATACTCGATGGTTAGTTACTTAAAGAATGCCATTTGATTTCACGGACGATCACAGGTAGTTGTGGATAATTTCAACAAATACTGATACATCAGAGAAGTTCTGAACCAGAGGTCATACCCTTCCTTCAAAGGATTCTTGAAGCTGTGTTTTAACAAGAAAATGCCATCCACAAGTTTATTGGAGTGTTCAAGAAATCTTTTTATCCCAATGCGTATAGTTTTCTTTCCCCTTGGCCTGCTTACTCATCCATTATTTCACTTATCAACATGTCTGGCATTTCGTATGTTGGTGTCTCGTTCGCGATGCATTTCTAATGACTAGTGTTTCAGTTCAGATAGGAGCTATATGGAATTCATTTCCTCAAGTAAAAATTAATAATATGTTTGATTCGTTGTAGAACTTTTAGCAAAGCGAGGTGGCGTCACAAAATGCCGGTTTTTGGCATAACATTTTATTCTTTTTTATGACAAATTATTTGTATCCACACAGGTCACTTGTGTAGAAAATTTAAATAAAATCTAATGAGTCTTCATAGTATTGCAATTTTTATGAACATGAGTAATATGTAATGAGAGTATGACAAAATGGTAGCATAAGTTAATTACTCTGAAAGAGTGTAATTTTAAGTAAATATTGCTAACACTTTGTTTCTTCAATTAAAAGGAACATTTCGCTTGCAAAGATTTTCAAAAAACACCAGCAAATAAATATTCTCAAAAAAATCCACTTTATTATTCTCTTCTTAAATGTAATTGTATTACAACATTCAGAGTTACCTCATGTACAATTAAAGAGTTTTGTGTAACTTTTGTACAGCAAAAATGTAAACTTATTCATAAATTATGTTAACTAAAAGATTTCATAGATTCTATTAAAAAATTTAATCTGAAGCTAGTAAAGACAAAATATTCAAGTACTTCTGATACTTTATTTCCATGTTGTTCTGTGATTTATGTTTTGCTTAGCGAAATGATAAAAAATTGTTCAGGGTATTAATAACGTAAAGCATTTTCTTACTTCATTATTAAAGACATTCAGAAGAAGATTTTAGAAAAAAATTATTTCAAACATGATTAGTTTTTGTGTCTAAAACATGGGGATAACATGAAGTAGTGCTTGGGTTTCTTATAAGAAAAACAAACACGTAATTAAATATTTTATACATCTAACAAGATGCTTTTTTATAAAAGTATGTTTCTTTTAGTAGTAATATGTTCTTTTTTTCCAAAAAAAATTGTTTTTTTTCCTGAGCTAAATACTTAATGCATTGTAGGGTAAGCGATGATGCGTATTTTTCATAAACGAAGTAAATGAAGATTTTGCTCAAAAAATTTTTTTCTTTGCTTTTTTTATTAAATTCCTTTATATAATTAGAAATGAGAAAAGTAAGAATAAAAATATGAAGGGTTATTTAGTAGGGATTCATTATTGTCTTAAAGTATACAAAAGAATTTTCTAAATCTAAAAAATATCTGAAAGTTTTTAATTTAGTGATTATTTTCTTAATATACCTCCAACAAATCTTCCCGTGTTACCCTGTGGTACTTTATTGACCACTGTATTGGATATTTAAAGCATTTTCCTGAAGCTAAAGAATTTTTTCTATAGTTATTGAAATATAAAAAGGCCGTATAACTTTTAAATATTTCCTTTACAAATCATATTTTCCTAGAAAAGAAAACAGTTTAAGTTAAAGCAACTAAAATGTTAAAATGTTTTAAGTTTTGCATTTTTTAAAAAAATAGAAGGCATTTTACTGCATCCATAGATGTATTATTTATAAGATTTAGACAAATAGAATGCTAAAAAAATTGTTTAAAATTGTAAGAAGATGTGAATGTGTATGATTTAGGCACACTTTCCTCAATATCTGTTTTTATGTAATATATATTATAAAATACAGATTTTTTTTATACAAAGAATGTAATTCTTCTGCATTATATGTTCAGACATGTGAAAATTCTACATTTTTTGTGCAAAAACTAAGCAAAATGTAGATGAATAGTTAAAAAAAATTTAAGTAAATTTTGATTTTTAAAATGTTAATTATGTCTAGTTACGCATTTATAAACACTTAATGTAGCTCTTAAATTATACATAAAGGGGATGTAGTACAAAGTGAATCTTGAGGATTATCCTAAATTAATGACTCGAAAATAAAAGAAATAAGTTAATGATTATGAATTGCTCATACAGATTTCTTTATAATTTAAAATAGGATTATTTTGCATTAACACGTACATAAATATACAGAGTATTCAATGTCAAAGTATTTTTTTCACTGCTTTTCATTTAAGTATGTGAAGTCTATTTGAATTTGGTGCAAAAAAAAGTTCGTTTTTCCTTGTAGCAGATGTTCTAAATACCTTAAAAGCATTAGTTCGTTAACTCAAATATTAACGACTCTTAAAATATTTCCAAAATTTCCTAAATAAGAATAAATTATTTAATCCATTGGAAATGTTAAGAAAATTTTGTGCCAATTTTCATTTTATTTCACTGTCATCTCGAGTTGTCTCGCTACTAAATCTTCTAAACTATTTCGTAAATTGCTGCATTATTATCATTAAAAAAATATTTTTTACAAATCAGAATTGGAATTTGAATAACGTGCTTCAATTTGATGCAACATAATAATTATTGCTTAATTCAGAAAAAAAAATTCTAGAGAAAAAGTAATAACGATACGTTTAGTCATCCTTATTACGTGAAGAAATAAAGCACAGACTGAGAAATTTTATCTAAGGTTTATAGAAGTAATCATTCAAAATGGTATTAACTGCTTGAGAAATAGACCAAAAGAACATTTCTTTTTAAGTGTACAGATATAATTGTTTTAATATTTTTCTGAGAACTGTGTGCTTACGCTTACAAAAATATGATCCCTACTTCTCGTTTTTAAAAATAAAAGTTAGTTTTTTTGGAGTAAATTATATATATGAGATGGAGGGGAAACACTTTTATGAAATTAGAGGAATTCTAGTAAATTATACATATGAACCTAAAACATTTTAAACGTTGTTTATCTGATATCTCATTTAGAGATAAAAAAAATTTATATATATATACACACACAAATGTATAAATGTACTGTTATTTTTATATTTTTGGGAAATTTCTTCTCACAAAATTGTTATTTTGTTACTTTAAAAAAATGTTGCTATATAACATTGATCCGGAACACTTAACAATGTTATAATATTTGTACAAAATTGAAACAGTGTACAAAGTAATTTTAATGAGAAGTTAAATGCATAACTTACCTTATTATTTGCACTTCAAACTATATTTTATATATTTTCAAGCATCTTTATATTTAAATGTCGATGTTTCTTATTTTTTAATTGCTACTTAAAAACACTAGAAAATAGCGTCATAGTGTAAAAAGTATCCATGGAAACTATTTGAAGTTATTTAGTACTTATATTATATAACTTACAATTATATATATTCTCATTCATTTTTAATTTCGGTTAACATAAGTAAATCTGTGTTTAAGGAAGAATATTGAAAGATTTTGATTAAACTTATAACATGTTTCTTAACACTGAAAAAGTTAGAATCAAAATTTTAAAAAAAAATAACTATATATTAATGTAGATATAAAGTTTTTTCGTGGTTTGAAAGAAGTGAACTCGTAAAATCTATTATTGCAGTTATTTAGATACAATACTTAGAAGCATAAAAAAATTATTAATTTTGTGAGGAACTTAAAAAATGAGTAAAGGACATTTATGTAAAAGAACAGTAGGGTTTTCCTGTGCTTTTGCTTTTAAAAGAAATTCATTTCTTACGATGTATAATATTCATACCTCATTTTATTAATATTATTTATTTTCAGATGTAATTTTAGTCGGAGATAGAGTGAGAGTTATATTTGTCACTGTAAAGCCGCATCTTGGCTACTGGGGACGGACCCCGTAATTTTGAACCATGATCAAATGATGAAAACGACAAAGAGTTTGCCCACCCCTTCTCTTAACTTCAACACCACACCGACGGGAGGTGGTTTGAGCCTCCTCAGATTTAACGTGCATAGCCCCCCCCATGGCGGATTTTCCGCGGTCCAGTTCGCCATGAGTCTGCGAACTTGACCATTATGCCCCGTTAATTAGTAGGAAGTATTCTCCTATTGTATTAAACAATGACGCTGCAAGGAAGTGCTTTTAAAACTTTCAATATTTGCGACCCAATTTTCAGTCATAATTTTTATCGCGCCCCCCTAATATAACAACTATGTATTGAATACAATAATAATGCACTGCAGCGCCAAAACTATAATCCTACTTTAATTACATAGTGAACAATTTATCAAGAAAAGTATTAAATTGTGTGTATAATTTTTTATATGACAAGTCCACTAGTAATTACTTAACTTGTTTTTAATTGAGAATTGATAAATTAATTTTCAAATACTTTTTGCCATATTGATACAATTATAAGTATCTTATATATCAGTGTGAATATGTATTTTATTTTTTTATTATGTTAGTATATATTTTGTTTTGCTTCCTTTCAGTAAATTGATAATTGTTTTAAATATTTTTTTTTCGACTTTTCGATATGCTCGCGCCCCACACTTTGAAAAAAGCTGTTACAAGGTATTCATTCTTAATGTTAATACTTAAATGAAAATTTGAATTTCAAAATATATATAAATAAGTTTCAATTGGAGCATGTAATGTAATTTTCTGACGATGAAAAAAACGAACATAGCTAAACAGCGATAGTAACTTTGTTACTAAGATTGGCAATAAAATTAGCTTAAAATACAATCTTATATAAAAGCAGACTATGTGGGTAACTCCCTTTTTTTAAAATCTTCATTTTTCTTTACAGTTTATATATCTTTTTTAAACCATACTCAATACAATCAACCTCCTTATAATAGTTCACTTTCATCAATTTCCAAAATAAAATCTAGTTCAAGAATCATATATGACTGGATAAGTGCATTCAGGATGCCTAAGAAGAAAACATGGCATAAAACATTTTGCACTCCATAAAAAGAGTGCAAATAAATCGCACGCAACTGTTCATCGTACCATCCACACTGCATGATTTACCATCACATCTTGCGTAAAACACATATCATAAAATCCTTGTTTACAGGCGCACTAAAAACACAGAACCAGTCATAACTTAACAGCGCATACAAATGTCAATTTAAAATGGAATATTTTACAAAGATCTGCATCGACATGCTAAAAGCTTTTACGAAAAGAGCAAAGAAATTTCGACATTAAAAACCGATCAACGGGCCACTATCAAAACATACATCATCATTTACCCTACAACCTGACATCCAATAAAACCCACTGCACCCCACATAAAATACATAATGTCCATTTTACGCTTCCACACTCCAGTTCTGGTCTTGGACCCTGAATCCAAGATGGGGATTCCCATGCACTTAAGTAATGCCGCATAAACCCCACGTTTCTCTCCTTCCCTCCTATCTGGGGATGGGGGAGGGAAGGCTTCCTTTACTCAACCCCTGCAGTTATTGATGAAAACAAGATTAACTAATTGCTTTTGTTTCATATGTCCCTGATACGAGAATTGATAGATAGCTAATAGGAACTCGTATCCAATTGCCACGTTAAAAATGGCGAAGAAAGAAGAATTATCTAAATAGATTCAGAATAAATATGTTTTTTTTTTGCCTTATGAGAGAGAAATTGCGTATTTAATATGCAGAGTTCTCTCTGGATGGGAGAAAAAACAATAATCCGTTTATATGTGATGATCAATTAATTGATTTCACAGTAGTGATAAATGTATTTCTCTGATAAGTATTTATTTTAATTCTGTTCAAGATTAACTACGTATACTTGTTTCCCAGAAACCAAAATATAAATAATAGGGTTGATAGCTATTATTAGAAAAAAATATTATATTAATCGGAACATACCTAAACCGAAAAGATGTCCTATAATGTGTAGATTTGGAGAAAAATGATTTTGAAAACAAGTACTTTAAAAAAAATTAAGTCAATTCCTACTTTGAATGGATGAACAGAAAGTATTTTATTAACGATTGAGAATTTTAATAAGTATATATATATATATATATATATATATATATATATATATATATATATATATAGGGAGAGAGTGAATTAATAGTAGGAATTGAAAAAAAAGAGCATGATTTGCCTGCATTGTTGTGACAGTGCACACCCAATTTGGCTGAAAAACAGGTTTTCGAAGCCAATTTTTGTCTTTGTTTTAACAGTTATATTGTTACAACCACAGAGACGACTCCAAGTTGGCGTCAAAACCGGTAATTAATTAATATTTGAAAAAAACTGTATTAACATCAAGTGTCATCCATTACAAGTTTAAAAAAAATTATTTGAACTTGATTGGATGAATAGAAGTATTTCATTAGTGATTGAAAATTCGAACAAGATACATATATAAATAAATAAATATATAGAGAAAGTGAGCTAATAGTAGGAATTGAAAAATAATTTCAAAATTTAGTACTGTTACAAAGCGGCTGAATTTTCGAAGAAATGTAAAAAGACTAATTTTGGTTAGATGATTTTAAACCGAAAATAAAATTATTTTTCTATAATACAAATAACCAGAAGTAGTGATTTTCGAAAAATGAATACTTAGTAATGAATAGTATGCACTGTACATTGCACTTTTCATAACCCCAGCTCTCTCTGTCCCCATACCATTGAATCCGTCCGATCCAAGCTTTTTTCCGTCTTCTGTTTCATCATTCACTGCAATTCCACAGAAAGTTCTTATAAAAATTTAATACTAAAAACAGTGGCGAAATGGAGAACATTTGGACCCCCAAGTTGGATTTTACAAAGGGTAGGTATTTGGTGACAGTAAGGCCTCGGGCTCTCTAGAATCCTGCCCCCCCCCCCGTGATGCGGAGGTGGTGGTGTGTACGTTACGCCCCTGGTAAAAAACCTGTTAAATGTACTTTATGTTTTTTTTCTAGGAAAAAAACATCAAGTACATTTAACAATATTTCAAGTACATTTTTTTTTTAAAAAATAACAATTACTTTGACTTTTTACCGTGAAAAAAAGATCAAATACCATTATCGAAAGCAGGATGCAAACGTTTCTCCTGCTAGCAAAGCCAGATTGATCATGAGCGTGACACTAAAATAACGCATTAACCGCAACGTACACTTAATCTCAAAACCTACCACGAATCTGACGAACTATTTGAATAAAATTAAACATTTCAAACAATAAATGTACACTAACCCATCACTTCCAAACAATCAGCGAAAGCTTACAAATACTATTCGCACTCAGGTTACCTCAATCTGGAGTTGTTGTCCTGAAATAAGAGCAGTATGGAAACTCCTTCATTAATTTTTAACCCCAAATTGATCGTCTTTATCGCCAGAAGTGTCATTCGATATGAGTGAGCGATTTGTTGTCCCTCGGGTAGTTCACGCAATCATCCTCAACAGCCCAGATTAGTCAACTCAAATTCCGAGTTAAAAAATGAATAATTCGCAGCAGATCGCTTCCGTCTCTGGAGGAACGGAAGTGAAAGGGGGATGGAACAGTTAATCTCTCTCTTTCTCTTCCACCCCTTGGCGGAAATGAAACAATACAGAAGCACGTGGGATATCCAAATATTTCGTGAGTTCAATTCTCAAATCGTTAGTGAAAGTGAATTGTGCAGACTGTTTATCAGCTCGGTAAATAATTATTTTGTGAGGAGGAAGTTTGTAATTTAACTAGGCTTTGTCTTAAAAGATTTTTTCAGTTCATAAACAGATTTAAATTTGTTTAAAACTATTATTCTTACAAGTATATATAGAAAAGTTAGTAAAAGAAATAGAGAATATTCTGATCATAAGTAGGGGAGAGATATTGATGATATATCATTTTTGAATTGGGTATAGTTAGTATTAACTACTCTTAATAATTCCTTAATAACAATGCTCTCACGTATAATTCCTTATTCCCTTAACTGCCTATTAACAGTTACGCAATTCGCTACTCAGTGCAACCGTTTTTCACATAGGTGTGTAAATGTGGTTTATTAGGTAGAAAGCAAAAGGAATAAATAGGCAAATTTTTCTCTGAAATAAGTAAATCCTTCACATACACTGTCAAAGTCATTCTATTATATTCCAAAGCCTTCGTAATAGTTTTAATGGTTGCAGCGCGAAGAAAAGGATCACCTATCGGAAAGACGTATATATACGTCTCCCGGGAATTTACCGCACCGGTTGAAAGAGATTTTTTTCACTTCCGGGGCTTAATGGGTTAATTAAGAAAATGAATACACACATTCAAAAATCTTCATCATATTTTTCTTTATTTTTCATTTTCTCCCGTTTACAGGTTCTCGATAAATTTTTAAAGAAACTTGCAAAAATATGTTTTAAAAAGGTTTTAATTTAAGTAAATTACAAACATAAGTGTTAACTGTTATTTATGCTTTGTTCTGATGACTGTCCATATTTGAAAACCTTCTTAAGGTATCCGACTACGCTCGGAACCGTGATTTTAAAAAAGCGCAAAAATGGATAATTTTCATGATATTTAGTGTCACTCAGATTAGAATACATGCATAAAATTGTTTTAAGGACATTTTGGCAAAAAAAATTTATTTAAATATAATATTTTGGCAAAAAATTAACTTAGAAGAATCTTTTTCCAAATGTTCTTTTGTGAAAAATGGTTCTATTATAATAATATTTTGCCTGTATATAGCTCAGACCCCTCTACAGAGGCTCAACTAGAATTTTGAAAAACTCACATTATTTTTAGAGTTACCACCAATTGAAATAATTATTCGCGTTTTTTTCTTAAAATTGCTCCCCTCTGTTGTCGTAAAATATGAATAAACCCATTTCTAAGTTATATATTTCAAAAATTCTAGTTGAGCCTCTGAACAGAGGTCTGAGCTGTATACAGGCAAAATATTATTATAATAGAAGCATTTTTCACAAAAGGAGAACATTTGGAAAAAAAGATTATTCCAAGGGAATTTTTTGCCAAAATATTGTATTTAAATAAATGTTTTTTGTCAAGATGTCCTTAAAACAATTTTATGTAAATATTCTAATCTAAGTGACACTAAATATCATGAAAATTATCCATTTATGCTCTTTTGAAAATCACGGTTCCGAACGTAGTCGGATACCTGAAAGACAATTTGAATGACTGGAATACGGCGAAAAAAAAATTAATGACCCTGAGAAAGTGATAAAAACAATGAAAAATTAAGAAAATCTATTTTTAAAAATAAATTATTTCTTATACTTTTACAAACTTTATTTTCGAACACATTTAGGTGGGATTTTTTCTATGTACTTAGAACTCTTGTAAAGATCATTACCAATAATTTTATGTTGCAAATTTATGTTAATACCATATAAGTTTTGATCATAACAGAATTTTTTCAACTGTGTTTCTTACTAGATATTTCTATCTTTAAAATATATTAAACAATAAACAATTAGAGAGGTTTAAAGACAGAAATTAAACTCAGAATTTTGTATCGAGATGTACGCAGATTCTATTTTTTTACGAAGCATTTTCAATAAAATGGATGTAAAATATAATACTTTCATAATTCTCCCAAAGTTACTCATTGACATACATTTTTATAAATTTCATAAATGACTCTCCTTGTGTCTTTTTTTACTGATTTTAAATAAAGAGTGTTTTTTTCCAGGTATAGAAGTTTAAGTTGGCATTACTTTCCAAGATGGCGACCGATTTAACAGCTGTCAAGTGATTTATCCTCAGTTTGGTTTGGCAATTCATCAAAACGATCATCAAGCAAGGCGTAGATTCGTTGAATGGGCCCAAAACGAGATTGCCGTTGTTCCCGATTTTCATAAGCGAATTTTGTTTAGCGATGAAGCGCACTTCTGGTTGAATGTCTATGTCAACAAACAAAACTTCCGCATTTGGAGTGAAGCTAATCCACAAGTGTATATCGAAACACCGTTACATCCAGAAAAACTGACTGTTTGGTGCGCTTTATGGGCTGGTGGAATCATTGGTCCGTACTTCTTCGAAAACGATGAAGGCAACAACGTTACAGTCAATGGTGATCGGTATAGAGCCATGATTACTAACTTTTTCATTCCTGAATTGAACAATCATGATGTCCAAGAGCTGTGGTTCGAACAAGACGGCGCAACATATCACACAGCTCGTGCCACAATCGATTTATTGAAAGACACGTTTGGTGACCGCCTAATTTCACGTTTTGGACCTGTGAATTGGCCTCCAAGATCTTGTGATTTAACACCGCTAGACTATTTTATGTGGGGCTATGTAAAGTCATTGGTCTATGCGGATAAGCCACAAACGCTTGACCATTTGGAAGACAACATTCACCGTGTTATTGCCGATATACGGCCACAAATGTTGGAAAAAGTCATCGAAAATTAGACGTCCAGATTGGACAACATCCGAGCCGGCCGTGGCAATCATATGCCAGAAATCATATTTAAAATGTAATGCCACACAATTATCTTTCGAATAAAAAAAATTCATGTCAATCAAATAATACATCGTTGGTTTATTGCAATTTAAAGTTCTATACTTCTAAGAAAAACACCCTTTATGTTCTCAAATGCATTACGTTTATTGTTCCTTTTAAGATTTGCAGGCCTTAAAAACTCTCAATTGCATAAAATCGTTTTAATCTGCAGTAATTTATCAAAACTCCGTTCTCTTTTTCTGATTTCATACTATGTCAATGCATAAAAATCTTTATTATTCGAATATGTTTTAATTGGTAATGCTGAGTATTTAGGATTACAATAAACATTCGACATTTTTACTTCCTTTGAAGTAAATCCAGTTTTATGTGTGTGAGGTGCTAAGTTCACAGCATCAATACGACATGCTGAGATTTCCAATAACACATTGAACTTAAAAAAAGTACGAAGGTTATCAATAGGGGAACTTTTGCATTTTATTTTTCCAAGGTTTTGCAACAGCACTAGTATCTAGCACTGAATGAGGGGCAGTCGACGACATATCTATACAAAGTGTCACTCATCTTTTCTCGTAGTCGTTGGAGTGTAGGAAACCGTTCAACATGGCAGCTCCATTGTCGATCTGCACCAAAGAGGAAAGGCGGGTAATTATTTGCTTGTATTTTTAGGAAGGTGTGAAATCTGCGCTGGATACTAGCCATCCCTTTCATCACTACACCCCTTACGACGAAGAACCTCTGTGGTTGACATCGATGAACTGCCCGATCTTCCGTCGCCACTTAAAGAAATTTCTTCCTGTTTAAAGAGCTGTTTCCAGTGGTAGATCATGCTTCGCAATTAACGTCTGTCGCCATACTGTGCTTGCATGTGACGAAAAATTGTTTAAGGTACATACCTTGTTCAAACAAAAAGCGTGGTGTGTAATCACTGTCCTTTCCTTCTTAATGCAGATTGACAATAGAGCTGCCACATTGAACAGTCTGCTACACCCCAACAACTACAAGGGAAAACTAATGAGCGTTGTATAGAAGTATTGCCAACTATCCCTCATTAAGCGCAGAATACGATAGCTGTAGCCAAACCTTGGAAAGATAAATAACAAAGACCCGTTTACTTTTTGACTTACCCTCGTAAATGTTAATGCGAAGCATTCGAATTTGATTGGTTTAACTAGTGTTGACTAAACAATTTTTATTTAGTCAAGCTTCATTTGAATATTTTATGTGTCAGTTAAGCGAATATTAAAATAAATTTGCTTCTTACTCTAGGACATGTAATAATAGAGTAGAAAAAACATAACATTAAGGTATCCGACTACGTTCGGAACTGTTGTTTTGCAAAAGCGTTATAAATGAATAATTTTTAAGATATTTAGTGTCACTTAGATTGGAATGCATGTATAAAGTTATTTTAAGAATATTACTGAAGTACCAGATTATTAAAATGCAATATTCTGGCGAAAAATCAACGTAGAATTACCTATTTTCAAAACGTTTTCCTTTTATTGAAAATGTTTCTCTAATAATAATATTTTGCCTACCTCTGTACAGAGCCTGGACTGGGATTTTTGAAATATATAATTTAAAAGCTGATTTATCCATATTTTAATACATCAAAGTAGAGAAATTTTAACAAAAAAATAAAAGGAAAAAAAACACCGATTATTATTTAAATTGGTATTAACTCTGAAAATAATGTGAATTTTTCAAAAATCATAGTCCAGGCTCTCTGGAGAGGTATTAGCTATGTACAAGCAAAATATTACTATTATAGAAGCATTTTTCATAAAAGGAGAATGTTTTGAAAATAGGAGAACTTTTTAGGAAATAGAAAAGGAGAACTTTTTGCCCAAATATTGCATTTAAATATTTTTTTATTGTAATGATATTCTTAAAATAATTTTATACGAGTATTCTAATCTGAGTGACACTAAATAACAAAAAAAGTTCGTTTGAACTTTTACAAAATCACGATTCCGAATGTAGTCGGATAATTATGAAATTGCTGTAATGATGTTGCTAATACTCAAATTTTGCATCATTGTATAAGATTGATTTCAACCCTTAATTTTAGCTATTAATACAGTACAGCTCTTTAATTGGAATACCTAAACTTCACATGCCTCATAATTTAAATTCCTATTATATCTTAGTATCTAACTTCAAATGATCATCATTAGCTAGCGAATATAAACTATCAAACATTGTTTCGAGTGCACCTAACTATTACGAACAATTGCATTATATATGTAACTAACCGATACGAAATTAATTGGCCACGTGCGTAGATCCTTCTTTTTCATTTTATTTTCATTCTAATTTAAATGAACTTATTTCATTCTTTCGGTCATCTGCTAATTTAAATTGATTCTTTACCCGAACCCACTCTCATGAGCCCCTTTTCAACGGGGGACCCCGCTTCAATGATTCCGTAGCCAAAAGAGCGCCAGTTTGGCGACTGTGGCGGTTCAACCCTTTGGTCCCCTTCTCTTTCGAATTAATCACCGTGCTGAGTAATTAGGAAGCCAGCGGAAATAGCTTCCCTGTTCTCCGGTGTCATTAGACCGTATGTCACATGCATCCTTCTGCGTTTCGGACAATTGGAGAAGAAGTCCTTTTAAAAGGGACCTCCTGCCCATAATTTACCTTGTGTCCAATGCAGTAAGGAAATTGAAATAAAAGGGGACTGGAGAGTGTTTTTGAAATATATATATATTATCTTAGATCGAAACTTTGAAAATGACAGGCATGAATGAAATGAAAAGATGCATCGTTACACACACACATGTACAGTTATTAATTTTAAAAATAATTATATATAAAGGTTGCGTTTTGGATGAGTTGGAATAAGGAATTAGTGCATAAAAATTTAGAAAAGTGATATACGAGAATATTAGTTTTGTGATCTTATATTAGTGTTAAATGATCTTTTTGTCTTAAACTCTTAAAAAGGTAATATGTATATATTCAGTCCTAAAAATATACACATATTCTTTAAGAGGAAACAGTGAGAAAAAGCTTTTGAGGAAAATTAGAAGTAGTTAATAATTAAATTATTGTTCACTTTACCACTGATATGAAACTCTTAAAATGCATCTGTCACAAAACTTATGCGAAAAATGTTTTAAGAATTTATTAAAACGTTTCAGAAAAATAGATTTTTAGGTGATAAACAATTATTTTGATTCAATCTATCAATCTACTTCAAGGATTTATATAATTCATGGAACTAAATTTAAAGACGATTGAAAATTCTAGAAAACAATTCTTTTACAGATTATAAAAGAAATAAATATAAGAAGAAATGAATATTACATATTAAAATGTTACGTATAATTGCTTTTTTTTCAACGTTGTCTTTAATATATGTTCAAAGATTATTCCACAAAACCGGTATACAATTCGTGGAATAAGTTACATACATTTTAAAAGATTTTAAGCATTTATAAGCACGTACAGACCTGATGGAAATTATAATAATAAGATTTTCAAAGAAAAGTGCGTGTGTGTGTAATACCTGAGGAATTTTCTAAAACCTTGAGAAATATAAAAATCTGGCTGTTATTTTATATTACGTAAGAGGGGGACCCAGAAATAATCAGACTCGAACTATTGCGTGTGCATTCTTTGTAGTTACCAGTTGTGCTGCTAGGTGGTGTTAATTCGAACCCTCCCACGACATTTTGTGAACTAGTTCAGTCTGAGTTAAGTGGATTGGTGTGGTGCTCTATTGTGTGCGTTTTTGTTTGAACCCTTAGGTGATTAATATGATGGATGACCGAGTATAAAGAATAAGAAGTTCGTATGAAATTTTGCTTCCCGTTACAGAAAACTTCAGTTGAAACCGAGAGAACCTGAGAATTTAGTCACAATTCTTTTAAGAAAATTTGGATCGTTCTGCACTTAAATTCTTAAAGTAGTGGCAAGCATTCATGTGATTGTCTCTTTCATCATCTGTGAGCAAGAGAAGAACAAATTTTGCAGACAGCCGTTTCATGTGCAAAACTTTGGTTAAAACTTGTTAGACCGTGCTCCATGACACGTTCGTCTACCCCAAAGGTTGGTCATTAGTCATGCGACGATCTTCACCGATTGCACGTTCTATTTTGTCAACATTTTTATCATTTCTTCCGGATAAAGGACGCCCTCGGTATGACGTGTCTTCAGTTGACATGTTGCCCGATTTGAAAAACGAAAACAACTCGTAGACCTGTGATTTTCCCAAAGCATCATCATTAAAGGCTTGCCGAAGCATTCCATTGGTCTCAACAGCCTTTTTCCATTAAAGACAGCCAACTTTCACACACACTTTTTTATATAGTCGGTCACCTCTCTAATCATCAAAGAGTTCAAAAAGAAACACACACAAAATGGAACACCACAACCAAGCCAGGTTACTCAAATTGACGCCAGTTCACAAAATGTCGGAGGAGAGTCCCCTAATTAAAGCACAACTCGTAACTACAAAGAACAATTATCAATTAACAACAACAATAAAGCGTAACAATTCGATTACGGTTATTTTGGGGTCCCTCCCTCGTATATTTGTGTTATGCATCTTAAACATATATTATTTTTAGGTCCCTCCCTCTTATATTTGTGTTTTGCATCTTAAACATACATTATTTTTGGGTCCCTCCATCGTATATTTGCGTTTACATCTTAAACATACAAAACACATGATTTTATATGCAACTATGTGTAGAGAATAAACCTTTTAAACCTAAGAATTACGATATATATAAAATAAGACTCAATAAAGTAAGTTGTCTGCTACAAGAAAGTACCTCAGATTTGTATATATATATGACGTCTTAAGCCAGAATCAGAATAAGTTTTAAAAAGTATCTTTACCTGATTAAATCTACACAAGCTCTGACGCTGAGAGGCAGAGAGAAAAAAACGCCAAAGTGAAAAAATCTAAGTGTTTTACCACTTAAGCCAGATGTCAGACGTACCTCTGATTTTATGAGTGTACTTGAAAGTTAATGCTGACATATAGGGATATTAAATCTAACGATCTGGAATTAGACATGTTTATTGGCATGTTTATTAATTTAATTATCCTTACATATATATATATATATATATATATATATATATATATATATATATATAACTTCAGTTTACAGAGCAATGTATGTGTAATGGGTTCCATTCTGGTCTTCTACTAATCATCTTGGGGAAAATATTCTTTAAAATTTTTAGTTTAAAAACCGCTTTCCGTAAAGATGATTTGATTTATGCAAATATAGCTTATAATTTATAGCCAGTCGTTGAGTATGTGAGATCTCAAATTGATCCTTTCACTATATTCCGGTAGAATGAGAATCTACCGGAATATAGTGAAAGGATCAACCTTGCAGCTGAATGAACTATCAGGCTGCAAGCAGGAAAATTCAAGTAGCTTTAATCAAGGTAAGTAGTTTAGATAATTTAGTGATCAGATTTCGGGTTAAGATTTCTTATTACTCACAAAGTTAAGCTATAAAAGTGCATTTCATAAAGTGTTAAAAGTTGAAAAAAATTGGTTATTCTAAGTTCATGTCTGCTTCTCTCTTCCTCGAACCCTCCCACACCCGTAACCTCTGGGCAGTAACAAATGTCAAATAAAACATTCTGTATGAATGAATATCTATGTCTATAGTAAGACCCCGCTTAACGCTCTTTTATTTGAATTGTGGGATTCCCCGAAATAACACGCAGTGTTAGGCTTCTCGATATCCGAAGCCGTTTATCTGTGTTTCTTCTATCCGCCAGTATTATGTGAAAGTATTTTTATCGTTTCAAACATTTGTTGACGTTAATGTAAGTATAAATTTATATAATATAATGATTGCTATAGTGACAAATGTTAAGATTTTCAGTTTTTATCATGGGGGTTAATAAAAAACACGAAAATAAAGCATGAAAATAGCATTTCACTAGAAACTAAAATTCAAGTGATTAGAAGATTAGATACTGGTGAACGTTAATCTCAAATTGGTTTTGGCAACTTCAACAATAAGGACCATTCTTAAGAATAAAAAGAAATACTGTCATCGGTAACTGCAACTACGACAAGTTCTGTAACTAGAATTATGCATTCTAGAAATAATACAATAGAGGAAATGGAAATACGACTTCTATATGGATTGACGACGAAATTGAGCGCAAAAAATATCACTAAGCCAATCAATCTACCTTCTTGATAAAATGGCAGAAAATTGGAAATACAGAAGAGACTGAATGATCTGAAATGTAAGCAAATTGACTTAGAATTTTATTTCTTTTTATATGCACATTCGTTTATTATGTTTCTATATTTGTAAGAAATAAATTTTTGTTTTATTGTTATAAAAACATAATTAAATAAATTTAATGGTAAAATACCTGACCAATTTTCTACCCATCTTCCCCTAATTCCATTATTTACATGATGAGATAACCTCGTTTAACGCTGTTTCATATTACGCTCTACTTTGATGGAACGTATACCCCGAGTAAAGCGGGGTCTTACTGTACTATGAATATCATAAATGGCATTTTTATAGTTCAATATATACTTATAATTATGTGTATTAAATAAAAAATCTAATTCAGATTATCTTTTTTAAAAAATTATGTAGCATAAATATTGTATATAAAATTGAATTAATTTAATTTTTTTCTAAATAAGTAAGCATTTATATCAAATATTTCTGCCGAATTCATACAATTAGAATCTATGGTTCGTAAAAATATTTAGCTATTTAAATTCTTACTTGCCAATTATATTTCAAGCATATCTATTGCTTCAAAAGAAAATGTCTCCTTTTTGTATCAGCCGAATTTAAAACGTTTCAATTCAGTCTATAAATCCTATCTATAATTACGATACAAATCTTCTTTAATCCCATTTTTTAAAAAATCTCAAACTCGATCTATATGAAAAATAAAATAAACAGATAAATAAAATTTCCGTAACTTAAATATGTTTCACAGAGAAAACCTTAGCAAAGTAAAAATCTTCAGTAGTTATTTTTTGAAACCTTTCCTGATCCTTATCCATTTCAGCTTTAAAATATAGAAAGTCTTAAAAATAATCCATAAATTGGCAGATACATTTATCTACAAGGATGAACTTTCATCTCCAGCAGAACCTTTAAGTCACATTTATTATTGCTTATCCTAGATAAAATGCCGTTATGGCTTTCAACATTTTATCAGAAAAAGACCAAAATACGAGTAGTTTTAAAAAAAAATGTAAAGAATTACTTTTAACAATAGTTTTTCTGTTGTATCTTTTTAAAGGCAGTTAAATAAAGAAAAGGACAACCAATTTTTATTGTGGAGCCAGCTATCTAGCCTGCAGAAACCACATTTTCCTACTGATTAATTCCTTTGAATATAAACCTTAAAGAAGAACCAGAAAAGTGGAAAACATTTTCTCCTAAAATAAGCATGACTGCATCCAAGTTCAGTCAGAAATGCATTAAAATATTCATCGTTGACGTACTACAAAAGAATTTCATTATGCCTTTCCATTTACATGATTAGCAATCAATAATTAATTAGCAAGGAAGGAAATCGTTGAAGAAAAAAAATGTCACCTTCAAAAATTCATTTTCGCTGCATGTGACAACAAAATACCCATTGCATTAGCCAATGTTTGATAAAATATCATTTTAGTTTTTAATTTCTATCTTTTAAATAAAGCGTAAAATTAATCGAGACTTATTCTGTTAGTATTGACTCGCTGTTCAGGCAGAAACTTCGTTAAAAGTCTTTTGCATAATTTTATTTGGAGAGGGAACCCAGTTATGTCTGTTCCACGCTCCACAGAAATTTGCATAATTAAGAGGATTATGGGTAAAAAATTTTCGCAAGAGGCACATTTATTCTTTTTCGTAAGGCAAAACCAGATAAAAGTCATATTCGCTTAAGTGACGTTAAAGATAATCGGGATTCAAAAATTGAGCAGTGGGTGATGAGTTCCAACAATTACTCTTTTCGCGTGATTATTTCTATAGAATTAATCGGAAATATCTCTTTAAAGGAGTAATGGGAATGATGGAAAGAGATAAAAATAAAGAAGCAAGATGTTTAATTACAGAATTAGATGATGAATTATTCATGAACATTAATTACATAGTGTGCTCCTATAAAAGAACTGCAAAAGATGTAGTTCAACTGAAACTGTTATCAGCGAAGTAAATATTAATATTTTGGACAGAAAAATGTATGCACACACACTTTATCAAAAAATTATTAAAATTCAATTATTCTTTAGTTATAGTTCGATACTCTCTTTCTCTCTCTCTCTCTTGTTTGAAAAATATATAGTTGGATTCCTGAGTGTGAATAATTTAAGATCTGGATGAATATGATTTATTTGAGCATTTTGTTGATTAGTTAGTTTAATTGATACACAAGCCATATTGGGCCAAGTTTATCCAATTTACGAAAAAATGTATAGATCCAGAAAAAACCCTATAATCGTAAGAAATAAAGATGAATTAAATAACAAGAGAAAGATCAACTATATGGTGTCCGGGTATACGAAGATTTTCTATAGTATCCGGGTTATACGTATTCGGATATTACTAAAGATTGCAAGAAAAGAAAGATCACTCAGATATATATATATATATATATATATATATATATATATATAACTACTTAATTACTTAAAAAAGGTTAGTTCTAAAAAGAAATCTGCTTATTTGGGCAGAAAGTAATAAAATGTTTATTCATAATAAATTTAATTCAAAAACTCTTTATATAATCAATTTCAAAACTTGCAAGAAATATTGAGAAGGGAAAAACATTTAGCATTACTATGTTCCGATTATTCAAACAATGTCAGCATAAGAAGCATACTATTGTTAAAAAAAGCCAAGCATTTACTAATATCTCGGCAGTTAGCTATTTTATAGAATAATATCACTATTGCCTCATTTACATCTATATTTGCCGCCCATCCGGTATAGTGGTTAGTGACGCTGATTGTGGTGTCGTAGGGCCTGGGTTCGATTCCCGTAGAAGGCATGGATGTTTTTAAATGTATATTGCCTTCTCTTCATGAGGTACTTTAAATAGGCGTCAAGCCGCAAGTCCTCTCGTAAGGTTGGTGAAAGAGGAAAAGAGTTGGATGACCTTTGACTAGCCCCAGGGTGTTCTCCGTGAAAATTGAGGTGGAACCGAGCAAAATAGTACTGACACCTGCATGATGCTCAAAGCTAAGGCTTTCGCCACGGTAGCCGAGTGGTATAGATATAGGATCGTGGCTTGCCTTCACGATTTCACGCCCAGGACCACTAAAAACCCGCCGTGTAGGGCAGCGATGCACGTTAAATCTGTCGAGAGCGCTGAAATGTTCTCCCGTCGGTGTGGTGTGGTAGTTAGGAGAGGGGGTGCCAGATCAGGTGTCGTTCACGTCACTTGACCATAGTTTAAAATTACGTTGTCCGTCGCCAAAAGCCCTCGTGTAGCTGAACAGTGCGACGTAAATATTCAATCAACCAAAGCTAAGGATAAAAATCTAGCCCTTATCCGCGATGAATATCGTGGGCTTTGATCTGATGTTACTGTCGACCAGGTAGCATAAGTAACAACAGAAACAACTCATCCATATTCACTGCTGTTTTGGAACATACTGATATTTTTTGTCAGTAATCTTAAACATTAAAACTGAACAATTTATTTAAGCTCTGAGACTTTCCACTTCTAAGTAGTACTTTTTTATTAGTTTAAGAAGAGAGAACTATGTCTTTTAAAGAGATAACCGCGATAGACACAAATGCTGTTATGCTTGTGGAAAATACAATTTTTAAGATTTTTTAGATGTAAATGCAACATGCAGTAGAGTGCACCACCTGGAAAAATACAGAGCATCGCATCACCGTTTGTTGAGAGATAATGTTATTCTATATCAGGGGTTGGTGGACCTTTTCAGAGTACAGGCTACTTCTAATGATTTAAAGTGTTGCGGCCCACGCAAGACCATTCTTTATTAAAATCGTATATTTTTTCTTCATAACACCTGTTTTTGACATTGTACCCCTCTTTTAAAATGTGACAGGATACTATTTTTTCTACAGAAACACAAGTAACATAAAATTGTCAAGTTAAGTGCGTGAACAACTATAAGTGACTGCTAGACAGTGTACCGTGGACGCATTCAATGCAGCGAGCAGAGAACCGAGGAATCTGAAATCGAAGTATGTACTTAATTTGTTCGCTGTCCAGTTTCACGTCATAGCGGGACATAATATCAACACGAGAACCCAATCCCGGTAAAACGCGGAGTGAGGGATGTCTCAATAGCCAATCTCGTCCTATCACGGGAAGAGCAGATCATCGACGTTTATTCTCCCCTTCAGTCGATGGGAGAGGAAAATTCAATTCAACGGGTGGCATCGCGGAGATAGCTATTTCCCCTACAGCGACAGTAAACTTGTTAAGTATCATCGTTCGCTTCTAAATAAGGTACATGTGTTGACAACACATTTATCGAATCATTTGCTTAAGAAAACACAGCCAAATGGACTGTGAAAAGTCGATTCTTCAGCTGAGCTGGCGTTGGTGTTCCATAAATATTTTTCTCTTAGTATGCGCTTCTTAGGTCTTAGTAAAGGCGGTCACCACAAAAGCCCCCCTGTCGATGGCGATCGACTTAATGTTTATCTCTGCTATGTATTCCCATATGATATAGTTAAACGTAATAGTACATTCGTAATCTGAAGAGAGTGGAATGGCAAGTCAGGTTTCGTTCTTGTCACTTGACCATGGTTTAAAATTACAAGGTTCGCCGCCAATAGCCCTTGAGTTAGTGTGAAGTTAGCAATCAACTAAATACAAACCTAAATTAATGATAATTCTGTTTGTTTACATTGTTTTTAAATGACACGTCCCCGTCGACATTTACTTTTTTTTATTGTTCAGAGAGTAATTACTCTCGAATTCCGAAGCGGTTTGCTTTGACATGTTCCTAACATTCGATACCATTTTTTATGAGATGTTTGTGAAAAATTTATTTTTTGAATGTTGAAAGGTACTCTATCCCCTTAATATTTCCTCCTTCTAAAGCAAGTAAACAAAGAAATAAATAGCGCACAGGCAGCAAGAAATTCAGAATCCATTTGGGAAGTATCATTTGTTTACATAGCTTTTGAAGATTTAGAGCCCAAATAAATATTTAAGCAAGGGCTTTATCCACTAAATCTGTATCCTTTTATACAGTTTTTATTATTGATATTTATAAGAGCTGAGTTGAATGAAAAAGTATTTTTCCATTGAACTAATATATCCAATTATCCGATATTTCTCTAAAGAAGACCAATTTTATTTTTACGCTGAAACTACTATTTTTAGATTATGTGATCAATAAAGCAAGAAAAAGAGATCTAAAAGTAAATAATAAAAGAAGTTGAAGTTCAAAAGTATTTACGGTATTAATTTTAGTGAAACATATTCATGGCGTACCATTTCTGTACTATGAATGAAATAATAGTTAAGAATATTCATTTTATATTAATTCCTATAATTCTACAATTAAAATAGAAATGTATAACTTATTTCGCTTAACATAAATAATACGATATTTTTTGCGTGGTTAAAATATTGTTAATAATAATGTGTATCCTACACACAAGACACTCTTTAATAATATTTACGTACTCTAAGATTAAAGAAACAAGTAGATATAAATTTGAAATTACAGTCCCTGGCCAAATTATTAGACGCACTCCTGTTTTTTAATAATTAATGGTTTTATATATGTAATACTTTCACTTTTAAACATAGATCCAATGGAGTTTTAATGAGAAAATTTATTATATATTTTGTATTTGTATTTATTTCTTCACATGGCAACACTAAGTTAATAAATTCTCACACGCGCGAACGTAAACAAGTCTAAACCTGCTCGAGTCGCGTTCGCACATGCTTCAGTTGCGGACGTGTTTCTGTGGGTTAATGTGCTTTGCTTGTTAATTTAGCAGTTTTATATTACACAGTTATTTGTTTATTTAGAGTGCGGCGTTTAAATAATCAGTTTGTACACTTTCAGCATGGGTAAAAAAGGCGATCTTTTTTTTTTCACCATGTAAGAAATCAGAAGTAAAGGCCCTTGTGAATGCAAAATTGTTTTCAAACCGCGAAATATCACGAAGGTTGAAAGCTTCTGAAGCTAGTGTATGACGCATAAAGAAGAAAATGGAGTCAGGGAAGAATTGAGCCCAAAAAGAAAGAAAAAATGCGGCAGAAAGCCTATTTTCACCCCAGGGTCAGAAAAATCCTTAATTTGCCTTGAAAACAGATTTTCTTCCACAAAAGTGATAAAATCGCAACTCCAAGATATTAATGTGAATGCTTCTGAACGCACTGTTCGAAGAAAATTAAAAGATTTAAATTTTAAAACCTGCCGCCCCACCAGGAAGCCTATGTTTAACCCCTGCAATAAAAGCAAAGCGTTCGAATTGGGCCAAACAGTGGCGTGAAGAAGATGTAGACTTCTGGAGATCGGTATGTTGTTATAATTTATTCACAAACAAAGTGTTTAACCATTTTCTATGATTACAAAAGGAACATCAACGATGTTTATTTATTATTTTTTTATTTTTGAAAGGACTGTTTTAGTGATGAAAGCACATTTGAAATTTTGCAGAACAGAGCTCTGTGCGTGGTCGTCATGGAGAAAAGTTTCATTCTGACTGTGTTTTTCAGACTGTGAAACACCCTACAAATATAATGATTTGGTCAGTCATCAGCGGTAAGGGTCTGGACGTGGTTAAAGGTATGATGCGGCAAGACCAGTACAAAGATGTCTTGCAAAATCGCTTGATTCCGCAGTTGGAAGAATGGTTTCCAAATGGAGAATCATGCATTTTTATGCAAGATGGAGCTCCCTGCCATACAGCTTGGTCTATTAAAGCTTTTTTGGCAGAACAAATTATCCTTCTGTTGGATTGGCCAGGTGATAGCCCTGATATGAACACAATCGAAAACGTTTGGGAGTTAATGAAAAGAGAGGTGGCTAAAGATGTGATTACAAATAAAACGCAGCTCTTAGAAAGAATAATTCACGTAGGGAATCATCATCCTCAAATGCAGGAGACAGTACTGTTTTGTATTGATAGCATGTCACGCAGAATTGAAGCTCTCATAGCGGCTAAAGGTGACACATCAAAATATTAATACTAAATTATATTTGTTCCTATTTTTTTTCTTTCAAGAGTCAATAAATACATATTTTTCTTTAATAATGATGTTTATTTGTGATAATAATAGATAAATAAATGGACAACCAAAAAACATACACTGTATCTGATAAATACAAAAAACCTGTGTAGTATCATCCGATAAGAAATGTTTTTCTGAAAATCTTATAGTGCGTCTAATAATTTGGCTAGGGACTGTATATGTTAAATAAATATAGTTTTATCTAAGGTCGAGAAAAAAAGATGAACTTAGCTTTGAAGTTTGTTATAATGTACTACTTGTCGACGAGAAAAAATTCTGATGAAGTTAATGTAAATAAAATACTTGTGTTATTATTTTAACTTCTATTTTTTGACTTATACCGTACAGATATTAAACAGAGAAGTTGTCTTATTATGTTTAAGCAAAAACATCTGTGCGTTATTTAAATAAATCTCTATACATTTTTCTGTAATAATTTAAAAACAAGATGTATTTACCTTGGTTTCTATGTATTCCATGACTTAGATGTATTCACCATAGATTCTGTTTTCAATGGTTTAGATGTATTTACCATGATTTCTATGTTTTCAATGGTTTAGATGTATTTACCGTAGTTTCTATGTCTTCCATGGTTTAGATGTATTTCACAAGGGCGGTTGCTAGTATATTTTTTATTTAAATAGTTAACTCTCTTATACAATAGCATTTTTATTATTTATTAATTTTGAGAGATACGATAATTACAAAATTAATTAATTCTGTATTTGCATAAATATAATCTGTAAGACTTTTTATATGAAACTAAACATAAAGAAAATTAGTCAGAACCAACAGATTAATCCTTAACTGCAACGAATTGTACAGTTACAAATTCTCAATTACTATTTCTAAAATAAGAAGATGTACATATACGGAAAATATATAAATCATAACTTATTGTTCTTTCTGCAAAATAAACTTAATATATGTGAGATAATGTTTTCTTTAAAACCACCATAGTTATTTTAGACCGCAAATATTATCTTATCTGAAACCTCGGTGATTTTCTTTCAGTGGTATGAAAAAAACCATTGCTAAAAATATTATCTAAACCACTGTTTGTAAAAAATGCAACACCATGAAGGAATCATCATAATTGAATGATAACATGAATTAGTACAAATAAATGACGAAATTTTCAAAGCAGAAAATCAATATTAAGTGTCCGAAGTCATTATTTGGTGTAGCCACTACGTGCTGCAATAGATGCTGCTATACGACGTGGGATGGAATCAAACAAATTTTGAATGTCTGCTTGTGGAACAGAATTCCATATTGCTTGTATGCGCAGCAAAAGTTCGTCTTTTGAAGCTGCAGGAAGTGGATCACGAGCGAAACAGCGAACAACCAAATCCCGCACGTGCGCAATAGGTGACATATCCGGCGAATGAGCAGTCTAAGGAAGAAGTTGCATGTATTGGGCTGAACAGAAATTTCTACCAGTCTTTGTAACATATGGGCGTGCATTATCCTGCTGAAAGATAGCTCAAGGGATGCTTTGAAGGAAGGAAACGATTTCGGGCTGTAGCACTTCATGGGCGTACCTGTTGCTATTGAGATTCGTAACAAATTGGATCGTCCATGATACGAAATCGCACCCCAAATTATAACTCCGGGTGTTGGGACACTATATAAGTCGTTTGATAACACACTCTGGAAGGCAGCGTTTAGCGTCATAGTGTCTAACACGAATGCAGCCATCATGGTGCCACAAATTGAAGCGGGATTCCTCTGAAAAGACAACTTGGTGCCAATCAGCTTGCCAGGCTCTGTGCTCATGAGCCCATTGCAGACGCAGACGTCGATGATTTGCCGTGAGGGGGATCCTGCGTAAGGGAACCCTTGCACGGAATCCACGGTGTAGCAGACGTTGACGAATTGACGAAGCCGACATTAGTACACCTGCAGCTATAGACCAACGTGCTATCAACTGCCTGGAGGAAGCTGCACGGTCATTCACAACTGAGCAGGTGTCGATCGTCACACGCTGACGTCAACTTCCGTCGTCCACTGCCAGTTTTTCGAGTTGTTCGGGGCTACAAACTCGTATCATTGTGGAACAGTTCCACTGAACACGAGCTTCTATGGCGGGATAGAAAAATCCTCCTTCTCGAAGGCCGATAATCCTGCCTCATTCAAACTCCGTAAGTTGTTGGAATTTCTTCTTATTTCGTCGTAGAAGCTTACTTAGGTCTCACTAAACGTTCGCCACTAACAATTAATTATTAACTATTTTCAACGTCCCGCTACAGCCCTCTATTTATACGATTTCCGCATCAGTTCAGAGGGCTCTGCGCACGCCACGCATTCGCGGTGACTCTGCAACTTTACTATTTTACGTAACATTCTATAATTGATATTTGCTGCAAAGTTTGTTTAATTCTGATAATTCCTTCATGGTGTTTTCTTTTGTACAAGCAGCAGTGAACATAGTCATGAAATATGGTAAATAGGGTACGCTTCATTATGCAGAACTTCATGAAAAAGATATTCATGGTCATAAAATATGTTACAAATATAATTATCATACTCAAAATAAGTAAGTAATAAGTGTGCTTGGAGAATATATATTATTTTAATTGATTTAACTCAATTTAGCTCTACAAACGACGAACTTCATAAGTGATCATTTGATTTGAAAACAAAAACAATAGCGCACCAAGATGGAATCGTCCAAATTAAACGAAATTTTACATACGTAAAGACTACTTTGATAAACGTAAATGGATGGAAAATCAAAGAAAAAGGATCATTTATTTCAGAGAAAAAGACATAAGAACGGAGGATCTAATACCCTGTTGAACCCCCTCTAGCGCGACTGCATGATGCGATACGATCGAGCATTGAGGTATACAAATTCTGTATGATGTCTTGAGAGATTTCGTTCCATATTTGCTGTGACCTTGTCTCTAGTTCACTCAAACTCGTGGGATGCCCTACTCGCCGTCCCAAATGATCCCAGATATGCTCAATTGGAGTCAAATTTTGGGATCTCTCAGACCAAGGAAGGGTAATAATAGTGCGGAGACAGTCTTGTAACACCCTTGCCGTGGGAGACCGAGCATTGTCTTGTTGAAAATTGGCTTCTGAGGGCCGTTGCAAGAGTAGAAACACATGTGGTTGCAAGATGTCATGAACCTACCGCTGGGCTGTCATAGTGCCACGGATCAATACTAAGGGTAACCGTGTATTGTAGGCAATGGCACGCCATACCATCACACTAGCTGTGGAAGTGGTGTTTCACTGTAAAGCAAAGGCAGGATTGACGCGTTCTCCACGGGGTCTCACACACGAACACGATCGTCATCACTGCTGAGATTGAATTTGGATTCGTCGCTAAAGAAGGCCTGGTTCCATTCCACTGCACTCCAGTTTCCTCGTGGTCGAGTCCCAAAGCCTCATTCTCAAAGGGGGCTTTGTTTTATTCTGACTCATCCTTTATAAGATCATGATTTGAATAATTTTAAGCTAGAATACTTTTCCGGTACATATTCTCCGAAAAACAAGGAATTTCAAACTGCATGTCAACTAGCAACAGTAGCATGATCTTTATGTGACAACCGTTGTCCACGACTTCGCCTAAAACCATAAATGGACAGTACAATCATTTAGTCGAAAAGCTGATGTTGAGCGACAACAGAGGGGAGGAATTTTAAGAAAAAACCGCCGATAATATTATTTCATTTGGTTGTAACTCTGAAAATAATGTGAATTTTTCAAAAGTTCTAGTTGAGCCTCAGAACAGAGATCTGAGCTATATACAGGCAAAATGTTATTGCAATAGAACCATTTTTCACAAAAGGAAAACATTCGTAAAAAAGATTGTTTAATAGAACTATTTTTCACAAAAAGAGAACATTTGGAAAAAAGATTATTCTAAGTTAAATTTTTGCCAAAATATTATATTTAAATAAATTTTTTGTCAAAATGTCCTTAAAAAATTTTATACATGTATTCTAATCTAAGTGATACTAAATATCATGAAAATAATCCATTTATGCCCTTTTTAAAACCACGGTTCCATACATAGTCGGATACCTTAAGAGGAACCGGAATTAGAATAACAGTTTGGTGCCAACATTCACAGCTCCTCAGGATAGTGTCCATGGTCGTTCGTTGGTTCCACAGACAATAGGCTAAATTCATGTGATGTCATAGTCACAGGAAAACTGTGATCACGTGTTTCCAATCTTTTAGTTTAAGGTATCCGACTACGTTCGGAACAGGGATTTCGAAAAAGCACATAAATGGATAATTATCATGATATTTAGTGTCACTTAGATTAGAAAATGTATATAAAATTGTTTTAAGAATAGTATTACAATAAAAAATTAATTAAGGGCATTATTTTGACAAAAAATGAACATAGAATGACCCCTTTTCAAAATGTTCTCCTTTTGGGAAAAGAGCTTCTATTATAATAATATTTTGCCTGTATACATCTCAGCCCACTGTACAGAGGCTCAATTAGAATTTTTTTAGAATATAAAATCGTTTTAAGGATATTTTGACAAAAAAGAATAATTTAAATACAATATTTCGGCAAAAAACTAACTTGGAATAACCTTTTTTCGAAATGTTCTCCTTTTGTAAAAAATGCTTCTATTACAATAATATTTTGCCTGTATATAGCTCAGGCCTCTCTACAGAGGCTCAATTATGATTTTTGAAAAATTTACATTATTTTGAGAGTTAAATCCCATTGAAATAATTATCGGCGGTTTTTTCTTAAAATTTCTCCCCTCTGTTGTCATAAAACATGTGGATAAACCCCCATTCTATGTTATATACTAAAAAAACTCTAATTGCGCCTCTGTACAGTGGGCTGAGATGTATACAGGCAAAATATTATTATAATAGAAGCTCTTTTCACAAAAGGAGAACATTTTGAAAAGGGGTCATTCTATGTTCATTTTTTGTCAAAATAATGCCCTTAATTAATTTTTTATTGTAATACTATTCTTAAAACAATTTTATATACATTTTCTAATCTAAGTGGCACTAAATATCATAAAAATATTATCCATTTACACGCTTTTAAAAAAATCACGGTTCCAACGTAGTCGAATACCTTAAGCATATCGCTGTTCCAAACATTTCTTTTTTACACAGAAATATTCTTTAAAAAAGTACTGATTTGTCAACAACAATGATGCTCATAGGAAACAAAATGCAGCTGATTTAAAAGTAGAAGTATAATGCAAGATTTTTGTATTTTATTATGAAAGTTTTTTGAAAAATCGTTACTTTTCAACATTTTTATCCATTCATCGAATTTGAAATTTTATCTCAATTTTGCAACTAGTGCAAATCTAATACCAGTTTTAATTCTATAGAGAATCCATGTTTGCATTTATCACATGTTCATCATGATTTCAGCCCTTTTTATTTCGGAAATTTTATTTTTTCACTTGCAATTTTTAAAACTCACTTGAAAAAAAAAATTAAAAACTCTTTTTTAACAATGTCAACAGCTTATTTTTTTTTTTAAAAAAAACTATTTATTACAAATGATTTTAAGAATTTTATGTTAGCATTCACCAGAATACACAAAAGACATTTACAAGCAAACATTTACTTTTACATTTGCAAATACAAATCTTTACTTCTGCATTTACTGAGCAATCCTTTATTTTTACATCTAGGAACACAGACATTTACTTTTATATCTACAAGCAAATATTTATTTTAAACATATTTCTACATTTTAAGAGGTTTAAGACTTTATTCTATAAAAATTATTTATTCTGGAGATGAACAAAAACTAAAACATTTTATATCTCAAAGGGAAGAAGAATATTATGAAATATCTGAACACTGCATTATTCATGAGTTTAACAATGTTTGCTACAATTTTATTTAAATGCCTTGTTAGATAAAAAGAATATTTTTTTACTACTATATTTATAATAGATAAACTTTTCATTCAGTCTAATCCATTACTATATTAACTTTTAAATAATACATTGTAAGGAAAACTAAGTAGCTCGTAAAATGTCTTCACTTTATTTTCAAAAGGAATTTTCCATCTTAAAGAATCAATTTTTTCCTCTATTAACAGCTTAAAAATCATACCATCTATTTCTGAATAAAGGTCACACACAAGAAACCATTCCTTCAAAGATTTAACCAAAATTCGAAACACATTTTTGACAAAGTGAAAAAATTATCATGAATATGAGCTGGAAGAGGGTGGGTAATAGGAGGGGGAAAGAAACTAGTAGTATATGACCCGCGATTGTGTCGACTTATGTTTGATGACTTGAAAGAAAACTTCACTGCATTATAATCCTTTCCGGTAATTCGGGGGAAGATGCCAGTTTGTTAATAGAACTTTTGTGCGTCGATAGATGGCAATTTGAGCCAAATGTGTGAGGAATCTGGTCCGACATAGAGAGTGGCTAGTGAATTTATCTGAATTAATCGTCTTTAATCGGCCTTATTTTTCGACCTTTTGAACGTTTAAAGTGGCGAGTAAAACTTTTATAATATTCCGTTCCTCATATCTAAGGTCTATGAACGTACTTGTTATTTTAAATACGATATTAGCAATGTAAGTGCGTTATACATAATGATACATATACGATGCATGTAGATGCTGCCATAACACTGCAACAAAAAGGAAATAAGCGTATGTGGCATTTTCCCTCTACACTTCGGGGAAGACTCCACATGATTCAGAAATAAATGAAATAAACCTTAAAATTTGTTGTTGTTGTTTTTTAAAATTTTGTAGCAATGTACATCTTTGTATAAAACTGTGCTTCTAAAACTTTCAATGCTTGCGACCCAATGTTCAATCACAATTTTCATCGCGCCCTCCTCCATACAATAACAATGTATTGAATTCGATAATACGATACTTTGATGCTAAAGCTACAATACGAATTTAACCTCTTCGCCACCTCGAGTATAAAAATGTTTCGCTCATCCAGTGCGTAAATTGCCCCAGACGTATATATCCGTCTTTCCAAGATATGCTCACTACTATCCACAGAATTATTTCTAAGTTTTTAGAATGCAATAAAATGACCTTAGCATTGTTAAAGAAGGATTTACTTATTTCAAAGGATTTTCTTATTTTCCCTCCCCCCTCCCTCCAAATACACCACATACGCGTGCATACGCGCAAAATAGTGGCATTGGGGAATAAATATCGTTAATTTTAATCTGCAGTAAAGGGATTATTAATTATAAGCCGCACAAATGATCAAAATAAGTATTAGTTTTTGAATATAATTTTATATCTGACCAACCAGTGTGATCACTGGTAGTTATTAAACTTGTACTTACTTATTGTTAAGATAATTATAAAGCACATTATGCAGTACTGATACATTTGCAAATGTATTATATCAGTGTAAATGTTTTTTTATTTATTTTACATTATGACCGAATTTATTTTGTTTGTTTACTTTAAAAAATTAATGATTTTTTTAAACAATCTTCCGTTTTCGACTTTTCAATATGCTCGCCCCCCCTCCTTGGGTTATCACTCCCCCTAGGATGCACGCCCCAGAGTTTGAGGAGCGCTGGTATAAAATATAAATGCAATTAATATAAGTATTATTATAATTAATAATACTAAAATGCAATTAACGATAACTAGTCTATCACCATCGGTTACCTCCGCCAGCACAAAACAAGGGAGCACAGCCTTATTCCTCTGGTCAGAAAAGAAAAATCAACCGGGCGTAAAAAATTTTACTTCAGAAGTCTTACCTGAATCAGAGTGTAGAGCAACTATGCAGGAAAAGGCGGGTAAGGTCAAAACAAATAACAAGAAATCTTTGACGAAACAAGAGACGTATCAGTTTATCATCTTCAAGCGAAGAAATTCCTCTACATACTAGTGGTGACAGTGTAGATGAGGATAAATAATAATAATGATTTTTATGCTATGTATAAAGGGTATTTTTATGCTAAAAAAGACCCCAAGTATGGTTGGATTCTGTGCATCGAATGTAACAAATGGTCGCACGAAGATTGCAAAGATAATCATTTGGATTGAGTGAAATGTTGTATAGGCTATCATTCGAACCTGTACTGTTATTATTTTTAGCAGCTAATTATGAAAGAATTTAATTTTTTTTTGTTTTTCTATACCTTTTGTTATTTTATGTTTAATTTTGTAATGTTTACCTTCTATTTTTATTTACTGTGGTATTGTTGTATATTACTCCATGACTGGTGGCATCTTCCATCATATATGGGGGAAGATGCCACAATTAAATGAATTTCTCTCTTTAACAATAAATTTCTAATTTATTTTCGTACTAAGAAGAGAATTAACTTGTACATATAACCAGTTAAATATTGAAAAATAAAAACATATTTTTTAATGTCTTGTCATTTTAGTTTTTAATGTACTAATTTTGAAAAACCTTTAAATGTGGCGTCTTCCCCGAATTACCTTATTTTAAGAGACATCCTAATGATTGAGAATGTGAATTTTACGAATTATCCGGTAACTCGGATTTAGAAGCTTACTTTGAAGGATTTATGCACTTTTTTACTCTTTTAGAATAAAAGTTCCATTCGAACCACCCCCGAAGTTACGAAATTAAATACGCTTGGTTATTTTTTTTTAGATTAGCAAATTTTTTATGAGGTGTGTCTGGAAATGAAGTACCATTTCGATCTACTGCAACCCTAGTGGTAGTTTTGTAGTTCAATATTTACGTACACGTGGCTCTGGTTGATTGTCAGTCCAATGGTGCTGTTTTAATTGTGGTAATGAGTGTTCAAAATAAAATTAAGACTACTGTGAATGGAGTTCTGTATTCCGTTTTTTGATCAAAAGGAATGTTATGCCAGTGGAAACTCATCGTCAACTTGTGGAAATTTATGGTGAAAGTGTAATGAGTGAAGAAATGGTGAGAAAGTGGGCATGACAATTCAATGATGGACGAACCAATGCTCATGACGAAGAACAGATTTCGCGGCTTTCTGTTGTCAATGGTGGTTGGGTTGAAAAATTGAATGAGAAAATTCTTGAAAACACACACAGAAGGTTCATGATAAGATGCCTTGCAATGTGTTTCGACATATTTAAAAATATTTACACTTGTGGTAACTTTCTTTAAAGAGTGTATAAGCAAGTTGGTTTTCTGATATGAAAAATGCCTGGAAAATGGTAATAACTGTATATTGCAAGTACAATAAGACCCCACTTAAAGCGGGGTATACGTTCCATCCAAGTAGAGCGTAATATGAAACAGCGTTAAACGAGGTTATCTCATCATGTAAATAATGGGGTTAGGAGGAAGTTGGGTAGAAAATTGGTCAGGTATTTTACCATTAAATTTATTAATTATGTTTTTATAACAATTAAAAAAATTCATTTCTTACAAATATAGAAACATAATAAACGAATATGCATATAAAAAGAAATAAAATTCTAAGTCAGTATGTTTACATTTCAGATCATTCAGTCTCTCTTCTGTATTTCCAATTTTCTGCCATTTTATCAAGAAGGTAGATTGGCTTAATGATATTTTGCGCTCAATTTCGACGTCAATCCATAGAAAAAGTCGTGTTTACATTTCCTCTATTATATTATTTCTAGAATGGATAATTCTAGTTGCAGAACTTGTCGAAGTTGCAGTTACCGATGATAGTATTTCTTTTTATTCTTAAGAATGGTCCTTATTTTTGAAGTTGCCAAATTCAATGCAGCACCAATTTGAGATTGACGTTCACCAGTATCTAATCTTCTAATCACTTGCATTTTAGTTTCCAGTGAAATGCTTTTTCATGTTGCTTTATTTTCGTGTTTCTATTATCACCCATGATAAAATCTAAAAATCAAAACATTTGTCACTATAGCAATCATTATGTTATGTAAATTTATACCTACAATAACATCAATAAATGTTTGAAAGGATAAAAATACTTTCGTATAATACCACCGGATAGAAGAAACACAGATAAACTGCTTCGGATATCGAGAAGACTAACACTGCGTGCTATTTCAAATAAAAGAGCGTTAAACCGAAACAGCGTTAAGCGGGGTCTTACTGTAATATAAAAAAAATTTTAATGTCGATTACTAGTTCGATAGAAAAACGTATTGGCGCAATTGGTTGCAGCTAGCTGTAATTGCGACACAAATGACGCACAATAAATTTAAAATTTAATTACTGAATTAATATTTGAAAAACATTAATATCAAGTTTCATCCATTACAAGTTTAAAAAAATATATTTGAACTTGAAGGTATGAATAGAAAGTATATTTTATTAATTATTGACAATTTGAACATATATATATATATATATATATATATATATATATATATAGGAAGAGAGTGAACTAAAATAGTAGGAATTAAAAAAATAGTTTCCAACATGTTGTTTCATGTAAAAGTAAATTTTGTTTTGACAAAAGATATTTTATGCGAGGTTTTCGAATACGAATCTTATTTCACCGACATGCATCCTATAAATAAACCCCCTTACTTTAATTTTAACTAGGGCACAGAGTCACCTATTTTGACAAAAAATTAGCATAGGATGACCAATTTTCAAAATATTCTCCTTATAAGGAAAATGCTTCTATTATAATAATATTTTGCATGTATATAGCTAAGATCTCTGTACAGAGGCTCAACTAGAATTTTTGAAATACATAACTCAGAAGTGGATTTATCCATATTTTACTACAACAGAGGAAAGAAATTTAAAGAAAAAAACGCCGATAATTATTTCAATAAGTGTTAACTCTGAAAATAATCTGAATTTTTCAAAAATCTTAGTTCAGACTCTCTGGAGAGAAGTTTTCCCTTTATATAAGCAAAATATTTTTTATTATTATAGAAGCATTTTTTTAATAAAAGGAGAGCGTTTTGAAAAAGATTCTTCTAAGTTATTTTTTTTTGCCAAAATATTGTATTTAAAATATTTTTTATCACAATATCTTTAAAACAATTTCATACGTGTATTCTAATCTAAGTGACACTAAATATCATGAAAATTATCCATTTATGCACTTTTTTAAAATCCCGGTTCCAAACGTGGTCGGATACCTTAGTAGTTACTTTATTTAAATATTGCGTTTGCGAAATATTTACATCATGAAAAGCACTTCAAAAAACAATTAAAATATAAAGATATTATACTAAATATTTCAAAAATTAAAATCAAAATATTGTTCTCAAATCAACTGCTGATCATCGCCGCCTCAACTGTTCTTTTTCGACGAGTTTCCTTCAAAAAATTTTTGATTTCCCACAAGATCCAACTAATTGAAACTTAATTAAACCACTTAACACTTATCACCTACCAACAGGGTTTGACTGCTTTGTTTTTCGGAAATCTATATAAATCGCTAAATCTCAGATTTAATTACATGACACCTAGTATTTCAAGTACAGTGGCACTTCAAATCTCATCCTGGCATTTACGAGAGGGTAAAATTTAATATTAATAAGTGTCTAATGAATTTCCGGCATGAAGACTTCCTTCGTAGTAAAGTACCAGTTCTCCAAAGGGGAAAAGATTAATGTGGCGTTAACATGTTCTCCTCTCTATTAATCAGGAGGGATTAGTGGCTTAATCCCTCATAACATTAGCCCTTTGTGCTTATTAATTACGCAAAATTAAATCATTAATTTTAAGGAGTCATGTGACACATAGTGATATGTTGAGAAAGGATTTACTATAATTAAGATTTCTTAGAAATATAAACGTAAAAAGAAATGTACATATATTGTCTGTAAAATCGATTTTCTCGTAACAATAAGCAAAATATTGGTAATTTCATTGATTAAATTAAATCAGAAATTTATATAAACGAAATTTGTTTTATGTTTTACTTTTAGAATCGATAGTTGTTGTTTTTAGAACCTTTGAGGTGTTTTAACTGTATCAGGTTTCTTCAAAAGAACTACAGATCTTTAAATCCATTATAATATCTATTATTTACATAATTTTAATAATCATCAGAAATCTATGTAACTATCCATTATTAAAATTAATTTAAATAATCTGTTGAAGTTCATGAATTAAGACTTGCTACTTGCTTGTTTGAGTTAATATGTTTTATTAAATTGTGTGTGTATGTATGTTATCTTTTATGTACATACATGGTACTACTTAAACTAATTCAAACAAAAAGAAATACTACTATTCTGCAAATTTTCTAATTTTCAAACCACAATTACAAATATATATATATATATATATATATATATATATATATATATATATATATATATATTTATGACAAGGGATTATTTGAACTTTCATATTATTGAGGTACCGCATAGGAATAATACCGTGCATATCTCTTTTTACATAAACGTTATTATAAATTATATTCAACGCCAAAAATCGATCGTTATTCAAAAATCAAGTAAAAGTTTAAAACATGTGATAATTTCCTTTAATGTTATAAAAAATTATCTTAAGTAAAAAACTAGATATGTGTCAATTATTATGTCAAATTATCTTAAGAAAGTATTTCAATTATTTTTTATTTCTTCTTAATACACAGTATGTTGCCTTACAAAAAATAATAATGTTGGTTTTAAAAGGTTTTCTGAAAGTTCTAATCCCTTACACAAAGTTCTTGTTTCAGAACCCAAATGTCGAAACACTTACATATCATTATTTAGATTATTAATAATAAAATATATATGTAAACAAATTTCTTGATATTATAAATTTATAATAGTTTTACTTATAATATTAGCTTAAGCCACAATAAAACTTTTATGCTTGGTATAGTTTTGCATACATGTACTTGGTACAGCTCTTTGAATACATGTACTTGGTATAGCTTTGAATACATGCACTTGGTATATCTTTGAATACATGTACTTGGTATAGCTTTAAATATACGGTTGTAGTTTTTTTCTCTTTGATTCCAGCTGTGCTCTACGCATTTTCTTATGCATTCTAGGTATGTATCTATGAGAAAATCATAAGGCATATCTATATAACAAAACTTGGAACTTTGAGCAATTTTAGCAATAGCAGGAGAAATATTTTAATCAAGACTGGTTTTAACCTCTTAACTTATTTGCCCGTATACCTTAAGGGCTACCAAAAGCTGGCGACAACCAGTTTGCCCGTACGCTGTATGGACACCGATATTTTCTCCTTTCTATCTTTGATTTGCACATCTTTCTAATTCTTATAGTGAGATTATTAGTGTTAGTTTGTTTAAGTGATACAATTTGCAATTTGTACTGAAATACTTCTCATCGTGAATTTTCTTTACGGTGAAGGTGGGAATTTTTTTTATTGAAAGCAGGAATTTAGATTCTTGAAAATATTCGATAAAGAACAAGGATTGGTAAGAAAATGTGCAGTTTGTTACTTGAGAAGAAAACAAGTCAATCTCAAATTCTGTCTTTATTACACACACACACAAAATCCTCAACCTTTAAGAAAAAGTAACAACATAATTTTTTTGTTGTAAATATGAGAGGAATTATTTTAACCTTTTATCTACCTACGGTACTTATAAATACTACTCACTTTGAAATTACATAGAGCAACTATTTTTACGAATACTCTGACGATACTTAGCAGAAATGTTCTTTGAAATCCTTTCTTTCAAGGTATATGGCAGCATGGGTTTTATGATGAGTATTTTAGCGGGAAAGGCAAATAGTTTTACAGCAAAAGTTGCCTTTTCAGCTGACGTTTAGATCGGATTGCGAAGACTCTAATTTTTGTTCCGAAAAAGTAGTTAATGTCAAAGGTGAGTGTCTTATTTTTTTACATCTTAAGGAAAACCTTAGAAAACGATTTAACTTTTTTTTAAACGAACAGTGCATATAATTAATTTTACATTTGAATAACTTTGTGGTACTTATAAGTACCGACAGTACACTGGATGTTGGGGTATTAGCTTTTTTTCGTCCGTGTAGCTTGTTGATTTTTGTTCATTTGAAGTGTCATCGCTATACTAGAATAGAGTTATACCTTTCTTGGCGTTTCTTTTTGCTTAACTGATTTATTTTGCTTTTTTATATTTTTTTTTATTTTGATGTTCTCGAAAAATTTGCAACTTTGAATCCGAGCGTGTATTTTTTTTTTTTTGCCTCACAATTAAATGATTACATGGCGTCATTTTAATTACTTTATGTGTAACATAGATTTAAGAGTAGTTGGAGATTTTCAAGGAGCTAATATTATTTTTATTATTATTTCCTTTTCTCAGAAAGTCTGTAACAAAAGAACATTGGATTTGTTATAGAACCTACCATCTGAAATCAGGGATGTACTAACAGATGATTTTTCTGATGAAGTCCCAGCAAGTTATCTGCTGGAATTTTCGTTAGATTCTTAGGACTACTATCAAGAGGCTGAACTCAAAGTACATTAGGTAATGTTAAGAAAAAACAGTATTTCTTACCCCAGGATGCAGTGCTTTAAAAAACATTCAATCGAAACCTCACTCAAAATGCACAACGTGTAAGGAATTTCTGTGTATTAATGAAAAAAAAACTGTTTCTTTAAATATCATCAAATTAAGTTTATGAGTAAAAAAAGTAAATAAATTTTAAAACTTTAATAATCTTTAAAATTAAATATATTTGTGATATAAAATATTAGACTTCTCTGTTGTTATTTAGCATTTTAAGAGTTAAAACTGGGTTAAAAAAGTAATTTGGTCTTTTCGTATTATTAAAATATTTGAGACCTCTGTGTGCTGATAGTACTTTAAAATACCAATTTAATTAATTAGCTATAACGGATTAAATTTCCCGAAGTTGAGTATTTTATTTATATATATCCCTTAATTTTCAACGCAGGGATCCCCAAAAAATTATTGCATGAAGAAATTTGCGGTGAATCATAATGCGGTAGATAAAGGGTTAAGATATATGAAACTATCTTCATATAATGCAGAGTGTACTTATAAAAAGTAATATTTAGGAGGGTTTTTTGTGTCCGCAATTAAAAAAAATAAGAAGTTGTGTGAAAACTTTAAAATTGAGAATTAAAATAAAATCCTTCCATTTTTACATTCTGTTAAGTATTATGCTTAGTTATAGGCAATAAAAAATATGCCGTTTTATGGAACATGGTCAAAAAAATTGACCACTTAAGGGATTAAGCGATGATATAAATGCATTTTTCATTGAAACTATATAGATTTTATTAATAGCTTCTAAAAAAATTTCCAATTCTATAAATCACATCCTAAGCTATCGAATTAAAAGATAAAATTGCAACCCATATATATTTAGTTCAAATGTTTAAAAACTCTTTTAACTACATCACGTTACTATGATTTAAATTCTAGTTTTGTTAGTATCAATGAAATTCACTCGAAAACTCTTCCATCTTCCACAAACGTATTCGAATCCCAAAACAACATTCCTAAAAATAGGCAACCAAGAAGATGCAAATGCATCGTACACAACCAAAGCGCAGTGTAAATTCTGAGCCCAAAAAGCTTCAGTAAGGCTTTTGTCCCCGTCCACATTACCATTTGATAGTTTTAGGTTTTCACGATGTAGCATCTTCATGCGTCGAAAATCTCCTGCTTACTTTTTTCCTCTGCATACCAAATTGTAAAACTTCTCTCAATGCGGCAACGTCTTTCTTACATTATTCTTTTCCCTTTTTAGGGATTTTTCTTTTCTTTTTCTTTTTTTTTTCTTTTTTTTGCAATCCTACTCAGTGTGGGGTTTCTTTTGATATCGTATAGGATTTCAATAGTAACAGATCCGTCGGAGAAGAGGATGCTATCGCCCGTATAGATTCGATGCCACATTGTTGCAATTGGAAATGAAAACGAGTTGGAATACTGGGCCGAATAGACGCGAGTAAGTACAGTTGGAGGAAAAATATTTTGAAATGGTATTTCTTTTTGCATATTGATTATTCCTGTAACTATAATTGTAAGAGTGACTATATTTAAGAGTCCAATTTTTTAATTCATTCTTTAAGATTTTTTGATTTACTGCGAAATTTGAGTTAGTTAACTTCTCATTCACTTATTTGGGAGTTCTTACCAAATGTACTCTTTTACAATTTGGATTTTCTTTTTGTCTATATTCTATTTGGATATTTTGACCTACAAAATCGAAAAAGGGGAAAGGTTGGTATCAACAAACTAGTTTAACCCCACTTATTTGGTCCTAAGTTCGAAATAGTTTTTTGACTCGCTGGGTTCCTTTTTTTCAAGTTTTATTTAGTTGTATTATTTTTCTATAACTTATTCTTACACGTGTTTGAAGTTTCTTATATATATATATATATAGTCGAACGAATATAACGAATCTCTATATTACGAATTTTTCTATGTAGCGAACTTTTTCCTGGAACCTTGAACATTTCACGATTTTCTTCGTAAAATAACTTCTCTATAGCGAAGTGCATTTTCTATATAATAAACTTTTTCTCTTGTGATTCAAAAAAACTTTTTATTCTCCTTCTTTCTAAAAATATTTCTGAAAATATTTTAAGTTATTATCTCTTTAAAACCCTTTATGGTGGTCATAAATCTTGAAATGGTTTTATTAACTCGCCGAGAGTAATAGAGTTCTGGACGTTCCATCCATGAAATGCAGCCTTTAGCCCCTTTATCTTGTTCACTAGAAACATCTTTGATATCCTGTTTCACCCTCAGAGGGGTTGTCCCGTGTCCCCGTGTTCTAACTATAAAATAATGTATGTTTAATATTACTTGTATACTTTAAATTATAAAATGCTCTTATATATATATATATATATATATATATATATATATATATATATATATATATATATATATATATATATATATAAAATTCATTAATTTTAGTACAAAATTATCTTCTTAATATTGAAAATACAGTGAATTCTTCGACATTCTTTTTTCTTCTTTTCTTTGCAGTGTTTCTCTTTCTTTCTTTTTTGATGAATAAAATATGTAAAATAAACACAAAATAATTCAAAAAAAGTTGTGCATAATTACTTTTTTTAATATATATATAGTGTTTGGGAATTTAAAATTTGTTTTATGTGGTTTATACAGTATATTAAAAGATGAACCTCTATATAACGAACTTTTTTCCGGGATTTAGTGATTTCGTTTTAGAGATGCTCGACTGTATATATATAGAGATAGATAGATAGATAGACAGATCGATAGATAGATATTACGAAATCGTATATAGCTGTTAGTATTCATTAGTTGTGGTTGTAGAGTTAGTGTTAAGAATCGTACTTAGTAATTAAGTACTAAGAATAAGAATTAATAGCAAATGTGAGCAACAGACAAAATAGAAACAAAAGTGACAACAAAAGTGACACAAAATAGAAAATTCGATACCAAATTCCTTCAGTGATCATGCGTGGAACGGAGATAGCTGCATCTTAAATTATGCCTTCAACTTATCGGTATACAAATGTGTTTAAAGGTATGGAAATACAGAATTAAGATAAATTTGTCAAAAACGAAACTTTCTTTGAGTTTAAACTCATCAGACTTACGGGTGCCAAAAATGAGAGAAGGTTTGTCTTTAACAAACAGTATCTTTAAGATTTTCTTTCAAAGATCCAGTAATTATATCGAGGGATACTTCTAAAACATTCCAGTCATTAGTTACTGAACTCGCCCTCGCTAAGATTTTTCTTTAAAGACTCATAGGGTATATTTCTGGATATAAGCGACCTGTGCAAAAACCGAGAGTGTTTTTTCCCCCTTCAAATGTTTACCAAAGTTGAAAACCCGCATATAAGCCGAATTGAAAAAGAAATTCCTGTAATATTCCCATGGAATATTTTCCAAACAGATTGCTGTAAAGTAAGATACAAGACGCCAATGATGACTGCTGTCTAGAGCAGTGCTAAGAAACAGGGCTATCAGAACAGGATTAACGCATTTTTTTTCATTTGTTTTAAACTTGTACTCTGTCTACACAAGTCACGAGCCACATTTTTGTTGATTGAAAAATGAGCGAGAATTGAAATTCGTATACGACGCGTGATATTTGACCTATGTTTTATGCTCAGGAGGAAAATATCTCTCATATGCATTAAGGCATCTCAATGAGTAAGTGTACATTTTATTAACTATTCGAAAATTCTAGTTCAGAAGCTAATTTTGAAGGGTTTATGTTACTTTATTTTTCTTTTAGAATAAAGGATGCATACGAAACACCCAAAAAGTTAAAAGATCAAAATCGCTTACGCATGGCTAACAGAAAAGGTTTAGAAACCGTTTCTCCAAGACTACGTTTTTTCCGAGATTAGCGGATCCATACGTAAGCCGATCCCCTTAATTTTACTTTAAAAATGTTCCAGAAATTATAGGCTTATACACGAAAATGCAAGGTAACTTGTCATTGCCACATATTAGCTTAACGAATCAAATTTCAAGAACAGCAAAATATCAATCGAATTAACTCTAGAAAGATCAAACTATAGTAAAAAAAATAAAACAAAAGTATCATGTTAAAAGAACTATGTAATATGTATTGTTGTGCAATATGTATGCTAAGATTATTTAAATTTCATGCTAGGTTGATTTTACACAATTGAAAGTTGTTCAAAATCAATGTTTCATTTAAATAATAATTTAACTTTTATAAAGGTTTTTCATTTCTTTAAAATAGTGTCAAAAAAGATTTGTGGAAAATGAGCGTTTTCGAAGAATTTAGATGTCTTTCTAGGTTTCTTGATAAAATGAAAAATGCTTGTTTATTTTTTTTTGTCAATAAAAACAAACAAGAAAGTAACAAATTATTTAGAAAGGTTATAAAGATTATCCCAAGATGATCAATTTCGTTAAAAAAAAGTATTCTGTTGAAACAAATGAAAATTATAGCCATAAAATAAATTCCCTCGAATGTAAAACTTTATCTATAAATAATTATTTTATAAGTAATGAAATCTGAACTAAATAAAACAATTGTAATTAATTTCTGTTGAATTTTTGATTAATTAAACAAATATACGCAGTTATCTTAAAAAAGATAATGAACATTTCATTTAAACTATTTAAAATATCAAAGAATACTGTAACCCAATTGTACTAATAAAATAACACTAGGCGGGAAAAAATACTAAAACTCCATATACTTATTTTAATCTAGATTTTCTGGATGATACATTCCTATCCATCTTAAAAAAACGCAGAAATACAATCAAACTAAATTAATAAATTCTTTATATTTACTACTATAGTTATTCCTTTTTCAATTATTTATAAGCTTCACAATGATACATTGCTTTATAAAAATGTATTTAAATTCGAGAAGTAAGAAAATTTTCTTCTAATTCAACAAAGTGTGTTAAAGTATTTATCAAAATTGAGAATATTCATATAGCACAAAACACATTTTCACGCAAAAACTATTTATTTCTAAATAAGTACATTTTTAAAACAACGAACAAACATTCATTTTCCACTATGCAACAATATTATTTCTTATGCATAATTTTTACTGCACATATCTACACAAATGAAATTCATTCGTAGTTTTCACAGTTCCTCAGTTAATAAACTGAAAGAAATGAAATAATATGCAATTTAAAATAAAAAAACTCCTTCAGATTTAATATTCCCAATTAATGATACAAGCAAAACTAAGAAGATTTATGGTGAATTTTTTCTACAAATTTATCTTACAGTTCGCAATATATTTTTTTTTTGTAACCATCACTTTCTCGACGGTTAATAACATATTTTGTGTCGGCCGAAATTTTACTGCAATCATTCAGTAATTCCCAAAAGAAAGCTCCGTAAACGAGAAAAAATAGATTCATAGAGAATATATGCTCATGCAGAATGGAACCAAGAATTTACTTCAATAATGTGTTCTTTAAAATATTTAAGCAGAATATTTTTGATCAGAGGAATATTATATTAATTTATATTCTAAGAGACATAAGCCAATGCGTTATATACTTAAACTTCTATTAATCCCTTTTTTAATGTTTTTTTTTTTCACAGCTGTGAGCCGATTAATTATAAGCATAATTTTGAAAAGCTGTAAAAGATAAAAAATGTGTAAGCAGATTTATGTATAACGTAAAAATAAAATATCATTTCCCTAAAATATTGATTTTTTCTATTTTAATTTTTTATAAATCATTTAATGTATTCCCAACCAAGTTTAAAATCATCAGAAGGTTTTACTGAGTTTATATTTCAATCGTAAAATCCATTCGAAGAACTTCTATTTGAATTGGTGAAAATTAAAATGTATTTTGAGATTAAATATGCATGTTTATAATCATAAAAATGCTATAAAAACTCTAAAATTTAATTAAAACAATATTTTTCTTTTTTTAAAGATTCAAATACACAATTTGAAATTTTCAAAATTATATTTACGTCTTTTAAAACTAAACAGCGAGAAAAAACCATGAAAAAACTTGCTCAAAATATTTTCTTTCAGTTCTTTAATTAAAAAGTAAGAAAATCTGACGTATAACTATATTAAATATTTAATATATTTCTGCTTTGTATTATTTTTTAATTATATTTTTATGGAAGAATGCTTAAGTGGTGATATTTTTTTCTTTGTAAAGCATCAGTATGTGCATTTATTTAATGCAATTTGAGTAATATACTGATATATTTATCATAATGTCTTGCATTAACTGACAGAAACTAATTAGTAAACATTAAAAAGAATACTGACGAATAAACAAAAACAATCAATACTAAGCTTTCTTTGGATAATGTATAATAGGAAAGTATAATTATCTGTGTAAGTCTGTACTAATATTTAAGCATTTCTTAAAATAGCTACCAAGTAAGCAAATAAATTCATCTCATAATTCTTTTAAAAATATTTCGCAACTTCGAAGCCTTTGTAAATATTTTTTTTTTAAATTTCTAAAAATATATATCTAAAAATCTGAATACTTGTTTTCTGAAGCATAAGAATTATGATAATTGTTTATAATTCAGATGGGTCACAAAAAGAGAATTTAATCAAAACCTAGTAGAATCTAAGTTAAAGTATGTTAAAATACAGCAAGCAGTCTTATAAAAAATTTTTATAGAATGAATAACTATTTGGACATATTTATATCAAAACATAAAAATTTTAATTTATCATGTGTATTTAGCAGTAAATAAGTATGTTTCATAATCTTTGATTGGTAAAAAATTTTTAATGTTTTGTTATATTAGAGCAAAAAGTATTGTTAATAAGTTTTTCAACAGTATATGTATTCTCAGACATCAAAAAAAGAGATAAAACTAGCTATTTAGAAATAGTGCAAAGTACCGCGTAATATTTTTTTAAAAAATTTTGGAAAAAATGTTTTTGAGGTTTTCTTTTCATTTATTTATTTCTTTTTGCTTACTAATAAAAAGTTTTTATTTCCCAATACATGTTTAAAATGATTCAATAAATTATTTATCCTCAAAACACACAAACAACAAAATACTCTAATTATTTTAATTAACTAAATATGGTACAAACATGTTAACAAAAAAATATTTTCAATAAATTAAAGCTTTTTGCTTTGATTTGAAAGTAATTTATCTTTAATAATGATATTTTATTACTTCTTAAATTATTTCCCTTTATATTAGTTATCCTTATTTACAATATTAAAAATTTAAACCTTAAAATCTGCCGAAATAAAATATAAATAGTGAAATACGAGTGATAACTACATCGCGGATTGCTATAAAATAAAAACTGTAAAGGAAATTTATATTGTTATACTTAAAAGTTTAAAAGCAACCAGAAAGAAAGAAAAAAATTCTCTTTAGAAACAAAAAGAAAAAACCTTAGCATTAATCATATATAACTTTAAAATTTATCATGCATTACACGACTTTTACATACTAAAGATTGCTTAAAAACAAGCTTGCAAAAATTGATACATATCGGCGTATCATAAAACTGATCCACTTAGTTATTGTAAAGGCCTATAGGTTTCTAATTTCTGCATTATTTTGATTATGTGGTGATTTTCCACCGTAAGAAAACAAATTTGCACAAAAACTCCTCAATTCACATTAGAAGAACAATATTTTAAGATGTTCCATTACAAAATAAACGGAAACTATTTCCAATGATTTTAAAAGACTACCATTGTAAAACAAAATGTGAAACTTTTCTGCAAATCCATATACCTAATAAGGACTATCAAAAAAATGCAGTAGCCGACATTTGCCGTACCTCCTTTTTCCAGCCGCGATCCTTTGGGAATAATATCACTAACTTCTTTTGGAATATGTGTTTTTATGCTCTTTCATTTGGTTATACTTTTTTTCCCTTCCATCTCCATTTCCGAGAGGAAAGAAAATCTTCGCGCTCGTTCATTATTTAATGAAGGAAGGGAAAAATCAGAATGCTCCATTCCCTTAAAGGGAATTTGAATGATTTCTGCAAATGTATTTCGTGAGTTGCAGCTTGCATTCTAAGTGAGAATGAAGGGTTTTTATCTTGAAATGGAAGAGCCTGCGTTCTGGAAATTCACAGCTGAGTTTACTGGAAATTTTAAGTGAGTGAATTTGGCCTTGCGAGAGATATTCAGATAACATTTTCTTGCTTTCTTCATTTAAGTACAGATACAGTGAAAATCGCTTAACACGAAACTGAAGGAATTGAAATATTTTTTCGTGTGAAAGGATATTGCTAGAAAAAACCATATATGAACAAAATTAAGTTTATTAGAGTTTATTTTATTTACATAGATATGTATATAAGTATATATTCAGTAAAAATCAATGAAACAAAAACATTTACAAGCACTTAAAGAAATTTACTACAACATTTTCAAATTCTTTGAAAAATAAAACATTTGTTGAGTTTTTAGAAAATAATCTGATGTTTTTCTTTGCATTATTTTTTCAGCATAAAATTGACAACAAATTGTTCGATTTCGTTCATTTGTTTATTTATTTTACCATTAAAATATGCGTCCAATGCGTCATAATACATAATTAAACTTCATACATTCAATTTATTCGTTGCAGTAAATATAGAGGGGAAAGATTTAGAAACTTATATCTATTGATCTATCTATCTATATGTGTATTATTTCTGTCTCCTTTTGGATCCCAATTTAACGAGTTCATCGGAACTAAACATTTTGTTTGATAATTCGGGATAATTCGTTATACCGGGGTCCAAACAAAATACAAATGTTTTGCACTTATCTTTTAGAAATTCTATTATAAGCAACTACACAAAAAATATCCGGAATTAGATATTTGACACTTTTTATTCAGCAAAGTACTATTAGTGAATTAATAAGCACCAGATAATTGGAAATTTTAAAATACTGACAAATAGAGGTTTGACTATATCTTTTTGATTCTTGACTCGAAAGAGTTCTCTTCTCGAAAATTTCGACTTTATGTAGATCAACTTTATAGTCTATTTAATATCCTGCTGCTTAAGGTATGTTTCCTCCGTCTCCACAAACAATGTAAAGCATAAGAAAATATAACATTTTTGATATATCTGCATAAGAATCGCTATTCATGGGCTCCGACAAATCAACAATTTCCTCAACTTTATTTGCTTAGACAGGCAGTCCGTTATCTAATACAACATAATCTTTAAAATCTTAAGACATCCGCTGTACATTGTTGAGTGAGAGAGTTAAGAAAGGTATTTCCCGTCGTATTCAAAACACACAAGATAGGTAACACTTATGAAACCTCTGAACCTATATAATAATGGCTTGCAGTCTTCCCTGTCGAAGCTTGCTGCGTACAAGAAAAGTCTGTTCCGCACAAGAAAAATATGTCATTTTTAAGAAAAAAATCTAGTTTTTTCTAATACAAACTAATAAAAAAATTTCAGCTGTTGAAATAATTCATTAATTTGGGGTTTATTTTTCGTTAAATATGGGTTTTTGCTTTCAATTTCATCAGGGAAAAAGAAAAATTAGCTAAATCACGAAATTCGTTAAATCGGGGTCCGACTATAAATATATATATCGAGAGAGGGGAGAAGAGAGAGAGAGAGATAAAAGAGCCACTCACCTTCCCTCACTACGAGCTCTCTGGAACTATTAGTGATATAGACTTTAAATTCAACATGCACACTTTTCTTTTATGAGGAAGAGATCCGTTAAGAACAGTATTTTTTTTCATAAATCGACTACCAAGGAGGATTTACGGGAGGGGGGGGGGCTGTAAAAAATAAACTTACATGGTATAATTTCAAGTCCTGTAACTGTTAAATCAATGACAATGCTCAATGCTGGAACTTCAATATCAATAACTTAAAAACAATACATAGACACATATTAGTCCCTAAATAACCTACGAAATGAGTATAATATATACCATGCACCCAGTGGTGCACACAAGGGAGGGTCCTTGGGATCCGGACCCCCCAAAGCCCTTGATTTTTTTCCGATTGATTATAATTCTAAGTATATAGTACGTAAAACTTAATTATTTGTTATCAATGATTAATTTTATTAATTAATGCTAATTATTTAATCAATAATTAGTTTTTTACTGTGTTTTGTTCCCCAAAATCGACAAAATCAAAAGGAGCATGATACCAGAATGGTGAACTTTCAACCCCGGACCCCCCCCTCTTGAAAAATGCATGTTCCACAAATAAAGTTTTTAAAATTATTACTTTGGAAAACAATTTTCAAATGGTGGAATTAAGGATAAGAACCAGAAAACTACACATATTAAACAACCAATTACTTAAGGAAACCAGTTTAAAAGAAAACAACTAATTATTTTTCTAAACAACACAGTGAAAAAAGATCAATTTCTACAAATAATTTCCCAAACTTTTTTTTAACTCTACGCATTGTTTTGTTTTAAACATACACTTATTAGCTTAGTTATGAGAAACATGCTACAAAGCAATTTGATACAAAGGGGGAGAGACGGTGCCTAACACGAAAAGCATAAGCAAGGCGAACCGAGTAACTTGATGTAAATGTATGGCTGTAAATAGCAGCTGGATTCATTACATGACGACGACGAGACAAGCATGGAAATATGACCTGCTGAGATTTAATCAGTGGCGGCCCGTTTAATGGTTGTTGTTGCCTAAATCGTTGCTTCGCCGAATTGCGGCGCAACAATTAGACTTTAACGAGCAGTTGATATCGCCCAATTTAGTAACGAATCTGAGCTGTATTGTTAGTTCTTTTGCTACAGAAACATTATCTATTTTCTTTTTAAAGGGTGTTTACCAAAAGTTGAAAGGTTGCGTAAAAAGTTGCTAAAATTGTGCCAATTTAAAAAAAAAATGCTAGAGATTTCTTCCTTCTAAATGCTGTTTTAATTCCTACTACATGTAAAATTTAGAATTTTGAGCTCCATTCTATTTTTTTTTGTTACAATAGAGTCCCGAAAACTCGACCTAATGTGGATCGAAGGGTTGCTGAGTTTGTGAAAATGCGGGTTATAGAGAATGGGAAGAAGAAAGAATATGTACGAATGTGTTTCCTCAGAAAATAATGTACTGCACTTATATGCATTGTTTGCGTGAAAATACAAGAGACAATAAACTGCCCAAATACCTTTAAATAAAAAAAGTATGTACTTTATGAAGGCTTAATGAATGTACTACATGAGAATGCAAATTAATGAATACACTGTGTGTACAGTAATTTACCTGATTAAACAAACTTCAGAAAAATTCTTCAGGAAGGCACAAAGCTGCCTATCATGAAAATTAAGTAGCTGACTTTGCAAAAACTGGCTACTTTTTTTAAAGAAATGCGTTATGTCCTGTTGTCTTCCGTTGTGCACTCCGCACTTTGCTGCTTTATCACAAAGACGACGAAAGAATAATACATCCATAACAGGTAAACCTTGTTGTTCCTGACTCTGAAGTTGTTCCGCACCTTCAGTCCCTCACTCTGTGGTATTTTAGGAGTTTGTGCGGTGTCCTCAACGTTAATGTCTTCATCATTTTCCGGCATTTTTTATTAACTGTGGCAGCAGAAATAATATTTGCATCGGACATAATTGGCTTTGCAAGGGTGTGGTCTAATTATCCTGATTTCTGGGACTCTACTGCACAAGCTCAAGTAACCCTAATAGCCAAGTGGTCATGGTTGTGAACTCGTACCGGGTATAATTTCAGTCATAGATTTGAATCTTGTTTCCACTAAAGACGCGCTGTGCGGAGGGGACTGTTGAGCATTAATTTTGAAAATGTACAAAGTTCTCATTGCATTGTATAGAAGGGGCAAGGTGTAGAAGTTTGGATGAGGATTTTCAGCTCAAGTGTAGTCCTTAGCACTTTAGCCAGGTTCAGAATTATCGCATCAGACACTAAAAACTCTAGAGTAACTTCAAAATGCGATATTAAAAAACATATGTATAAAATCGATACTACCTCAAAAGTTCAATTTCAAAACTTCATCCTTTCCTATAGTAAAACTGCTTCAAAATATACTCCCCCAAACTTTCTTTCCATTTGGCACTTCAGTTAATGGTATTCAGAAAAAATTGGAAATTTTCGCAATTGCATATCCTTAAAAGTAAATGAGGATTTTCATGAATTCATTTGTTACGATACTATGAGAATAAGCTCATTTTGTAAACTATTCTTTTCTGTTTCTTAAAGTTCGAACTTGTATAATTTCATATTTGAAGAAGCTGCATGCACAATTTCAAAGTTTTTAGAATCTCCTACAAAAGCAGTGATTTCTCATAGCATTATATCTAAGTAAAATCAATTGAAGTGCATGGAAACGTAAAAAAAATAAAGAATTATATGTAATTGTTTGTGTTCAAAATTCAATATATCAGATTTTAAGATCAAAGGAGTTAGTTTATATTTTAGGATGGTCTTCGCACAATGTTGCAATGTTGGTTACCGAATTTAAAATATAAATTATATTTTTCTTCTACACGTAACAAACACATTCTAGTTATTAAAAACAGGAATTCGACTTTAAAAAGGAACTAAATCAGTATCGATTAAACTGAAACAAGAAAAGAAAGGGTGTAAAAAATCACAGTTAAAAAGAATCATGCTTCTTTATTTCAATAAAACTATTACATTTAAGGTATTCGAATACGTTGAATGAGCAAATTCGGTCAAACACATATATATTTTTTCTTTTTAATTTTATTGAATAGAGCTATATATTTTGGTTTTACAAAATATACTTTGTTTTGTTTTTTTCTTCTCTTACTAGAGACCCAGTTACAATTAAGTTTGAAAAATTAGCAAAAAACGGAAGAAAATCTTCAATCTACCAGAAGTGGGCATATAAACTGTTCAAAATCTATCATGAAGAGTCTGATAACTCAATGTTTTAAATGCATTTCTAGAAAACTTTTTGAACTTGATGTTCATAATTTTTCTGCAGAATATTCTAAAGTATTTCTTATTGTATGAATATTTTTTGAGTTATGGCCTGTTATTTAAATAATGGTCTCATAAAGATGTCACATTTCTCATAATATTTACTCGATCATCTCTAAAATTTTTAAATTTTAATAAAACATTACAATTTTAGTACATTCTCTGGATAAACGTATCTAAATTGTTTTAGTAATACTTTAACTGATATTAGTTTATAACTTTTTTTTCTCTAATTGCTTTGAACATTTTCAAAAATATTGCTAAAATTTCACTTATAATTGTGATTTTTGAAAAATTTAGATAATTTTTTAAAAATATTGTTAGAGTTAAATACTAGTATTTATTATTGTTAATTCATCAAAAATCATTTATTATGTATTAGTATGTTATTTTTTTAAAGATGTTCCTTAAATAATAAGAGAACGAATTTAAATGTGTGCAGAAATCGAAGTTAAATCAAAGTAAAAGGAATCACACATTCAAAAGAAATGGAAATATTGCATTCCTAAGAACAATACAAAAACTTTCCGCTCTCAAACAAACTGCAATCAGAATCCAACCCACGGCCTTGAATAAATAAAACCCCGTCTGTATACCAGTTCACTCATATGATATAGCAATGCCTTGCTTCTACTGAAATATACAAGAATTTACAGTTACAGATGAAAAGAAAATGAAGTGTTCGATATTTTTTGCAATGAGCTTTATCATGAACAGTTGCATTTGGGGGAAGATCTGAATTCTAGAACATGGAGCACCTCCCCAGCTAAAGTCTTTAAATATGAATGTCGGTAAAACTCCCCAAAGGCTGAACCAGAATGTTTGAATTGGAGACAAACTCCGCCGCCATGACAGGATTCTACAGTTAAGTGTGCATTAAGTTTTCATGGGGATGTAGCTCGGGTGAAGGAAAAATCGACAGAAAAAAGCTGCCTGAGGAAATTTCCTAAGAAGAATTTCAAAATTAGCCATTTTTCTTGATTCATTCGATTTGAGTTGTGTGTTCTGTATTACATTGATAGCTTTGAGGGAGATTTAAAAAATTGATGAATGATGTTTTTTTTTTTTTGGATTCAGAAGTCTTTTTCAGCTGAATGTTTTGAATTTTAATTGAATTGTGCATTCATTGGGATTAAGGTATCCGACTACTCACGACAGCTTTTTTTGAAAGAATGGAGATATGGGATTCGTTTTTGTTACTTTTAGATTTGTTTAGTATATTTTAAGGAAAAACTCGTAAAAGTGAAAGCAGAAAAAAATTTATTATTATTAAAATGGGAAAAACTGATGAAGATGCACAAAAAATTACATAACCGGGGCCGGCACTGTACATAAGTTTTATGAACAAATTCTCAATTTTTTAATTTTGATGTGTTACTTTGTTATTCATGTTTGAAATGATTTTCAGAATAAGAGATATTTTAATTTTTATAAAAAACTAGAGCACTTTATCTTAGTAATTATATGAAATTGCTTAAAAAAACAGTGATTATATTCACATAAAGGACCGTACATGTTTTGAAATAAAACAGTGATTGATAAATCTGAAAGTCGAAACACTTCTACTGCTATACAGAACATAAAAAAAACGCTCAGCAAATTATTTTCAAAACTTTTTCAGCAATCGATGTCCCCTTTTGAGCTTTTCGAAAAAAAAACATATTTCGAGTAAAGTACATTTTAAAGTTTGACATCTAGTGTAAAGTTATGACATCTGCTTTTACAAAAAAACACTTGTTGTTTTTGTTCTAGCGAATGGAAAGTAAAAAGCCTGGTATTTTTACTAAACTAATAAGATGGCCTATAAAATAAAATCATAAAAAAGAATTTAACAGTTTTTCAAAAAAATAATGATTTTAGGGTAGTCGAATGCCTTAAAGGTATTGTATTTTGTAAATCCACGAATTATACAACAGATGCAAATAGTTTTATCTATTTTCTTAAAATTGAAAGGAGAACTGACGTAAAGCATGGTTTAATTTAATATTTTTTTATTAATTGATAAAACTGGATATTTTTTTATATAAAAAAATAAGATTCACTGTTCGAAAATAAAGAAATAAATGATAAAAGTTATCTTTAACTGTAATCACATTTTAAAATATATTATGCATTATTAAATATTAAAGATTTCCGAAAAAAGTTATAATTGTATCTCTAAGGACATTTGTTTAACATTTCTGTTGACAATGGTTCAAAACTACGAAATACGACACTAACAGTCCTCGTGTTGTTTACAGTGTGACGTTAATAAACATATTTCTGTGTTACAAAATAGAAAAAAACTTTTGAAGTAACTATCAGATGCAATTTACCACATCTAGATTAAATCAGTTTTATGTATGACAAAATTATTTTTTTTTTAAAAAATCGACTTTAATTTTAGATACTGTATTGCTTACAAATACACTAGTAGGTAGAGAAATAATCAGATCTCTTTGTATTGTTATACGAAATTTAAAAAAGGCTTATAAAGTTTTTCTTGTATAAGAGTAAAATTTAATATAGAATTGAGACGATATGACAAAGAATTGTGATCATCTCAATTACTACAGTATTCTTATGTGTGTGTGTGTGCGTGCACGCGCACATGCGCCTAACGAGCCATTTTGCGTCTAACGAGTAAAGGGGAAAAATAATTTCCATATTCTCTCAGCTAGGAGAAATACAACAGGCAGAATAATAAGGGTGCTATAATCACGTGACTAAATGAAGGGGAATAATAGTTATTTTTTTTAGAAATTGCGTAAGTGGTTCTAGGGGGAGTCGGTAAGTCGCTGAATATAATGCACGTATTAAAATATTCTTTTTCTAAAAACTAGAAAAAATCTGTCATAATTCAAAGCTTAATCCTTTTAAGGAATGAGATAAAATTAAACTAGCACTTAGGAGAAAGGTATTCATAATTAATATTTAACGAAAAAATTTGTCAAACAAAAATAACATTAAGTTAGATTATTGTATATGTCGGTGCTTGTGTCCACACATTTAATGAATTGAAATTATCACTAGTTATGATTACTTACATTAATTTAAACTTCATTTCAATATTCTCTTTAAAATTAAAATTTAAGTTACATGGTACAGTAATTACATTAGAATTTTTGTCTAAATTTCCGAAATAACTCTACTTAGTAATATTTATATTAAAAAGATAAAAGCTTAATATCTCTATACTTTCTTTACTTCAATTTAAATATCTTCCTCAACGACAGGCGTACCTCTAGCCCATGCCACGATGAATTTCGTGGGCCTCGATCTGACTGCGTCAGACAGGTGGCATCAGACAACAACAACAACAAAATATCTTCCTTGTGAGTCAAAATATGGCCTAACAAAATGAGTAATATTTACGTACAAAATTCGATAGGATTAATAAATTGTCTTTGCTGCCATCTGGTGATAGTTAAAATGTAATGAATAAAGCATTTTTAAAATGCGATTTAACCTATTGAGACTTTTTAATAGTTAAATATATCGATATATTCTTGAGTCGCTTAGATTTCCTTTATTATTTTTTTCTTCTTAAGTTTGAATTTATAAAGCAGTCAACGTGTGACTGATTGTAAACAATTCTTTTTACAAAGAAATTCATTTAACTTTATAAAGCACCGAAAAGATCTTTTAATAACATCAAACATAAAGAAATAAATTAATATTATAAATCAGGACTTATAATTACATTACAGTCTTAATTCTTTTTATAAGGAGATTCATTTGTTTTGCAGAAAATAGAATACTATTATTTGAAGATACTCTCTTTTTGTAAATATTTTATAAACCTATGATTAAATATGTATATCAATAAACGTCATATTTACCACTAAAGACCAAATATTTTTTTAAAAAATGAATGCATATCTTACTAAAAATATATTTTAACCACAGATATTTGATGTTGATTAACAAGTTATTTTAGCTTACATATCTAGCTTCCTTGTAAAAGTAAATTTTTTTTAAAGTACTCTCATTGAAAACTATTTCCTTAAATACATGAAGTAAACGTTTTTAATGGATTTCAAGCCTCAGTTATTCAATAAATTTTGAGCATAATTTTATTAAAAATTTATCTGATTCCACAAGGTGAAATCAATAAAATGAAAAATAACCTCATGGATTCAAAAATTGTATTCAAAGTGAAACGAAAGCTATTAATTAGTATAACTCATCTCATAATTTTTTTATTTTCAACCATAATTCATGACGAGAATAACCACCGTTATTATTCTTTCTACTCCGGTAGAAGGAAGTAGGAAGTGTTTTCAAAAACTAAGAAATTTAAAATTCCTTAAATAAAACAGTGTACAACCAAATTAGTTTTTCAGTACTATAGTTTTAGTTTCTGTAAGTTAATATGTGCTTGAGCCTTTAATTTCATGGCATACCTTTTGCATAGTTGCTATACGAATGGTAACAAAAAAAAATCCCCTGATGAAAGAACTGTAAATCATTACCAAGAAATCCGTAGAACTTTTTCAAGCACTTTATATTTTATATCCATTCGATATTTGTGGCAGTTTATAAGTGAGATAAAAAATATTCTAAATTTTATAACAGTCTAAAATTAAATCAGCTGTAATCTACTTTAAAAATGATTTTACCAAACACAAACTGTACCTAACTTATACTAGATTATCTGGTATAGTTACTTATTAAGCTAAAAACTTGATCTCTTTGTTTATTAATACTGCAAATCTACCAAATTCCTAATAAAGATATTTTTTTAAGATCATCCATTTTTAAAAAGAAAATTCTAATCAACATCATTAAAGACAGTGTAGACTTATTTGATTCCCAAAATCTCTAATCAATTGCTTATATTCCAGAATATACCTTTTTAATAAATAAATCTTTATAACTTAATAATGACCAAAACACTGAACTTCACTTACATCCAGCCAAACAGCCAATCTATTATTTTTTCAAGCGCTAGAAAATGAAAAGAAAACTTGGGTAAAATTGTAACTATGTACGTCTTTGGAGAAATTTTCATTAATACTTAAGTAGGCCTTCTTTAATTATTTCAAAGTTTGCATTAAGTATTCACAAGGTATTCCAATCAAACGCAGTTGTTCTGTTCGCATTTATTTCTTCCAGACATAGAGATTCACAAAGCTCTTTCAGAGTAAATGACATCCATCTTTGAACTTATTAATTATGCAGAAAAATTTGTCAGAGAACAAGGATAAGAGATAATTGAAAAATGCAGCACAGTATGTGGAAAGCAATAAATTAAAATTTAAAAAAAATATGAACTTAAATACATCACAGGAAGATAATTACACTTTCCATTATTTCTAAGATAAATGAGATTAATTCATAGATGATAAAGAAGGATTTTAATTATGATTAAGCTGCATTCATACAAAATTATGATTTACGATTTCCTCAGCATTGCAAATAATAGTGTATTTCCATAAATGAATGCAGTAAGGATTAATTCAGCAGAAATTAATCATTAAACAATACGAGTATATCATGGTAATTAATCATACTTGTTTTTTGCAAGTCGTTCGTAACATTATTTGTTTACCTGTTCAGAAAACTATTATGAAACGTTTGCAGGATCATAAGACGTCAAAGAATTGGAGTAGATAATAAGATGACTTAATTAGGAATTTATTTTATGTATGTAATATATATATACATATTACTTCCAGACTATGCACCAGGCTATTTGATGCATATATCTAGGCATCTATCCAGACTACCTTAATCTGATTCAGACAAACAATAATACTATTCATGCGAATTTTCTAGATATTCGAATACAATTAAAATGTAATGTGATAAGTGTAATATTTACAGCAAGAGAAACGATTTTACATCAATTTAGTTGAAGTACCTCACTGGGAGAGCATTATACATTTATCAGGTTTCAGAAACATTATAAGAAATTGCGTACAAAAAAAAATGTCATATGTTTCTAGTTTCAAAAAATTCAGAAAAAAATCAAAAATCACAATAATTATTTTTAAATACTGTTTAAAATGAAGTATTCAATTAATTACATTTATGGTTATCTGCATAAAGCATAAATATATTCTAAATTATGTAGATTAAACTGATATTTTTAGATTAAGATGCTTTTATTAAAAATATAATTGAAAAATTCATATTTTTGAGAGTTTTCTCTACACATTTATCGTAATTCCCTCCAAATCGTAGATGGCTATTCTTTAGGTCTTAAAAATGATATATTCCAATAAAAAAAATTCCAACCATAAGAGTTTTACTGTTTTCCAAGTACGAAATATTCTTAATATTATTCCCATATAATTTTAGTTTTATTTCATATCTTTAATCTCTTTTAGCAATAAAAATTTTATACTTATTGCTAATGCTACAACACGACTTTTATTTTTCAAGCTTTGAATATATATTTGGTCCATTTGATCTGGTAATACTTCGTTTGATGTTCGTTGATTCGTGCATAATCTCTTAATTTTTGAATAAATCTTTAGTTTATACGAGTATTATTTAGGATAGTTTCTACCTAGAAATGTTTTTATCAAGAAAACGGAAGATAAGATTTATTTCGAAAATGAAGAAAACTGCCCATAGTGAGTTTATTTATGGTTTTTAAAAACACTGTTCTCGTATATATTAATAATTATAGAGTATAGAATCGTATTGTTTGAATTTTACTTGCATGAAACGGATAGGTTTAGAAAAAATATTGCCATGTTCAGTTAATGGTTTGAAATATTTAGGTTTCTCGTATACCAAAATTTTTTGGCTATAATTAAAGGCATGTATATTTTATTTTAAAATATTAGCTTTGATTCGTATGGAGACAACCTCATTAATTCATGAACCCTACCTGTCAAAAATAGACCAATGGAGCGTCTGGGGCATCTGCAGTTGATGGGATATGGGACCTCTAAAACGCCTAGAGACGAGTTTGACAGATTACAGGCAAAGGTTCTTGACCGATCACATACACCCTTTGAAGACCATTTCTCATTCAAAGGATTTGAGTAATTCCAGCAGGAAAATGTGACATCCTTCATGTCGAAAGTTGCTACTGAGGGTTACCAGGAACACTCTTCTGACTTACTTTCATTGGTCGCCTAGATCCTCAGACATGAATATTACTGAATATATCCCGGATACTTTATAAGGTGATGTTGAGAGACGATATCCATCACTTTTTTACTCTTGAGGATTTGTAGACTACTCTTCAGGATTCATGGTATTAATTGCTTCCAGGATACATTCAGACATCAGTCGAAGCCATTCCATATAGCGTTACAGCATTTATGCGTACTCGTTAATGCCTTTACCACATTACGTAGATGTAACACTTGTTCTGGCTCTTCGATTAAAAGTAGACATGCTCAAAAATGGAGCTCATTCTTAAGGCATCCGACTACGTTCGAAACCGTGATTTTGCAAAAGCGTACAGATTAATATATTTTTTAATATTTAATGTCACTTAGATTAGAGTACACGCATAAAATTGTTTTAAGAATATTATTACAATAAAAAATATTTTTATATGCAATATTTTGGCAAAAAAAGAGAATTACCTTTTTCAAAACACTCTCCTTTTATGAAAAATGCTTCTATAATAATAATATTTTGTGCTTATATATAGCTAAGACTTCTCCGGAGGGCTTGAACTACAACCTTTGAACAATTCATATTATTTTCAGAGTTATTACCAAAAGAAATAATTTCCAGTGTTTTTCTGTTGAAATTTCTTCACTCTGATGTACTAAAATATGGATATATATATATATATATATATATAAATCCACTTCTAAATTATTTATTTCAAAAACTCTTGTTCAGGCTATATACAGGCAAAGTACAGGTAATATTATTAATAGAGCATTTTCCATAAAAGAAGAATATTTGGAAAATAAATAATTATATGTTCATTTTTTGCCAAAATATTGCATTTAAATCATTTTTAATTGTAATAATATTCTAAAAACAACTTCATGCGAGTATTCTAACCTAAGTGACCTAAAAATTAAAAAGTTATTCGTTTGTGTAAGCATTTAAAAAATCACGGATCTGAACTTAGTCTGATACCTTAAACAAGGAAAAACAGAATAAGGTGTATAATAAATATAAAAAGCACTTTATTTCAAAGAAGTGAAAGAAATCTAATATTTCATTTTTTTAAGTAAACAGAAATTTTAGTGTGTATAGAAATTAATACATATATATATATATTACTATTATTCCTTTTTTATATATACTTAAAATCAAATTAAATGCTTTTAAGTCTCAAATGTTCAGTATATAAAAAGCTTTTGTAATTCTTTAGTTAACTTGCCATAAGAAAAAAAATTTTGTTTGCGAATTATATTTAACTAATTTTATTGTGACTGAAGCTAATTGTTAATCTAACTATTTTTATTTTACGTACAAGTATTAATTTAATCTATTTTACTAAAGTGTGTGATCAAGAGAGTTTCTCTTTTACCTTATATTTTAAGTACAGTTTCTACAAAACTTTTCATTGCTTAGTACATGGAAAAATATAAATAAATAAGGAACAGAAGATGAAATGATATTCTAAGCAGCGGAGGTTTCAATATGCGCTCTTCATAATCATTTCATTCTGAAATTACTTTACAAAATTGTTAAGACAATTTAGGATATAATATCCTGTTTCAAATGAGACGTGTGTGTATCCAATTTACTTCATTCAGATACCAAACACCATCTTATTTGAATTAACGTAGACAATATATAATATTATCAAGCAATTACATCAATGCATTATTTCTCATTAATATCAAGAAAATATTTAACAAGTCTAGTCAGTTTTGATAGAAACAGACCAAGGCGGACCACGCAGACTTTTACGAACTGTACCTAATGAACTTTTAACCAGCATAATTGGGAAGGCAGAGACATTTTCCAGAATACAAAATAAAAGAGAGCCATTTCTACGTTAATGTAGGGCCTCATATTTTCTGAACATAATAGCAAAGACTGGGCAGATAGAAAATTCTTTTTCCAGGAACCTGGAAGGATTTCTTTAAAAAGTTTTATCTAATTTTCCTCTCTGAGGCATAGCAGGTGGCTGTGCCTCGTAATAAAGAGCTTTAATTGGAGAAAGAAATATTAAGAGACATAATTAACAAAATTTAAGCTGTTTCTTCGGTGACGATATTATCTCAACTATATGTTGCAGGAATTATATGATACACAAAGGTTCTTTAGTGGGTTATTAAAGTATTTTTTTTAATTTTAATTATTCAAGATATTACCATAAGGTTTATAGAGTAAAATGTTCGAAAATTTAAAGAAAACAGATTCTTAAATTGGGTTTATAAAAGCATATTGACTTAATTATTTTTATTGGTAAAGCTCAAAGGCTACTTTATTGTCTATGAAATATTCAAAATGAGATAAAATATAAAATTATGTAGACAATATTTTCTACGGGGAAACTTCTTTTTGTCTTTTTAATCGGTCTTAAGTTTGTGACATTGTCTTTAAAATACAAATCATTGCAATTTAAATTCTAATTCAAAATTAATTCAGATCAAGATCTGGTAAATACAGTAATCATCACTGTGAGGCATTAGCTTTAAAATTGCAGTACATTACTAGATCTACAAGAGCAAAATCTTTCATCTTATTGGGCGGTGTGTTATGAGTTCAAGACATGTAACTACAGAAGATCCGAAGCGTAGAGGGGCTAATGCACTAAATCCATCGTGGCTCAAAGTCCTCTCAAGGGTGTGGTGCGGCAATGTGGAGTAAAGGTTGCCAGCTCAGGTGTTGTCCTCGGTATTTTACCATGCCTCAAAATTACGAGGTCCATCTCCAATTGCCATCGTGTTGTTTTACAGAGTGACGTTAATAAACGCTCACTCACTCACGCGGCTCATTGGATAAATACTGTCTCTGATAATAAAGTTAGGGGAATAGTCCTGTAACATTAACATAAAAGAAATATTAACTAAAATTACCTTACTGTCCTTCGAAATAGTCATCTCCCATAACTATGCACCCCTGAGATCTGCCATACATGTCCTGGAAACTTTGCAAGAAGCCTTCTTTTGGGATGGTGTTCAAAAACCTCTTCTCGTTTCGTTGGATGTTAGGAATATCGCCAATATCAATAACATGTTTATCTCATCCTTATGTTCTGGGAAACGATTTGTATCAAGGATTCACAGTTAATCTGCAGTTCATCAGTCATCATGCGCACAGTTAATTGACGATCTTTAGGGATTAATTTCATCACTTTTTTAATGATTTTGCCACTAAAGGAGGTCATCAGTATTCCGCTACGGGGGTTGTCAGAAATATTTTTCCTGCTTTTCGTAAACGGGCGAACCACTCGTACACACACTTCATAGACAGTGCTTGATATTCATAAACAAGTACCAGCATCGCAGAAGTTTCTTTTGGTGCCTTGCCAAGCTTAAGGTATCCGACTACATTCGGAACCGTGATTTTCAAAAGCGCATAAATTGATAATTTCCATGATATTTAGTGTCACTTATATTAGAATATACGCATAAAATTGTTTTAAGGACATTTTGACAAAAACAATTTATTTAAATACAATATTTTGGCAAAAAATTAACTTATAATAATCTTTTTTCCAAATGTTCTCCTTTTGTGAAAAATGCTTCTATTAGAATAATATTGTGCCTGTATATAGCTCAGACCTCCTTTTCAGAGGCTCAACTGGAATTTTTGAAATATATAACTTAGAAATGGGTTTATTCATATTTTACGACAACAGAGGGGAGCAATTTTAAGAAAAAAAAAACGCCAATAATTATTTCAATGGGTGGTAACTCTGAAAATAATGTGAATTTTTCAAAAGTTCTAGTTGAGCCTCTGTAGAGAGGTCTGAGCTATATGCAGACAAAATATTATTATAATAGAACAATTTTTCACAAAAGTAGAACATTCGGAAGAAAAATTATTCTAAATTAATGTTTTGCCAAAATATTATGTTTAAATAATTTTTTTTGTCAAAATGCCCTTAAAATAACTTTATGCATGTATTCTAATCTGAATGACACTAAATATCATGAAAATTATCCATTTATGTTCTTTTTTTAAATCAAGGGTCCGAACGTAGTTGGATACCTTGAAACAAAATTTTAAATTTATCCTTTGTTCGTTCATTTTCCTGTTCTCCTTTAAAAACCAAAGTATTAAACAAACACATTGTAAAATAAGTTTTACACAGAACACAAATGAGTCTCAACTGAGCAACGGTGGGCGCAGATGTTGAACACCTGCTGCTACGCATGTGCAACGTTTTGTTTCGCCAGTGTTGTCGGATTGGCCATTCTGGCTTCATTCAACGAACGTTATTATCAGAGCTTATAGAAACTTGAATCATTTTTAATATTTTTATAACTTTCGAGGTCAATTTGATATGAAGATTAATAAAAAGCACCATAACCATTAGAATGTGCTGAGGCATATGAAACCGGTATAATGAAATACATCACTTATCTGATATTCTTTAAGGTAAGAACAAGCAAATAGATAATGAGTTTTTAAGTAGTTTTATAGTCACGAGCGCACGCTCGTCTGTGAGCCTACGCGTCTAATTTCTACAAGAGAGTATTAAGTACTTTAATATTTTCAGTAGTGTTGATTTGCTTTGCGGTGTGAACGTTAATGATGAAAACTACATTGAAAAATTAAGTATTTATTAATAATCTCCACTTTTCTTCGAAACTTAAGTGAAATTTACAAAAATATACATTATGAAACTATGATTTTTAGAAAAAAAATTAGTAAAATGATAGACAAAGTTAAACATAATTGTACGTGATGATTAATTTGAAAACATTTAAAATTTGTAAGCAAATACGAGAACTTGTGAAAACATTTCTGAAATTTTGCTTGAATTAAATTTTTTCCAGATTAGGGAAAAAATTGTACTTCATACAGTATTTGTAAAAATAATTAAAATTCAATACATTTTTTATATAAAAACTTCTAAAAAATCTCATATTCGGAAATTAATTTCAATAACTTCTTATGCTCTCTTTTTGTCAAATCCGTTTAATTTACATTATTTTCCGTGCAATTTCGTATTTATTATAAGTAATATTTATATTTAAAAATTTCACATTTGAACTAATAAAGAATAAAATAATCACATTTTCTTACCAAATACATTAACGCTAAACTCCATAACAAAATGAAACATTTTCACTGTTTATACCTTTTCTAACAAATTATTTACTCCTTAAGCAAAGAAAATAAAACAGAACATTAGCCATAAAGTAAACTAGATGCTCCCCACATTTAACATAAATATAACACATTTGCAAAATTTAATTTTCATCTAATTCAAAAAACAAACAACTCCTTTTAAAAGTAGATTGCTTTTGAAAATGCATTAAAATATTGAGAGTTCCGAGAATTTTCTCTTAACAAAGCTTAAAATGCAACAACTCTCATCTCGAGAATCAAACTGTAAGCAGATTACATCTAACAGAAATAAGATGCGGGAAAAAATAAATTCGAAGCTGCGTGCGAAGGATAAAATCGTCTGCAACTTTTTGTCGTTGCCATCTGAGAATGAAAGGAAGCAAAAGAAAATCTTAATCCTCAACAAATAGGCGAACGGAAAAGAGAATGTGATATGACATTCGAATTTTCGAAACCAGCACACTCCAGTGTTGGAAAATTCAATTACCATCTCTAAAAGAACAAAAATCAAATATTTATTTCAAATCGTTGACATTCTCATTTCCAGGAAGAACTAAGCGCGTCGAATTTCTAAAAAGAGTTAATGTGTGTTCCTGGAAACAGCAGATGTTTTCAACTTAGAAAGGTAGATGAGACCAAGGAATTGATTTTACTAAAGAATTAAGAATTTGTCAACAAGTATGCGATGAAAGCAATTAATTAAATGGATGCTCTCAAACTGCGGTTTGCTTTGTGAATAAGATTAATTACTTTTGTTCAAAAGGTACATTCCACTGAAAGCATAAAACTTCCAAAAATCGTAGAAAAGTAATAGCGGGAAAAGCAGGTTTTTATCGAAAAAAAATTAATTGAATCAATGGACATTTGCGAAACCATTGTCGGTTTCTGTTTCATTAAAATAAACTGAAATATTGATTACTTTTATTTCAGTATAGAAGAGGAACATTAATTTTTTTCACTAGTTTTAATTACTTCTTTACGCGAGTTCTTTCACAAAAGATAAATTGCCACTTTGTAATAGCTTTTGGGAGACTTGAAAGTTTTAATGAACGCAATTTAAATACCATTGTGTTTTTATTGTTTGCCGTCCGTTCACAGTACAAAACATTGGTAGTTTTTCTTTTAAAAATAAATATAGATTGTATATTGGAATTAATCGTCTCCGTTATTGGTTCTGCAGCAGAAACATTATAAAATAAAGTCTTTTAAAATTTACATAATTGCAGAGGGAAAATATTAATTGCATAACAAAATTTCTTTGTTTGTGAATCAAACAGTATATATTATCCAAAACTCGAAAAATCTTTCACGTTTTTTTTCTTCATACGATTGTTTACAACTAAATGAAGAACTGTTAATATTGTTTTTTGATATTTACATAATTTTGGGAAAAGCCATTGAATTTATTATATTTTAGAATACAAAATGAGAGAATTGTTTGAGTAAAAAGAAAATAAATTTAAAGTCGAATAAGATAGTTAAAAATGTAGAGAAAGAAATAAAAACCTTGTGTATAAATCAAAACAAAAGAATAAAAAATAACTAATTCTCATCACCAGTCTTAGAATTTTTCTTTATCTGACGAAATCGGAACACAGAAGGAGCACATATGTGTTCTAGATATTCCTCACCACCAATATTACAATCGCAGGAAGATGACGGAACTAAACTAAATTTGTTCAAGGAGTTTTTAAAGTTATCACGACCAGTGAGAAATTGAGTTATTTTGTAATTAGTATAAAAATGATTGCATGACAGTCTCTTATTGATATGGTTGGAAAAAAATTCTTTGCTAAGCTCCCTTTATTTGAAATATAATATTCTTGGTTCCAAGGCCAACTTTTTTCCCAATTTCCACCATTTAAGGCCCAATTTGGAAATTTCCTTAAGAACTTGCATTAAAATAACAAATTGCGTCTGCTAATTATGTACATATGAAATTATTAACTAAAAATTAGCCACATTCATAGTATCTCTGTTTGCTGTATCAATGTAAAGACTTAGACGTGGGTATGTGGTGAATATCAATGTAGTGCTAATGATCAGGCCCCGTGATTTATTATTCATTTATATTTGTCTGCTCATGTTTATTCCCGATGTAATGCAATATTCAGTTCTCTTTGAAATATACATATATCTCTCATTTTGCTTATATATAACTGATTTTGGGGTGGAATAAATGAATTAGAGTTTGCTTAGATTTAATAAAGTTTGAATTTTAACGCATCAATATAATGATTTCTTCTACAAAGTATCGACACCAACTTAAACAGAACATTTCAATACTTCATTTTTATCTGAGAGGATCTATTTTCTCATGGTGTAAAATGTGTTCGATATTTAGTCTACTAAGCCGTAATACCAAATTGACTTACTGCACACGCTAATAGAAAAAAAAGAATATACATTTTTTATGAAATGATTTCGAATTTTGAGAATACAGTACTATATAAACAGATGCATATAGTATAACATTGGGAATTTCCAAAAAAAATTAAGTTATTTTTCTATTTTAAGTTTAGTTTTCAGGCTATTTTATATTTAATAAAAACAGTATTAACTATATCACTCAATTTATTAAAATTCATACTGTAATTAAATTTAGAAAATTCCAACTTGCTTGAAAAGATTTGAAAAAATTGTGATTCCTTCGTAACAAACCTAGATGTTGTAAATGCATTCAAACAAATTCATAAATTATTACATACAACTAATGACCATCATAGACTTACACACACAAATAATGTGTACATACAATTATTTAATTCTAATTAATCTTTAATGATTTTTGTAGCTTTTTACTTGATTCATATTATATAAAGTCTATTGGCTTCGAAGTTTTTCTTATAATTGGCAGGAAAAAACGAAAGTCTATTTTATTTTTTGAGTAATATAGTGAATTCAATAGTATTTAGAAATTTCAAAAAAAGTAATAAGCTTCCAAAAATAAACATCAGGTTCAGAAATAAAAAAAAAATTCTTGAATAATCTGAGCATACATAATAGAAAACATTTTAAAATAGAATACTACAGAATATTTTAGAACAGAATACTATACTGAATGTGCTTTAGAACAGATTACTATGGATTATTTTAGAACAGAGAATATAATCGAAAACTTTAGAATGGGTTGCTGTAAAATATTTTAGAACACTACAGAAAACTGCAGGACAAATTGTTGCAGAATATTTAAGAATAGAAAAATTTTGAATAATTTTGAATATAAAAAACTACGAATATTTTAGTAGAGAATACTATAGAACATTTTATTTCAAATTAATGTATATAAATAGAAGATGTATATTTTTAACACAACAAATCTTTTTATAAAAAATTTACTATTTGAAAACTTATTTAACATTGCATGTTCCATATTTCTTAATGTTCAATTGGTTTTGTCATAAGAATAAAATGTATAATATCCCTCAATAGTTACTAATCTAATTTTCTTCCTTTTATAAAAATAAAAGAAATTTATCGTTTGCAAAATCAAATGGAAAAAAAAGAAAGGCAGAAAATAAGTTTTATTCGAAGAGGAAATTTAAAATAATGTCTTAAAAGATTCCCTGCAATCCACTTGCCCAAAGGACACTTTAAAACGCAAAAGTCAATTATAGATACAATTATAATAGAGAAAAATGGAAAGTGAAATCACAGTTTTGTATTTTCATCTCGACTTCCACAATTTTGTTTATTTATTTTCCAGCGAGAATATCAGCAAAATATAATTTATGAGATTTTGCATTCGACATTCTTTATCGCCTGAAGGATGTTTCACTTTTATTTCGAACTTCAAATTAATAATGACATTGCAAAGAAGTGTGGTAACTAAATCTTCCTTATTTAAAATGAAATTTTCCAATTTTCCTAAGATGTACTGGACTTTTGTGAAATAAACAAAATCCCAGAACTCGAATTCCAGAATACACTTCAATGCTTTTAACTTTAATTTAATTCTTGCAGGGAATAATTTACAATTGAAAGTAACATTCCTTATCCTTATGTATATTCTTAAAAAATTTGTAGAACTGTTTGCTGTGTGCTCCCGACTTTTTCATTTATCATTTATATTTATTAGTGCAACAGGCATTCTTTTTAAAATATGCAGTAGAGTCTATTAAGTATATATTTTTCTTCTGCTTGAAATTATTAAAATCATTATGAAAGCACAAAACAATTTAAAAAATTGCTAAAAAATGTCAGTAGAAGATTGATGTAATATTTCGAAATTAAAACGTATTTACATACACCTTGAAATATATATACATTTGCATACAATTTCTCTGAAATTTTAATCTAAGATAATTTAATTGATAAATCGCTCTCGTGTATATATATATAAGGCTCACAAAAAAGAACAACGATGACCGTTTTAATTTCTCCTTTTTATTATAATTTCATAATGTTATGTAATAATTAATATAAATGTGTTTGATATTTAAATCAATAAGTAGCATTAATTCAGAAAAAGAAATTTTAAAGAGAAATGTACATGCATAATAGTGTATGATTATAAGGAATAGCTTTAAATCAATTTATTTTAATTTTATAACTGATAGAAGTGGTATTTATTTAAGCATTACTTTACATTTTTTCACTATAATAATAACTAGACTAGGTGGACATTTATTCCATATGTCAATTAATATTTGCTATCGGTAAAAAATATTAGTTTAATTCAAACATTTAATTGCTTAAGAGAAAATTATACAATATCTATACCAATAAGTAACTCGACACCTATGATGAAAAAGATAAAAAATATTTATTCATAAACAATAGTTGTTACAGTCTCTACCTCAGGCAATTACAAAACAGAAAAGGCAAAGAAAAAACATCGAAAAGTATGCATTTATTTTTAGAGAAAGGAAATTTAAGTTTTCTTTTAACAAAAACATTTGTCTCAAATAAGAATAATTCTGATGTGAAATCGAAAAAAAGAATAAAAAAACAGTTTTTTTAAATTAATATGTTTAAAATTTTATTTAATGTTAACAGTGTCTCAGAACTGTGTATTATATTTCTTAGTATATATCAAATACAAAATAAAGATTAAAATATTTATACTATTATTTCTTAGTTAAATCCATGACATTAAAAATGTTATACACAAAATTGGTCATAAATTTGTAAGATAAAATCCAAATATTAGTTTCCCACTTAATTTGTAGCTCAATAGAAAGATAGCTCAAGTTAAACAAGAACTAACATTGTGAAATAAGCTCAAAAATTAACAATCAAGAAATTTCTGAACGCACTTCAATAAAGCTCCGTCAAATCTTTGATTAATGTAGGTATGGTTAAACTAGTTGTTTAGTTAGATAATTAATAATGCCGTTTTCAAATACTTCAGTACTCATATACTCAATACTTTCATTTCTCATAATCAGGCATATCAGATAATTTATTGACATGTTGACTGCATCGGTACTTTTCTGGATTCCGATGTAAAAATTGAACATTTACAAATTTATTATGCAAATTACACAAATATTACAAAATTCGTATTTACTCAGATATACTACAAAATGCATCGTAGCTGCATAAAGATGGCAAGTAAACAAACTACGAGATAACTCATTGCTGGCAATCAATGAATTAAAGAGAAAGAAAATTGTGAGTGTGTGAGTGCATTTAAAGTCCAGAACCCAGGAGTTGAAATCAATGTTAGGTTTGTTATATATAATAACCCCGCAATAAAATAATTAAAAGTTGCTTGATGGGGTATTTTGATAGGGATTCTTGAAGAATTGAAAATAGGGCATTATTAATCAATATTTGTAGAACCTGATTGTAAGATAACTAAACTAAAATTAATGTTACTTTATAACTAATCACTGGACTCGCAGACAACTTTTAAAAGCAAGCATATTTTTCAATTGCTACTATTAGCTCTAACTCTATATATTTATTTACCTTGGTGGAATTTTCAATCGTTAACAAAATATATTTTAAAGCAATAAATTGAACTGAAATTTTATGTACATGATTATTTTGGATGACAATACAGTAATTTAATTACAATTAACAAAAATTAATTGATTAAATCTAATTATTACAAATGCAGCCACATAGGTATCATTTTTGGCGACTTGCGTCAAAACATGAAAAGTTTTTTTTTCTCACGTTTTAAATCATTCAATTGAACTGAAATTTTAAATGCACGACTGTTTTGGATGACAATACAATACTTTAATGATAATTAATAAAAATTAATTACCACTTAATGTTGTGATTCTGTCATATGTATATACATATTTATATTAATTGTAACTATTTAATAAAAAGCTGCCAAAATAAAAATTTTCTTAGTTGATCTAAGTAGTAATAGACATAAAAAAAAATTTTTTATATAACTTGTCATATTTTTTTTCATTTATTACAACAAATGAATGTATAATTTAAGCAGAATATTATAATATTTTAATTAAAAAATAAAAAGATGGTAAAAAATTATCACGTTTGCGTTCTTGGCAGATATTAAATAGTCTCTCCATACAAATAGCCGTGGCCATGGTAGCCTAGTGGCCATGATCACGAGTTGTGGATGAGGTGTCCTGATTCGAGTTATGGAGCCACTGAAGACTACCTTTTAAGCGGCTGGTGCTGGTTAAATGTCGGGTTCAAAGCCCGCTTGTTCGCGTGGTGTGGTAGTTTGGAGAAAGGGTGTCATCCATGTAGGTCACTTGACCTACACAACAAGGCCTGTCACCAATAGCCTTCATGTTTCTTTACAATGAAACTCTGATAAACACATTCACTCAAACTACTAATAGCCTCAATACAATAATTGCATACGTACTTGCTTATGTATTTATTGAAATAGTTCCCTGATTCATCTTAGTCATTCTGATCGTCTTCGATGGGTAGAAAGTATAAGTTATTCTGTGTCTAGAGGGGGGTAGTCTATTAAACGTATGATAAGTTATCTAGAGATGACGCTAGAGTAAACATTAATAAACTTATAAGATTCCCACAGCGTCTTAAAATGCCATATTATTCCCTCTTATTTCAACCTCATTTTCCCCGGGAATTATGAAAAAACTTAAGGGGTATCCGACTATGTTCGGAACCGTGATTTTAACAAAGTGCATAAATGGATAATTTTCATGATATTTAGTGTCACTTAGATTACAATACATGTATAAAATTGTTTTAAGGACATTTTGACAAAAAAAAATTACTTAAATACAATATTTTGGCAAAAAATTAATTTAGAATATCCTTTTTTCAAAATGTTCTCGTGTTATAAAAAATGCTTCTAAAATAATAATGTTTTGCTTATATAAAGTAAAGACTTCTCCAGAGAGTCTGAACTATTTTTTTAAAAAAAAATTCACATTATTTTCAGAGTTACAACCCATTGAAATAATTATCAGCGTTTTTTCTTAAAATTTCTCCCCTCTGTTGTTGTAAAACATGGATAGATCCACTTCTAAGAAATATATTTCAAGAATGCTAGTTGAGCCTCTGTACAGAAGTCTGAGCTGTATACAGGCTAAATATTATTATAATAGAAGCAGTTCTCACAAAAAGAGAATGTTTTGATAAATGGCCATTCTATGTTCATTTTTGTCAAAATATTGTACTTAAATAATTTTTTATTGTAATACTATTCTTAAAACAATTTTACATACATTTTGTAATCTAAGTAACACTAAATATCATAAATATTATCCATTTATATGCTTTGGCAAAATCATGGTTCTGAACGTAGTCGGATACCTTAAAGATCAACAAATATTATGTTTAGTTGCGGACATCTTTCTGTAATAAAAGAACTGATGATCACTGATGTCGTCAACAAAGATCAATATTATAATGAAAATAGTTACACTCACATATACCAAACAATAAAAAAAACAATTTGTGAGTGCATTATTTATTTTTTCTCCGTGTTCTCTCTTATATGGAACTTACTTTCTAAATAATCTTCTTAGCTGACTATTTATTACACGAGTATCAAACAACTGACTTTTACGAAAACGCGAAAGAAATAGTTCTAACCCCTGGAGAAAAAAATCTATGCGAGGAATTCGGAAATTGATTTCGAGTTCTAATTGATCCCATTAATTCTTCCTGCTGAATAACCGATGAGAGTAGATACCATTTTTCTCTTATTTAAATTGCTTTTGGATGTTTCTAGGTAATGTAATTACGTGTTGATGCAGTAAATATTATCATGAAGCTTTTTTCTTGCTTTCATTAGTTTTCCGCTTTATTCGATTAAGCACATTATGCTCAATTGTGTTTTCGATACCGAACGTAAATTTTCTTATTTTACACTTTCGTTGAGAAACATATTCATGGAAAGATCATGGAACACCAAATTTTTCCAATGCAACTTTTTATTTTTCTTAGTTTTGTGCTAACAAAAAAAGATGTTGTCCTACATTAAAATATCATTTATAATTGAATTTATTTTAAAAACAATTTTCCAATAGATATTTTACAACAAATTTTAGTTTTGATAAGCTTTTAAAAAATTAGAAAATTAAACTGGAGAACCAATGCATTAAATATAATAATTAATATCAGTAACAACTGATCTTGTCGATATTTTTATAGTACCAAATGTGTCATTTGTGTTGACATAAACTGGAACAGAAATTTCTATTTTTACTTCAAAATAACTAGGTATTTACAAATTTGTTAAATAGTAACTTGCTTACGTCTTACTAAATGAAGCTGATGCAACACCAATAGCATACTTGCATAGTAAATAAAACTATTTGTTGTTTGAGCAGCACCAAGAAAAAGAAAGGAAAACTATTTAGGCATATCCAAAACATTTATGTTTAGTCTGAATGAAAAATAGTGACAGCTAACCCCACAATTACGATGATGTGGAAGAGATAAGTAAGGTATATATATCGCAGAATAAATTTATTTATTCAGAACGTTATGACATAACTGCAATTACAATGTGACACATTTGTTACTTTAATGATTCTCTAAGCCAGCGGTCACTAAACTTACAATGCTTGTAAGCTACTGTATCGTTTTTAAATTCTCTACTGTGAGCTATCAACATTTTAGAAAAACTTACATTTGTTTATTGTCTATAAACTTACATTTTTAGAAAATATGAAATCAGTTTTAATAAACTGTATTTTACAAAAAGAAATTTAATGGTGTATAAGAAATTGAAGCTTAGTTAGCAATAAGTATCAAATCTAATAAATATTTTATTATCAGACTTTTTAAATTCACTCAAAAGGATGAGGCATTTTTGCAATCTTTTTGTTTATGTTAGAGGAATAGGTAGTGACTGCCACACAAATAAATGTAATTCATCAAGTGTTCATTAATGAGTCTGTTTTTGTCCTTTTTTCAAATAAATTTCAAAGAAATCTCACATATACTCACTGAAGAGACAAAACATTATGAGCACCTACTCAATGACGCATTGTACCATCTTTTGCCAGCAAATCTCATAGGCATGGACGCCACAATTTCTTGGTAGATGACTGGGAGAAGGTTGCACCAAATGTCTATGCCGCGGTCACGCAAAAGCGAAATATTCCGACATGGAGTTGTTTCATCTCTGAGTTTCCTGTCTATTAAAGCCCAAATGGGCTCTATTGTGTTAAGGTACAGTAAATTAGATTGCCAGGATATTGATTGGAATTGACTTTTATGCTCTTCGAACCATTAAAGAATTCGATCCTTGTGATTTTGTGCGTTGTCCCGCCATTCAATATCCAGTTGGGAAAGCAGACGTCATGTATGGGTGCAACTGATCCGCAATTATAATCACATCAGTCTGCTATTTTCATGGTCTGTTCTACAACAACTGTCCCAAAGACTCCATGAGAACATTCTTCAAAGTATAATACTACCCCCACAAGCGTGTACATAACCTGTTGCACATGTAGAGAGCAATTGTCCTCTTGGAAGACGGTGACCCTGATACAACCATTAATGTGATAAATGAGAAATCAGGGTTCATCCTATCAGGCATCCGTGAACCTATCTCGATATTCCTGGGCCCATTGTAGGTGTAGTTGACGATAATTTTTGATCAACAGAGGCCCACAAGTGGGACGTTTGGTGTGCTGTTCAATATCCAGTAGTCAATAAGCCGTGTGTTCCGAAGCACTTGTACCTGGAACTGAATTGTATTGGGCTGTCAACCCACATCATTTGATGATGCGTGGACATCCAAAAGCTGGACGTCTACTGCTGATTTCACCGACATTTTTCCACTTCACACAAATACTAAAAACTGTAGAATGCGAAAAGTCTACCGGTCTTGCTGTTTTGGAGATACTCGTTCCGAGTCTTTAGGCCAATACAATCAACCATCTGTCAAATTCGCTTTGATCAGCAGCTTTTCCTATCCCTCACAAGAGTATATATATATATATATATATATATATATATATATATATATATATATATATATATATATATATATATATATATATATATATATATATAAGAATAATTCCTTACCTTCTTCAGCAGCAGTTTTCTTCAGTCTTCTTTTAATCAGGCGCCTTCCATGAAAGAGTTCAATGAAAAATGTGGTGGTGTTCATGTGTTTTGGCTCGACAATGTATGCAGCGCTGAAAATTGTTTTAACCAGTTGATAAACCTGTACCAAAATTGGGTATTTTTCCTGAGGAATAAGAGGCCAAATATTTTCAGGGTTTTAAAGATAAATTATTTTTAAAATCAAATGGTACTAATTCCACCTGCAGCATTGTCTTCTAGAAAATTAAAATGCTGTATGACACAAGTACACAACTCTTCGGCATCAGCCTCTATAAAAGGCGAACACAGTGTTTCTCAAACTGTGGGGCGCACCCCCTCACTTGGGGGCGTGACAGCTCTACAAGGGGGACGCGAGCATATTGAAAAGTCAAAAGCAAAAGATTATTTTTAAAAAATTATTAATTTACTGAAAGTAAACAAACAAAATACATTCTGACATTAAAAAAAGGAAATGTACATTTACACTGATGTATTATACTTATAAATATATCAGTGCTACACAATGTATTTTATAATTAATGTAACAATTCTAAGTTAAAAACAAGTTTATTAACTACCAGTGATCCCATGGGTTTGTCATATACATAATTTATAGCAAAAATTAGTAATTATCTTGATAATTTATGTACGGTTTATAATTTACATCTTGATGATTTTTGTGCGGCAGATCATAAGTTTCGCGATTCGCTTCCAATTGCCAACCGTTTTCCATGCAGGCACGCGTATGTGATGTAGTGGAGGAGGGGGGAGGAATAAAGGAGAAAAAATAATCCGGAATAAGTAAATCCTTTGCGAACATTGTCATGATCCTCTTATTACATTCTTATGTCTTGGAATAATTTTACGGATAGCGGTGCACAGAAAAGATCGTGCTTCGGGAAGACGTATATATACGTCTGGAAAAATAAAGGCTTTGACTTAGCCAGATGTTTATATACTCAGCCGGTGCTTAAGAGGTTAAAGTCGTATCGTAGTTTTAGCGTCAAAGTATAGTATTATTGAGTTCAGTACATTATTATTGTACTGGAGGGGGGGCGATGAAAATTATGATTAAAAATTGGGTCGCGAGTATTGCAACTTTGAGAAGCACTGGGCTAACAGGTACTATTGATCACGTTAACCTTTTGTTAATGCGATCAACAGAAAATGTCCCAGTGAACTACTAGTAGTTTGCATGGTTGCTAAAACCCTTTTGCCTCACCATCTTTTTTCTCTTTTTTGTAGCAAGACATAATTTTTCTTAACAATTAAATGTTAATGTTTTTCATGAAATATTCAGTAAGGCATTAAATACAAACCTTATGTATACTTATTTTGAAATGATTTACGATGTATTAAATTCGAAAAGAAAAGCCTTAACATAAAAGGAGAAAAACATGTTTAAATGCAAAAGTTATTATATTTATCCAAAGCAACAAACACAAGTCCTTTTATAAGCGAAAAAGAAAATAATAAGAAAAAACCCATTAGAGCTTTATTTTTAGGAAGACAAATAAAACCACGGATCTTGAGAAATATTGGGTAATCATGTCGGTTATTTCTGTAATCAAATAACTGCGCCTTTTTCTCTACAGTCTCGACTGACGGATTTGAGAAATCCATTTTTACTGCACCATATTCCATTTCAAAGTATTTTTCGACATCTAAGGTTACTTATTTGCGATGAAAGAAAACAATTTTGTATCCCAAAAATACTATCTTTAGGGCCTTCACGGGGCTCATTTTCCACTTCCTTTATATATATTTTCCCGTTCCGACTCCAATTTTTAGGGCTTTTTCCGGAAAACTTTATATTTATGGTTCCCTCTGTATCATCGAGTAGATAGTTCGCTGAAATATCGGGTGTCTTAAGAAAAGTATGTCTGAATAAACTTTGGATGAAAGACGTATATGCTGTTTATATTTCTGCTTAAACTCCAGGGATAGAAGCTCAAAATTCTGTTCCGTAACAAGCAAAGTAGACAGCCATTCTTTTATTCCATCGCGAATCAATACTTATGTTCTTAAGAGCAACTCATAGAAACTTTATGCGAGTTTAATAAATGTAAATTCCTTTTTTTCAGAATTTTAAAAGGTAGACAAAAATGTATCCTAACTATATAGAGAATTTGAAAGCTTTTCTTAAGAAAATTTTTTTTTACTTGAATTAGTACTCAGCTGGTTCCATGTACAAGTTATAAGTTATATAAATGATAAAACTTGCACGTAAATGAAAATAAATTTAAATGGTGAGTGATGATTACACTTTTAATGCTAAATATTTGAACTGTTGAGACGTTTTCATATTTTTTTATATTGACCAGGTAGTCAGTCCTTTGCAATGTTGTAACTCATCTTTACTTTCACATTAAATATCAATACCGTTACGACATCACACTATATAAGCATACTAAGACATAAAGATAAAAGAGCTGCAGCTATATATATACACATATTTTATACGAAGACACGGAGATAAAGAACTCTTGCTTTTAATACCGGACTATGAAGGTCGCGTGACTCCTTCTAACAGAAGCTATGGTTAGTCAGAAACTGGCGAGATCTAGTTTCTGATGCAATCTTACTGTTAGATTACGATTAAAATCCTTATCATGAGGGCAGGCAAGTTAAACTAATTATATATATATATATGCAATTGTTATATGTAATGAATATGTTATTATTCGTAGCATATGTTATACATGAATATGTTATTGTTTTCATCTGTAAACATACAGCAGAAAAGCGACTTACTCATCACGAGATTCCCGGAACTATTACCTCCACCAACTTGAAATTTGGTAAGCAAGTTTTTGTTCAGTAAAGATCAGCTACGAACGAGTTTTGCGGAAATCAACACCCAAGATGTTTGCGAAGTGTTAATAACGCATTGGAAATAAACAAATTTCCGTTTTTGGACTATAAGACCTACATTCTTCAAATTCGGTTAGTCTGTTTCTTTCGTTGAGTGGAGATCGGTTAAGAACGAGTTTTACGGAAATTGACTCAAGACAGAGGGGATGTTGCGTTAGAGATAAAAGTTCCCGATTTAGGACTGTCGAGACAAATATTATTCAACTCAACAAAAAATTATAGAACATTATATTTTGAAAAGTAATCAATAAACAAACAAAAATGTAATAAAATTATAGAACATTATAATATGAAAAATAATTAATTTTTAAAACGAATTTCATAATTTTATATTAAGGCATTTGTAATTTACTATATTTTGTATTTTATGTAAACTAATTATATTTGTACTTGTAAATCTGGAAGCCATTTCCTTACAACCTTCTTCAGTTTACCTGAATAGCAACAGTCCGTATTTTGGCATTAGACTAGTTGCAACGTTTTGATGTTAGCGCAGCTAAGCCTATTGGAATAAAAAGTGTTCTTCGAATTCTTTAAAGTATTTTTCTATTCTTTAACGTTATAGAACTGAACGTTCATAACAGGGCTATTATGCCGGGAGTCTTGAAATTCGGTAAGCATGTTGTGTATGTGTGTGCTTTTGTTAAGTACAGGTTCGCTAAGAACGAGTTTGAGGAAAATAGACTCACAAGGGGATTACGAGTTGTTAAGAGGGTGTTTTTATAAAAATTCTTATTTTTGAAATATTTAAAATACAGACACAAAATTTGGTAAATATGTTCCTTTTTTTTATTGAGTAGAAATCCGCTAAGAACAGTTATGCGGAAATGGGGATTACGGAGGCGCATAAATACATAAAATTTCTGTTTTAGAACTATTGAACTTCTTAACTTTGAATTTGGTACGCATTTTCCTTTTGTTGAGCAATGATTTATTTAAAATCGACTTCAAACAGGAAGGAGAGTTATTGAGACGTATCAATGAAAAAAATTCCATTTCATACTATTAGACCTGCAGTAATGAAGTTTTGTGCACATGTTTCTTTCGTTGAGTTGAAATCTGCTAAAGAAGGATTTTACCAAAATCAACTCCCAATGCGGGTTACAATGCATAGAGATAAAAATAATATTCATTCTTGAAAACTATTAATTTTTAAGACTTGAAATTTGGTAAGCATGTTTATTTTGTTGATAAAAGATCCTCTAGGAATGGGTTTTACAGTTATAGTATGGATAGAAACTCACGATTTTGAACTGTTATCCTGCAGATCTTAAATTTGGTAAGCATATTTATTTTGTTGTGTAGAAATCCGTTATAAAGGGGAATTGAGAAAATCAACTTTTGGTGGTTACTGAAGTATGAAAGATATATAGTATACCCACTGAAGTCCCTTCCCACCCGCTTAACTTCGGTATGGTTGCTGCTATATTCATAAAAGGGATGTCTATGTATAGTTAAGTTGTAACAGGTCTATCCACGAACCTTTAATTAATCCTCTTGTGGTAAATTTATTTCTTTTTAACTGTATGTTCTATTGAAAACTTTCTCCCAAAGAAGAAGACTTGATTTATGGAAATGAATGGTTCTATTTAAGCATTGACTTTTATTTACAAATGTTAGTCGACATTTGGTCGCTGGATGATCAGTTATTGATAATTGTCGAATAAGTGATAAAATCGAGCTTAATGATTACGACTGAGGATCGTAACATTTGGTAAGAGAATTATGGACAATTGTGTAGCGTAGTCGCTCAAAGTGTTCCAAGAATAAGTGAAGTAGATTATACTCATATGTTAAGCATCCTTAAGGTATTCGACTACGTTCGGAACCGTGATTTAGCAAAAGCGTTTAAGGTATCCGACTACTTGCGACAACTTTTTTTTGAAAAAAAGGAAATATGGAAATCTTTTTGTGATTTTTATATTTATATAGTATATTTTAAGGAAAAAATCCTAAAATTGGTAAAAAAAAAAAAATTATTATTATTAAAATGGGAAAAAAACTAGTAAAAATGCACGAAAAATTACATAAACGGGGCCCGCTCTCTACAAAGATTTTATGAACAAATTCTCAATTTTTCAATTTTGATGTGTTGCTTTGTTATTCCTGTTTGAAGTGATCTTCACGATAAGAAATATTTTAATTTTTACAAAAACTAGAGCACTTTATCTAAGTCATTATACGAAATTGCTTAAAAAAACATTGACTATATTCACATAAAAGAGCTGCAAATTTTGAAATAAAACAGTTATTGATAAATCTGAAGATCAAAACACTTCTACTGTTATACAGAACATAAGCAAAAAATTTCAGCTAATTATTTTCAAAACTTTTTTGAGCAATCGCGGTCCCCGTTTGAGTTTTTCGAAAAAACACGTTTCGCGTAAAACGCATTTCAAAGTTTGACATCTTGTGTAAGGTTATGGCATTTGCTTTTACTAAAACGCTTGTAGTTTTTGTTCTAGTGGAAGGAAAATAAAGTACTTGGTATTGTTATTAAGTTAATAAAATGGTCTATAAAAAAAAATCATAAAAAATTTTGCCGATTTTTGAAAAAAATCATGGTTTTAGGGTAGTCGGATACCTTAAATGGATAATATTTATGATATTTAGTGTCACTTAGATTAGAAAACATGTATAAAATTGTTTTAAAAATATTATTACAATAAAAAATTATTTATGTACAATATTTTCATAAAAAATGAACATAGAATGAACGATTTTCAAAACATTCTCTTTATCTGAAAAATTCTTCTATAATAATAATATTTTGCCTGTATATAGCTCAGACCTCTGTGCATAGACTCAACTAGAATGTTTGAAATATATATCTTAGAAATGGATTTATCCATATTTCACTACAACAGATGGGAGAAATTTAAAAAAAAACGTCCTTAATTATTTCATTTGGTGTTAACTCTGAAAATAATGGGAATTTTTCAAAAAAAATAGTTCAGACTCTCTGGAGAAGTATTTACTTTATACAAGCAAAATATTATTGTTTTAGAAGCATTTTTTATAAAAGGAGAACGTTTTGAAAAAGGTTATTCTAAGTTAATTTTTTGCCAAAATATTGTATTTAAATAATTTTTTGTCATATCCTTAAAACAATTTTATATATGTATTCTAATCAAAGTGACACTAGATTTCATGAGAATTATCCATTTACGTGCTTTTTTAAAATCGTGGGTAGACGTATACCTTAAGTCGTGTGATTGCTATTCTAATTAGTTGCGTAGTGCATTCCATATCTTTAGTTCTCTGTTTTAAGTCAGTAACATAAAAAACCTGTGTTTGTAACTGGTTATGGCTGATCTTTACTCAAACCCTCAAAACACCAACAACCGCTAGTTGGTTGTTACAAAGTATCCATGCGCTACTAAATAAAACCACATACAGTACCACCTAGTGAAAAACTACGAAGTGAGCATTCCATGATGAGGTAGTATACTACTTCATTAAAGATGTCTTATCAGCAGGCCCGCCGTCATGTTGGTAATATAATTGGGAATAGTGGTGTATAAGACTGGTCTCCACGTTCGCCTGATCTGTAACTCTACTGGACTTTTTCCCGTGGGAATACCTGAAGCATTAGGTGCATACGATTCATCCAGATTCATTGCAGGACTTTAAATGACGCATTACGGACGCTTGTGTCAACGTGTCACGCTCTATGCTCCAACGTACGCAACGTGGTATTCAAACAAGAATCCTAATGTGTATTGCAGCTCTAACGGCAAAAAGTTTGAACTCAAATAAAGGTATATTATTATAGCTATTATTTTTCTTTCTCAGATCGTTTTTCTGACATCACACTGTAGAAAATCATGAAAAACAAATGTGCGGTCTAACTGTAATGTTCTTTACATTACTATCTAGAATGTTTCTTTTCATACTAAATCGATGATGCGACTAAAGCGATGATTTTTTCCCCTATATAGTTCCGTTTTCAAGATAGGAATACAAATTCCGCGTTTTTCTCCAGGTAGAGTTTGCAGGTGGTTTTATTCAGTAGCACATGTCTACTTTACTATACCTAGAGATCTCTTTTATGAATATAGCAGCAGTAATTCTGAAGTTAAGAGGATGGTAAGGTACTTAAGTGGCATACTGTATAAACTTCTGTTTTAGAACTTCTAGTCCAGTCCCTTTAAAATCAAGAGTGCAGCGTTATAAGAGTATTTTTCAATATAATGAAACCCTTAATCCTAGGGCTTAGATATCAATAACATATAAACAGTGTATAATCGTACAACATTATGAAATACCCTATTTAAAAACTTTCAAAAGTAAAAAGTTTCCCTTTAAATACGAGGTAGGATTCAAAAGTTCCTGTGCGGACTAAGTCTATAAATTATAAACTATTACTAATTATAAATTGCTGAAACACATCCTCTCCTTCGAACTGAGATCCTTGAGCAACAATAAATTTTTGCTATCGCTTGCAAAAGTCATCGAAACATATCTGGGGTCCATTTTTATAGCCATGTTATTTAATTCAGTCGGCAATGTACTTTCAATTTCATGTGTGTAGTTTAGAGCTGACTACTCTGAAAGAGTCGTGCTAGTTCTGGAAATATTCTGAAGTCGCAATGGGTGAAATCAGGGGAATAAGCAGGATGTGGCAAAGCAGTTGTTTTTCGTTTTCACCCCGTCGTTGTTTGAAGAATGTTCTTATGTACCGCCGCAGAAACCTTTTCATTGTTTTCACCGGTGTGGGCAGTCTGCGGACGTCCAGCTTGCGTTCTCTATAGTGTATCACGGTTATACATATTCTTCAACATTTAGCTAGTCGCTCATTAGCCGTATACAGAACTGGATACTCATTATGTGCTCTACAAACGTCGTTTATTTCAATCGCCAGTTATTAGATGTATCACCTTCCAAAATACGTCCACGTGGCGAGCCACCGACCACTTGATTTAGGACAAATCACTTTTAGAAAAGAAGAACGCAGAAACACAGAAACGTCATCGTAGTCACGCTACTGCAAATATTTTTCATTTTATAGACTCAGGACGGGAAATCTTGAATCCTACCTCACCGTACAATATTTAATGAAGTGGTCGTTTAAACTTGATTCTAAAAATGCAAAATAAGTCGTCTACAAGAAATCGTAATAAAAGAAAAAAAAGCATACTTAAGTATACCTGAATCTCGCAACTGTTACGTTATTTTGTATCAAGGCTGCTTTCTTACCAACCAGCGAAGTGTTTCAACGCAAAACGATTTCGAAAATCGCTGGGAGAATTCATTTTCATTGGAATGAATAAAAGGATCGCTGTTCAGTTCTGTGCGCGTTAATTAATTTGGAGGAAATTAATTGGATCTCTTTGTAGGGAACGATTATAAATGGGTTGCCCGACTTCTCCTAATGAGCAGCTCCTTAGATTTGGGACGAAGATTTCAAATCTGTGAGCCTTTGATGATGAAAAGAGCCTTTTCGCGAAATTTCCGCCAGAGAAGAATGATAGGAGCTTGCATAACAAAATAGAATTGAATGCCAGAGAAATTCTCCAAATTCGAATGTGCTTAAGGCAGTCTAGATTAAAATCTTGTTGAATGGTAACTAAAAAGAGATTAGAAAATACTTCGCAGCACGTTTTTCAAGAATATGGTGGGAAATTATTCTGTAGAACATATAGAGAGAAATTCGGTTCGAAAGTAAGACTGCATGAAGTGCTACGCTTTTTATCAGGAATTTAGCGATTTATTTAAAAATTTAATTACAAAACGTTAAAATACTTTTTCATTATTTTAAAACATGACCTTCGATATTTAAGTTTGAGTTTAACTTTAATAGCTCTTTTTCTTTTGCACTAAATCCAATTAAAATTTTTCGCGATAGATGTTTTTAGCAGAATACGCGATAGATGTTTTTAGCAGAATACGCAATACGTTTTTAGCATTGCTTAGAAATATAACATTGTTGTATTAATAATTATTGTACAAATAAGCTGGAGGAGAGAGAAAATACTTCTTCCAGAAATATTCTAAGCCACATAGTTGTCTTTAAATTTGTGTTTAAACATGCTGGGCTAAAAAAATATTTTGTAAGGTATAAAAAAATCCCTTATAATAATATTACTTTGTAAGCTGGCTGGATGGCGTACTTGGTTAGGTGCTGGCCTTGCACACCCAAGCATGCGGGTTCGATTTCGATCCAAGTCGGTGAATATTCATAATGAAAAATATTGGCAGTGCCAATGTAGTATGATTATGCGGCACGGAAAGGATCCCTTGAGTGCCTATTTGTCTTGGGTGCTCTCGGCAAAATTAAACTCCTAGTACGGTTTTACATTGTCAGAGTTCAGGTGCTTCCCTCTGGGGAAAACACTAGGTGTCAAAATTACTTACTGCAATTGATATTCCACCTATATTGTGTCGCGCTAAAAAGATATACCAGCTCCCAGAGAATGTACTAGGTCTACAATGGTAAAATACCAATCCCCAACCCCACTAGGAAAAAAAATTATCTTGCACTTATCCTATTCTTAACATCAAAATATAGCTTCAATGCACATTTTAATACTAAATTCAATGGCTTTTTTTTGTTCAGTTCATTGTTATTTTTTAATCGTGATTTCCTATTAGTTTGCTCTTTTCTACAATGTGGCGCAACCTAGTTGTTATGGAGATGGACTAGCGGCCAGCGTGTCACGAGTTTGATCCTTAAAGCCACTGTACACCACCGGGTAGTAATCCATGTTAAATCTGTCGCGACTCATAGTCTTCCAGTTGTAGAAGATCGAAGAGGTGGTGCCAGCTCATTTTCATCCTCGTCACTTGGCCTTGATTCAAAGTTACGAGGTTCATCGCCAGCAGCCTTAGTGTTGCTGTATAGAGCGACATTAATAAATACGCACTCAACATAAAATTCATGTATCTTTTTTAGTTTTCATTACCCAAGAAGTTTGATAAGACATTATCTAATAATTGTTTCCTTTTGAGCAAAATAAAATGTTTTATATTAAAAGGTTTAAATCTATAATTGTGTGTTACATTATTTTAACAGTCATTCTCACTTATTAAAATGCTAGAAATCACCTTTAAGGATTTTCTGATAGTTTAACTGTTTTTATAGTGATATTTCATCGACATATATGCCATTCAGGTTAATATAAAACTATATCGATTACGTTTTAAATGAGGTTTTAATTAAATAGAGTAAAACACATCTCAAGCATGGCGCTTTCTTGTAAAAATAAATATTTTTCTAACCAGTCACAGAATTTAGATAATTAGTGTGTCCATTTATAAGTTTCAGGCATCGATTACTGATATTTCCACTTTAAAAAAAAATTATTTTTCTGAATGGCATCATCGATAATGTCACATTGGAAACAATAAACAATCTTTAAAATAAATTGTTTTGAATCATAATCATTGATATCGAGGTTAATGTGACTTTTATGACGAAATGATAGTTTACCCCAGATTACAAAACCATCCGTATTTTTCGGAGAACCTTTATAACTTAATTGATTCTAGAGAGTTAAAAGCAAAGCAAAAATCGGAAACAAAAAGGTAATTGTATATCCATGAGATATTGTTAAAAAAATTAATGTAGCTGAATAAAACGGTTAAAGTGTAGCATAGGGGAAGGAGCTTGGCGATGTCAGTTTCTTTTGGCGACCAAAATCGGTTCCAAGTTACTTCATTTAGCGATAGGTGTCTGGAAACCAGAATAAATTCGTTACCTCAAGCTGATATGTATGTAAAAATCGCCACATCCTAAGCCCCCTCTCCCCGCTATACTACACTTGAGCCAATAAAACTGCAAGTATCGCGTGCATTATTAATTGGCGAAACATTATTACCATAAATACCAGTTTGGGTATTTGAATTTTAAGCGCACGTTGGTAGAATAAGTATAAAACAATATTCATGAATTGCAAATTGTTTAATATTTCTAGACTTATTGGGTAAAAATCATTGCAAAAATTACGGTATTTATGTATTATATCGCAACTTTATTGGCGATATTATATGAAACGAAACACATTCTTGCCAATGCAGAGCTTACGACACATTCGAAATCGGGGTTGCCAACTTGGCGAGTTATCTTAAGAGTTAGCATTGTTGCGGTAGTACGTAAATACCGATTTTCCTTCCAAAATATGCTGATGTTGTGGTTCCATCCAACTACAAATATATAGGCACAGACGATAAATTATCTTTTATATTTTCGGTCATAAACAAAATATGCCATCTACTTTTTCTCGTCATTCTCTGCGCAAACTTCCAGTAGTAACTCAATAAAATTAATAACAACTATCTCTAAGTCTTTTTTTATTTGTGATTATTTTATATATCATAGGTCCTCTAGGTTATGTTTGCATCCAGCAAACCGAAAATTACGGCTATAAATTTTTTGATACTTACATATTATACCGTCAATCAGTTTTGTCAAATCGAAAGACCTTGCCCAATATCTTGAAACAGAGCCAATATTGGAAACCCTTCCCGCACATATTCGAACACGGAAATTTTAACGATGACAGCATTTGGCGATATTTTTATCTGTCTTTTTGCTTGGTGAAATTGGTCGACGGTATAATACGTAAGTACCTTTTTTGCACTTAACGCATCAGCCAAACAACCGATACATTGGCATTTTTGAAAGAGTTTGCATCATTGTGGTCCAAGTGTAGTATACGAGGGCCACTTTGGATTTGGTGATTTTTCTTCGGATTTGACGATTTTTATCTAAATGGCATGGTGAGATAACAAATTCATTCTAAAATAAATAATAAACAATTCCTAATAAAGTACCTTGGCGACCACTTTTAGTCACTAAAAAAAAAGGACTGCACCAAGTGCCCCCCAATACTACACTTTAACCCATCATAGTTTGCGACGGTTAGGTTTGTTATGTTCGATCACTCATGAGGACGTTTTGGTTTTTTTCCTTTATTGGCTGTGTGTATATCACGGTATTTGGCAACGGTTTTTGCTTAAAGAAAATGGTAAACATGCTAATATTTTAGAACATTAATATAAAGTTAGTAACATTACTACAAAGAGTGACACTGGAAATAGAATGTAGCCCCTGTAATTAATTATTCCTGAAAATTGATAATGAAAAATGAAGGTGAATTTTGTGTTTTTTCTTTGTTTACAGATATAGATCAAAATATAGCTTTGCAGCAAAAGAACAGTATAAGGCTACAAAATCCCCAATTCCTCGAACAATGGGTTATGTCCATACACCTTTGAAGTCTCCTCAAGAATTTCTTAAGAAACATTCGAGTGAACCACAAAAACTCAAAAAATCCCAGACAGGTAAAATCTATAAGAATCATTGGTACTTTTCCATTTCACCAGCGCTGGCGATTAAGTCATAAGAAATGATACAACCGACGACATACGGAATATTCTCACTCGTAACCTTTTACAATCACATGTTCAAAACAAATAGCGGTATTTTCTTATCTGTAATGTCTTTTTCATAGTACATCAAAGATCGAGGAAAATCCTATGAGAACTAGCATTTATTAACCTTTTTTATTTGTGTATTGCGCATTGACGCCAATAAAGCCTGCTTGGCGAAGTTTGCGTTGGCAAGACCAAGAAGTACCGAATCATTTTGTGGGAAATAGAATAAGTAACTTTTATATCATTGATGATATTCATCCTAGAGTATGTAAAAAATATTTTAGCTTTTAACAGGTAAGAGATAATTTAAGGTGACTACCTACTTTGAAAATGTCGTTTTTCGTCTACATAGGGCATTTTTTTTTTATTTCAAAATCTTATAGTTTGAACATTTTTCTTTACAAAACAGTTTTTCTTTTTCCTTTACGCAAAATAGAAATAAAGTTGTAGTGATTTTAAAAGACATCACTCTATGCAAAAGGGTGGTAAGATAAAACTTTAAATGAGTTTTCCTCAAAATTTTGTTTTCGTAAAAAACTCTTTACCAGATACATGATATCTGAAGAGCCAAACCAGATAACGTTTTGAAATTTTGTGGAAATGTTTATTATAATGTTTTTCATAAAGTGGATTATAAGTTTTGTTGTAGGTTAAATATTTTTTTATTTAGGATAGTTCTTATAAAGAAAAAACCTTAAAAGTATCAACATTTTCATATTATTATGTATAATTGTCTGTAGTTTTTTTTTTTTGTATTTTAATATTTCTCTTAGATTTTGGTTCATTTTGAAGAGCACCGTAATATGTATATTGTGTATAAAGAAAATTATGATAATTGTATTACAAATATTTACTCAGTGTTACCCGTTTTAGTAAAAATTTAGTAATATTTCATTGAAAACAACCAATTTTTCTAAAAGTACAGTATTTATTTTAAAAAAAATTATGTATTTACATATTATTTTTATTTTTCTTCCTAAAAACGCTCAATTTGTTTCAAAAATTTGTTTTTATAAAAAAAAATTGGGTCCGGAGGTAAGCAGTCACCTTAAGCATTGTATTCTATATAAAAAATGTATTATTCTGAATGGTTCATTTTAAATTGTTAAAAATGGCTTTTACCAAATCATTTTGTGGGAAATAGAATAAGTAGCTTTTATACCATTAATGGCATTCATCATAGAGTATATAAACAATATTTTGGTTTTAAACAAATAAGACATTATTTAAGCATTGCATTTTATACAAAACTTGTATTATTGTGAATGATTTTTTAAATTGTTAAAAATTGCTATTAAAACACCTATATTTTGATGATTTCACCACTTTTCAGAGCGAAATAAATGTGTGGCATGTCAATCCAGAAAAAATAAATCCGAAGGCAGTTCCCCTGTATCTAGATATCAGGATTCTCTACTTCCATCGACAGAAGATTGCAGAAGAAATTTTGTCGAAGAAAATGTTTTGCAAGTCGTTAAACGCCCGAACACTACTCCTATAAAAAGAATCAGAGACAACAGAAAAGGGGATCCATTTGTTTTAGAAGAATCAGGATGGGTTCCAAAATATTCCCAGAAAGAGGTTTAAATATCTTTTTCTAAGCATAGTCCTGCAAAATAATTCATTAATTCTAGGAAAGCTAAAAAATTTGGCATACTTTTCAAATGTTTTATAAATAATTCGTATAAACGTTTGTCTATCAATATTTGCTTGATATTCTAAAGAAATAATTTAATTTCAGGAATACGGCAATACTCCATCTTATATTGAACGAATTAAGCAAAATTTAAAACTATCCCAAGAGAAATTTTCAAGGTACATGACTGCAAGAGAACCGTACGACTTACCTACAGAACTGAGAAAACTTATGATAGAAGTAACTATTTAAAATTTTTATTAGTGCATTTAACACAGTATTTTTTTTCTATTGGCAAGTCAGTCAATAAAATGTATACATTCTTTGAAGGACTATAACAGAAACAATTATGGTAAAGAAAGATTTCACAAATCTAAATAACATGAACAAATGTGGGAACCAGCAATTAAATGAATGTCCAAATTATCGACTATTTTGTTCCATGCACAGTTGATAACGCTGACTGAAATGGTTTGTTGAACAACTAGCAACCCTACATCTGATTCAGCCATGAAATAATTCACCGTGTGATCCATGATCTTGCCACACAATCATCTGTTTTCCCGCTTTGTCGTCTTCCAGGTCACTCGAGACCCGTTTTCCCGCACATCTACCATCTCATGTCCCCTGCTCCAAAATGTTCTGATAAAATTTTCCAAACTATTGACCTGGCGAGTGACACAAAGCCTTGACCAACCTACAATTTTTATGTCGATTATCAGGTCCCTTTTAAACTCGCTCAACTGAGCTAAATGTCTTCTCACACGTCTATCTGGTACTCTTTGCTTATTCAAGTTCTCTTAGAGAAGACATGTGATAATTGTGTTTATCAATCTTATACGAGCATACGATAAAATGTAGGTATTTAAGCCGCTTGCTATCCTCAATCCCATACCTAGAAATTGTAGATGTGGAGACGAAGGTGGATTTGTCATGCTGGATGCTACTGCATTCTGATTGGTTGAGCCAATCGTTCAGAAAAGTTCTATCTTAGAAATTGAAGTTTGATGCATTAAAGTGGACTGAGTGACCGTTCTCTGATTGGATCGTGGCGAGTGAGGAAGTCGACTGTGTCATTGGCTGCCCGTGGGGTCTGGGAAAGTACCTTAACCCTCTCGCTGCGTAGTTATTTTATCAAAGCAGGTTAAAAAAATTGCGTATTTTTTTATTTTGTATTTCAAATCTACACATCAAATCTATATTTTAAAGTTAAAATATACTAAAAGAAATTTTGTAAAAAAGTTTTTATATAATAAAATATAGAATTAGAGATCATATATATATATATATATATATATATATATATGAACATAAAAGCATTAATGAAAACATAAACAGAAGCAGCACGAGATGCACTGCATAGTCGGAAAAGAATGCATACCCGTGGAAATCAAAGGTTACGCAAATTTTGCTACACCTACGTTGCTCGTGGATATCGCGCGCAGCGGGGGTGAAGCCTTTATCGACCGACGGTACTTATAAGTACCACTCACTATAAAATTATGTAGAATATCCATTTGTACGAATATCCTGACAATATTTAGCAGGAATATTCTTTGAAATCCACTCTTCCAAAGTATATGGCAGTACGGGTTCTATGATGAGTATTTTAGCGGGAAGTCGAACAGTTTTATAGGAGAAATTGTGTTTTCAACTGACGGCGTTTTCAGCGGATTGCGAGGATTATCATTTTTGTCCCCAAAAAATAGTTAATGTCAAAGTTTAAGTGTCTTAATTTTTGTAAGTAAATTAAGAGCTTAGGAAACGACTTCACTATTTATTTTAAGTGAACAGAGTATATAATTAATTTTGCAGTTGAACATGTATAATTAGTTAGTTAGCTCTAACTAATTAAATTTCCCAAAGTTGAGTATTTTGTTTATGCATATCCCTTAATTTTAATGTAGTGATTCAAAAAAAATATCTCATGAAAAAAACTGCAGTAAATCATAATGCGGACGATAAAGGGTTAAACTGAAAGGAATGGTGCTTCTCCATCAGAGCGTGATATCCAAAATGAAATAGCAAATATTTTAAAGAAATACAAATTTAGCATTAAAGTGTACAATAAAATTATTGCACGTGAATTTTAAACATTAAGAAGTGTTATAGAAATCAAGAAGTTTTTTTTCTCGGTCTTTTAATATTAATATCGATTTTATAATCAGATAAATTTGATCGTAATATTGTTGGCATGAGGAAGAGAATTAAAAAATTTTTGCCTTATCTTGAGTGTAGGTTTTGAAGCTATTTATTTTAAGATCTTTACGGATGGCGTCCTTCCTCATACATCTGTTTATGAATCTTCCACTATGAACTGGTTTATATAGGACTCACTTCCTGATAGCAGCACCACCTCGGGGGTGGAGGTGGTCAAGGGCATTGTACCAAACTTGGTTCATTTTCATATCAGAGTTTCGAGATTGTAGCTCCCGTTCTTCTTGACGGACTATTTTTAAAATTTCTGAGTGTTCTTCAAAAATTTTAAACGTGAATAATGATTTTGTATTTCAAAGAATACTGCGTTGCAGAATTTGAATTATTTTGTATTGTCATACATTTAATGAAATGTTAAAAAATTAATGCATCCTCAAATTATAACAAACGCAGTTTTTTTCTTTTTTAATTTTTCGTTTTATCATTTCTTAAAATTTTTATCTCCCTTTCTGTGAAATGTTGATATTTTCAAGTCAATGATTATCATTTATTCAATGGTTATTAATAATAGTTTCTGATTTTTCAATAATAATGCTAATAATTTTTAGGGCTTGGTCAAAAATCTAAAGATTCTGTTTAACAAATATCTAACGCTTCCACTTCACATTGAAACCCCAGCGCAAAAGAAACGCAAAATTGGTCTTGAAAGAAAAATAGATGAGCTGCAAAAAGATATTGACTTGATACAACGAAATGATGAGATACTGATTCTAAAAGAAGGAAAAGAGGAAGGCGATGCTTTTTCTAATGATTAGAGAGAGAAATAACACTCCTGCAACCTCTTTTTACCAGTTATATCAGGTCAAAATGTATTTTAGCTGGATCTGTACCAGCGGTTGAGTTAACGAAGATTTAATGAAATTCATATGAAATTGATATACATTGTCAGTATTTTTTTAAATCAAATTCTGTTAATTTTTATTGAAAAATGTTATCGATTTTCTTTCATAAGTTTGTCTAATAGTGTAATTGGTTGAGTTTTAAATGATTAAAAATAAATTAAATTGTGCAGCTTGTAAAATCAAGATAAAATTGTCTGCTTGATCAGTAAAGATTTCACTTTCATCACAAAATGTTTACATTCATTTCCATAATTTATTTATGTTTTTTAGTCTTCCTACTTTGTTTCTATGATAAATATTAGAGAAAGGTGTGTAAGAAACTAATAAATTCTCTATTGCATGCAAACTCATGATGAAAAAATTGCTAATGTTTTTACAATTAAATTTGGAGAACTAACAACTAACTTAGAATAAAATATTGAACGTTTGAGTACTTACATCAGCAGGGTAGATCAGAACAGCGGTTACAACCTTTCTGAGCTGATAGAGTAAACCTAGAGGATGGAAAATCATATAGGAATGCAATGCCGGTTTACCCATTGGGCGTTTGAGGCGGGCGCCTACTGGCTCAGATAAGATGGACTTAACCAGATTTTCTGGTTACAAATTTCGATCCTCCAGTACCAAGGGGACCTGTGGATTTCTGCACCCAGTGCCCGAAATGAGCTTAAATCGGCCCTATAGGAATGCAATGTTTTTTCGGATTCAATCACTTAAGTTAGTTATAAAATAAAAAAAGTAAACACACAGAAAAATAAAATTATAAATAATTACTAAACAGTCAATACTTTTTTAATGAGATTTTTTCAATTTGTAAATTTTTGACTGAGTCATCTATATTATCTATATTATTCCTCTAAAGTGTTAACAAAATCGGGTTGTTTTAGATCTGCATCAGTTTCTTTTTTTTTCTTCGAATTTGAGACTAAAAATCAAAAGTTTGTTCACAAAAGAAAATATTGTAGTAAGAAAAGATACATCTCAAAGAATATCTTCATTCTTAAGAAGCAGCACTCACTGGTCACACACATTTCATTGTTTCCTTCCAGATATTTTAAAACACCTTCCCTCAAATTCCAGTATCCTTCCTTTGAAAAACCAACTCACACAACAATGAAGGAGTGTTCTCTACATTATAATTTTCTATTGTAATTTAATTAAGGGTGCTTAAAATAAATTTTGATGCTTTCTTTTCTGAGACAACCGTCTTTCAATAAAACAATAAAAAAAATCAGTATTTATTACCTTTTTTTAATTTTTCAATAAGTTTTCGCGTGTCACTCTTACAACTCAGCCGTTCCCTAGTGTGGCACGCGTGCCAAAGGTTGGCCACCCCTGGCGTACACCAACTAAAGACTCCCCAGCATTTTTTTGTATTGAGAATAATAAACTTTTTTCTCCTCTTATTCTTGTCCTCTCTTTCCTGCGTTTTAATTCGTCAATACCAAGCCAGTAAAGAGTTTCTGACCATGTATTGCTATGCAACTTCCCATCACATAAATGAACTCTGCCAGCTCTGAAAGTTTGCAACCGCTATATGGATACATCTTCATATTTGTATAGATTCACTTATAGACCTTTTTATTGTGTGACCAGTGAGTTCTGCTTCTTAAGAATGAAGATATTCTTTGAGATGTATCTTTTCTTACTACAATATTTTCTTTTGTGAGCGAACTTTTGATTTTTAGTCTCAAATTCGGAGGGGAAAAAAAGAAACTGATGCAGATCTAAAATCTAATAACAGCTATCTATATAAATAATTATATCTATATAAGTGAATATTTGTATATATATGACCTCGCTTCACTTCGACACCATTCAACCAAACACTATTAAAATTGACATGAATATATATTTTTGTTGAGAAGGTTTTTGTGCTATACTCTTTTTTGCAGCTCTCCACAATATGGAGCTACAGCATATCGACTTCTGCATTGTTCAATCAATCGCCAAGTTGACAACAGGGTCGCCAATACAGATACCAACTTGGCTGTATCTTCAACATTTTGCTGGTTCCATTTAATCGCCATTATAATGTAAAGAACGGCGTGCGAATATTACAATTTTAACATAAAATAAATACAATAGAAAGTAATATTAACGTATTACACATCCAGATATAAATTATTTACACTATTTTAAGCGTTCATTACACAAAATTTATAACGATGTGTTACTTTTGCTGAGCAGAGATCAGCTTAGGAAGGTGTTTTCAATAATCGACCAATAGGAGAGTTACGAGGCGTTACAAGTAAAAAAAAATTCCTTTTTTTAGTTTTTTTTTCCTTTTATGGTTTTTTTTGTTCAGCTGAGATATGCAAAAAGCTTTTTCTTTTGTTTAATTTGCAATTCACGTAAAATTAACTCATTAAAAACTTCTTTATCCTTCAATCTGTATTGTTTAATTTTTCAATTCACCCGTGCGAAGAACGTGTGACAGTTAGTATTGAATATATTTGGTGTTTTTCTTTTGCTTTACTTATATTTAGTACCAATAATAAAAAAATGTATGTAGCCAGTCAGCAATATTGTCTTAAAACTTTACTAAATTATTAAAAAATTTTATTATTCTTACGATTTTAACTTTACATATTTAAATTCGACATGTGTGTGTAAAAATCTGTAGTTCAATCCTGAGGAAAAGTATCAGAAATTTAATAATAATTTTTGTTTCAGAAAGAGTTAGAAATGAAAAAATAGCACCAGTTTTAAAAAGTAACATCTTATAAAAAGTATTAGAACGTTTATTTAATTCTTTTTTCGTTTCAATTAAAAAAAGACACTTTCCCCCCTAAATGCAACATTTTTGTCACAAGTATTTATTTTTATTATATATATTTTTTTTAAAAAAAAGAGTTTTGAATACCTAAACAGTTCTAAAGTATTTTTAAAGCTATCAATCTTGAACTTGAAAAAAGTACCGAAACTTTGTATCCACCAAAATCACCGTTAAGTTACCAAATTTATTCGAAAAAGACACAGAAATTCCTGACAAATATTTGAAATCTCTCGATCATCTATTAATTTCGGCTAATTTTCTGAAAATAAATGCTGATTTTAAACTAAAAATTCGTTAATGCTTCTTTGCGTGCATTCAGCTGTGTTTTTACTTTTATGTGGATTTCAACTCACTCATTTTGACCTTAAAATCGATTATCTTATATTAATTTTACAAATTTTCGAATCTACATCTAAAATTTAAAAGAAATTTCATCATGTAATGATGAGATAAATAAATTAAATAAATGACGAAGCTTATATTGATAGTACAACAAATACCTTTGAAGCACACACTGCAAATCTTCTTAGAAGAAGGTCATTTAATATTCAGAAAGAAATTTTTTTAAAAAATCTCCATTTTAATTCAAATCTATCTAGAAGACAGGCATCACAATTTGAAAAAATTATAATTTGCTAAAACCATTTGTTTTTCATTCTAAAAAATGTCGTTAAAAATTACCTATAATTCACACATTGGTAACAAAAATAAATTAGAATAATTTTTGGGTAATTTAGCGTCTTATTATTATTATTAATTTGTGAAGAGGCTTAGTTCTTTTTAACGACTCTTCATTTTAAATTCCTTCATTTTCTTTTTTAAAAAATTATACATTTTTAAAATTCAAAATCCTTTTTGTACACTCATGTCCATAAATTAAGAATAATTCAGAATCACACAGAAATTAAACTATAAAATAAAACTTTCTACTGTAGAATTATCACACACATCTTGAAGAAGAATATGCAAATAATAGGACACCACCAGATGGCGCGGATAGTACGTCACAATGACGAGAGTGTAAAAGAGGGGTATATAAAGAATGGTGGCAAAGAAGTAAAATTGTTCACAAGCGCTTTAAAAGTCTTTCAGTGCAATAACCGCATAGTTATGGCACAAAGGAAGCATTTGGAGGATTTTTTACGTGGTAGAATTATTGGACGACTGGAATGTGGACGTACCCAGCTGGTAGTATCCGACGAACAGAATCACCCAGAGTGCCATCTCCAGGCTTGGACAACGATTCCAAGATGATGGTAATGTCAGTAGATGTTACAGCGCAGGTCGCCCCCGAGTTACAACGCCGAATGAGAACCGATATTTGGCAGTTACTGCCAAAAGAAATAGACAGAGCACAGCATCAGACCTGTATCGTCAACTCTCTTCAGCTATCGGTGCGACAGTTTCAAGGCAGACCGTGTACAGACGCTTAGGGCACATTGGTCTATATGCTCGAAGCCTGTCATATGTGTTCCACTTACCGCAACTCACTGTCGCCTGCTATTAACCTGGAGCAGAGAGCATGGATTGCGGGCACGGTTGGAAACTTTCACAGAGACTGCACGTGACCTCCTTTCTCACAAACAACTTTATTCGAACTCTAATAATCTCAACAAAATGTTTAACAACTTCAATGTATATAATGTAATTAATAGCTGTGACGAAAATATAAACTAAATATTTAAGTTAATAAATATCACGCTACCTTTTTTTACCTCAAACGTCACCCCTCCCCTAAAAATCATAAACTAAATTGAATCAATGGCATTCATTTCTCCCATTCATAGATGCATTTATTTGTCATAAGCGAACAATGAATCGATTGTGTTTCCATTTTACCTTTCCATTCTCTCTCTCAATTAATCAAGACCTCCCAAGCCATGAGCATCTTCAACAACAAAAAAACATTATCCTATTTCTCATCCCCTCATACACAATATAATCTAATGCAGAACGTTTCTCTTCGAATGAAATACTTCATCAATAAATCATAGCCTTAAAAAGAAAACTCATACCCACCCTCTCTGACACACCGTCCAAAACAAATCCAAAAGCCCGCCAATTGTGGCGTGAATCCTTTTCCTGGCGCCCTTAATAACGGAAGATAAGAAGAAAAAATATGCATCTAAAATCTCCTAAGTAGAAGGCTTTATTGGCCCATCTGTCTTACAGGGACTGAAGATCCTCTTAAAATACCAGTTCTGCTTCCATCTAAGAAAGGAGAGGGGTTCCCTTGAAAAGGGGGGCATCTAATTATCTCGTTCTTCATCTCCCCACCCCCTTCTTTGAGTAGGGTTGTACATCTTGAATGTGTTCTTCCACCTTCATAACGTTGTGCTTGCTGTTTTCCTATGAAAAAGATGGGGAATTATTGTTAGGTTTGTTTTCTCATTAGAGAATATAAGTGTATACATATTTTAAGTGGGAATCTCATTTCACAGTCGAAAGTATTATTTCTAAATTTTACGAGTATGAGTTAAGAGGTTGTTGTAAAAGATACAGTGGACATTCGGTTGCTAGTTTATAACCCCTTTTAAGATTGTTGTCAAGTTTTTTACCCTATTCATTTGACTTATCAGTTATTTGTTATGATACTTTCGAAAGTAAGTGCTTGCATTTTTGTTGTAGACTTCAGAAACTGAAAACAAATATTAAATTTGAATAATGAGAGAAATATTAAACCATGAGATGCATTAATGAAATGTGATTCTTAATAATTAATTAAATATAATCCATCATAATTCATTTGACTAAATTTCCTTGACGTAAAAGGGCTTTTAAGTACTATGCTATAGTGTGCAGGGGAGTAACGTACACCCACCCCACCATCCCCGCATTGCGTGGGGACTCAGGGACGTTAGAGGGCCCAAAGCTGGACTGACACAATGGACGTATTTGTACTTGGAGCCTAAAACCTGAGTATATGGGGGCCTAATATTCTCCGTTACGTCACTGATAGTGTGTGTAGTGTTCGTCAAATACTAGATATTCTAGAAGAGAAATTCTGCATATTTCATTTCACTTATGCATGATAATTAAGACGTGGGTAGCCTAGTGGTTAGAGCACCGGACTCCAGACCGGAAGGCCTGGGTTCGATGCCCGTACCGCCAAATACCCTCCGAGTGCACACGGAGTACGTGCTTGTTAAATCAGTGGGTCCGAAAAACTTGTAGGCTGAATCATGAGTACAGGAAACTCTGGAGAAAATTTCCCTCCACTTCAGTTCCATGCTTAAATTGTGGAGGTGGAGATAGATGATGGCGCCATCTATCGTATTGTTCTATCGTCCCTTCGAGAATTTCACCTAGCTAAATCGTACTGTCACCTGTATGGTGCTCAAGGCTAAGGCTAACGACAGGTATTACATCTAGCCCATTGCCACGATGAACTTCGTAGGCCTCGATTTGACTCTGTCAGACAGGTGGCATGAGCAACAACAACAATGATAATTTTTCAAACCTTCTGCTTATTATTCAAACCAAGGCAAAATTTTAAAAATACCTTTTAGCGTTGAAAGTAAACAAGAAAGCTTTTCCTGAAATATTGGGGTTCCATGATGACAAAAATCATCATAATTGTTTTTTCCATGCAAAATAATCTTATTTTCGATTTATATTAATAATTGTTTATTTTGAAAAACTAATTATGTTAAGGATTCACTAGAATCACAACTTCTACAAAATAAATGCTACTAATGAATGTTGTTGTTTTAAAATTTTTATAAGAAAGAATGAATGCGTACATAATTTCATAATAGCTCAATGGATTAAATTCATGTGACGTCATAGTCACATGATAATAATTATTACGTTACTTTAGCAATCAATTCCAAAATTCCTGTGACGCCATAGTCACACGATAAAAGCTATCTTGTATTTCCAGCTAATCTTTACACGCGCTTCGATTTTGCCAACTTTTGCTCTTTGCAAAAACTTTCACTCAATGCATATTGTTACTTAGATCCGGGGCTCGAGGATTGTATGTCAAGAAGTCGCAAAGAACAAGACAGTTCTGTAAGAGCGATGAGAATTTATTGTAGAAAATCCAATCATTTAAATACACGATTCAGCAGCAATATTCACAAAATAAATGTCAGAACGTCTTCACACCTTCAACAGCACTCAGGCACAATTATCGGTGTCTAAAATACACGTATATAAAAGATTATTCACAAGCAATCACAAGTTCAACAGCCGCAGTAATCACTAATCGCTTCAACAGTCAAAGCAATACTAACTGATTGCTAGTCTAAACCAGACTGACTGACTTTCAGCAGGCATCTCTCTATTTTTATCCCTCGCGGATAATTCGAGAAAGACCCGCTTGCGTCATAGATCTTGAAATTAGTGAATTTCTCTACTAATTTCTTGACGAATCTAGAGGGTCCCGAATTCGCCAAAATTTGTCGCCAGCATGATCGCCAAGTCGCCAAAAATGACGCCAACTTGGCTCTATCGCCAAGATTTCGTCAAGTTCCCATTGAATTACCATTATAACGTATGAGGCGGCGTTGCTTCTGAATATTACAATTTTAACGTAAATTAAATCTAATTTAGAATAAGATAAATGCATTACACATCCAAATATAAATTATTTACACTATTTTATACAAAATTTGTAACAATATGTATACAAAATGCATTTTTTATAGTATATGCATTAAATACGATTTTTTTTTAATTTTAAAAAAATCTTTTTGAAGAAATTTTTTTTCGTAACATCCAAGCATCTTTACCCAATTTAAAACTTTATCTAAGTTTTATGATTAAAACAAAAGGTACGATTAATTTAATGTTTTCTGTAAATTCAATGGGAAGCACGTGTTTGCCTTCATCATGTGACCGTCTTGAATTGAGCCCATTAAGAAATATATTATTCTAATGCTTATATGTGTGTGATTGCTCATGACTCCTGATTTTGATTAATTTTCTTACTTACTAATTATGAAATCAGTTACACAGACTCAAAAAGCATTTTTGTGTTAATTAGTTTTAGTTCATCGTCTTGAAGTGTTCAACTGAGCCAAGTAGATTGTGTAGACACATTACTACACACAATTACTATAGCTTCTAAGCAACTTATACTTACTTAATGTTAAAATTTTATTTTTCTAAAAGAAAGTAAGTTTAAAATTATAATTTGATAACACTGCAAATTTCTCATTTCTTCCCGCCCACAAAATCCATTTTCGATATAACACAGATAGAGGACTTTTGAAAACTTCTCACTTTCCGGAAGGCAAACATTATTTACTCTCAAAATTGTTGGCTTCGAAAACAAATTACGAATTTTTTTTCCAAAATATTATTATCTGCAACACTTCCTTCAAATCAATTTTGAAACGCAGCCAAAAAAAATTTTTATTCTTCCTGGAAATTTTTCAACTCCTCAAACGAACTGATAACATCTTCAAGTTGTCTTAAATGTTTTATCAATTGTCGAAGCAATTTGACAGAAATTGGTTACTCCGAAAGAAAAAGAAAATAAAAGAGGAGGTAAAAAAAGAGACTTATCAAGAACAGATAAGAAAACTTTGGCGACCAACATTGTGAGAGCATGTGAACAACGTTAAAAGATGAGTTTGAAGCGACTTGATCGATTTAAGAATCGTTAGCACGTAAGAACGTAAGCAATCAAGATGCTGGTAGATAAAGTGATTGCTCTTTTGTATAAAAAAGGAAGACAAGTTTCTAAAAGATTACCTGAAAATAAATCTTAAAAAAGAAGCTTCGTGAACAAGATGAGTTTTCTTTGTATTTTTCTGATCATACAACGTGACTGTGGGTGTATGAGAGTTTTTAAGTAATTAAACAATAATAAAGAATCTTAAGATAAATAATTAATGTTAATTAACTGCATCGGTTATAATTAATTATTCAAAAAAGTCTAACAGCTAACCATAATGCAGAAAATTAATTAAAACTAAATAAATTATGTTTTTAAATTTATTATTTATCCGTCTAAATTATTGCTGTACGTTGACATTTATAAAACACCCTTTTACATATTTTATAAGTATGAGTATCATTTAAATTTTTGACATAACATCATAATCTAAAAAAGCACTCAAATAAATTAGATTAATTTTATTAATTAGTCATATTTTTTCCAAAAATTTTCTAGGGAGGATATTGAGATCTCCAAAATTGTAAATCTTTAATTATTTTGCACATAAACATCGTGTTTATTTCGTTGCATTAAAAAGGTGCATATGGAATCCATGGTTTTTGTGTTTTTTCATTGTGTTATTTCACTGATTATTCTCATAAGTTATTCAACCAAAATACACAGAATTAATATTTGCTTAGAGATGCTCATATATATAGTTCAATTGTTAGTAAAATACAGTTTATTCATTTACTGAAGTTCAAAATACATTTTTTGAACTCGTAATAAATACTTGATATTAATACAGTTTTTTCAAATATTAATTCATTAATTAAACTTTATTTTTAATTTTAAATTTATGATGCATTATTTCTGTTGAAGTTTGAACTAGCGCCAACAGATGGCGCCAGTAAATTTTCTTGACTTCAAATATATTTTGTAACTTTGTAGTGGTTGACACTTGATGTTAATACATATTTTCGCATATTAATTCATTAATTAAATTTAATTAACTAAAATAAAAATAATCTTCGTTGACCAAAGTAGGAATTGACTTAAAATATTTTTTATTTTACTTGTTTTTACCTTATTTCGTAAAAATATTAATGCAATTGTATTATTCCGTTCGTGTATGAATTTAAAATTTTACTGGACTATCTTATCACAAAACAATCATAAAGTATTGTATATGAAAAAGAGATCATACATACTTTCAATAAGAGTATTGGTATGAAAAGTGCGTGTGTGTGTGTGAAAATGTCCCCTCCTTTAATAAAATAATGCAGAAATAATGAATTAATTGTGATCATTCACACAATTGTAAGATACCATTGCGTATTTTGATTTGAAGTTCTAATAAAGTAACGAGCAAGACTGATTTGATTGATTGCAGATTGCTGCCTCGAATTCGAACACGTCAATCAAGCATTTTGATGAAAAAATTCAAAATAATTTGATGAAATAGCCTTAAGGAATCCAACTACGTTAGGAACCGTGATTTTAAAAAAGCGCATAAGATAATTTTCATGATATTTAGTGTCACTTAGATTAGAATACATGTATAAAATTGTTTTAAGGACATTTTGATAAAAAACATTATTTAGATACAATATTTCGGCAAAAAATTAGAATAACTTTTTTTCAAAATGTTCTCCTTTTGTGAAAAATGCTTCTTTTATAATAATATTTTGCCTGCGTATAGCTCAGACCTCTCTACAGAGGCTCAACTATGATTTTTGAAAAATTGACATTATTTTCAGTGTTACAACTAATTGAAATAATTACCGGCGTTTTTTTCTTAAAATTTCTCACCTCTGTTGTCGTAAGACATGGATAAACTCACTTCTAAGCTATATATTTCAAAAATTCTAGTTGAGCCTCTGTATAGAGTTTTGAGCTATATACAGGCAAAATATTATTATAATAGAAGCATTTTTCACCAAAGGAGAATGTTTTGAAAATGGGTCATTCTATGTTCATTTTTTGTCAAAATATTGTACTTATATAATATTTTATTATAATACTATGCTTAAAACAATTTTATATACATTTTCTAATAAAAGTGATACTAAATATCATAAATTTTATCCATTCATACGCTTTTGCAAAACCACGGGTCCGAACGTATTTGGATACCTTAAAGGAAATTATTACTATTCAGTAACTGAATTTAAAAATGATTGCTTAACGAAGAGACGAAAAAATAAATAAAGGCTTGTAGAATCAGAACAAGGTACATATAGTTAACTTTTTAAAGACAAAGAAATTTCAAAAACGGATCTCAGTAACTGTAAGGAAATAAAACGCTATTTATTTTATTTAAGTAAGTTAATTTTCAAGCTCTCAGCTCGAGATGTAAGTCAAAAGTATATTTATATTCAATTGAAACAAAAAAAACCAAACCCAGTGAGAAAAATGAGATACATACTAAAATTTTTAAATCCTTATGTCTAACCCAAAATCCACGTATATCGAAATAAATTTAATATCAGCTATTGCATGATGACTTGTAATAATATATTCAACTCATCAAACAGATTTTTGCAAGGTTTTCTACCTCATTTTATATCACCACTCTACTCTATTTCTGAAAGATATCTTGTGTAAAAAAATAGATATAATTCGTTTCAATTTCTGATATCTTTTCACAAGAGAACTTCATAAAATAAAAGGTAGATCATTATAAGAAGTAGAATCGATGAATAAAACAATCATATTTGTTGATGTAAAAAAACGAGAATTTATAAAATTTTTTGGATTGTGGTTTACTTTTTTTCTATAATGGATCCATTTATATCACATACACTCAATTATGAAATCTAGCAATCTAATTAGAATTTTATACGTTTTACTGAAATAAAATACAAATATATTTTAGGTAATACAGATTTAATAAATAATATATAGAGAGAGATTATATTTTTCTCTAATGAATCCATTTATAAAATATACATTTAATGATAGAAATGGTATATTTTCAAAATACTTTTCTACTACAAATACTTTGGTCAGAAAATATTTAAAAAAATCTCTTCAAACACATGCTGCCGTTCTGTAGTAAATTCCAGAACAGAATATTTTTCTAAGCAAAAAAAAACTTTCAAAAGTATTTCTATTGTTAACTTTTCTGAAGTATTTCAGACAACACTCTGATATATCAATACCCTATATTTCAATGCACCCTACATATTTCACCCTGGTCACATTTCACTTCACAGCCAAACCCTCCTCCCAAGTTTACACCCTTCAAAAAACAACTTTAAAAAATTCTCTTCCATATTTTTATATTTTTTTCATATCTCTTTACCACGTGACCTGCATATCCTTCTCGACCCTTCTTCAACAAGATCCTCACGACTTTTAAAGACATCGCTTGGGCAGGCCTATACTTGGAGAGTGCGAAAGATCCGATCAATATTCAGCCAATATGCTTCGGAATCCGCTCTTTTTTTTCCCTTTTTATTCATTTTTTATATTCTTCATACCCCGGGGTTGTTCGGACCTCCAAGAAGACGAAGGGACATCGTCTGGGACCAAGAAAACACTCGTTTCCCGAAGATGGCGTGAAATATCGGGATGTTGACATAATTCTCGGTTTATAGGGAGTGAGGCTTATATTTATCGATGGAGGGTTTGGGGGTGTGCGTTTTCTTGACAAGAAAGGGTTCGTTAATCACAGGGATATCCCTCTACAGTACATGTGTGAATAGGAATATATTTTTCCTAGCTTTTTTTAATAGAAGGGAGCATCTTGCATTTGCTGAGAAAGAAAAAAGTGAAGTTTCGTGCGATGTAATCGTTTGATATAAAGACTCATGATATTAATGTTGTAACATTCATAATTGCTTAACCCTTTATCTACCGCATTATGATTTACTGCAGTTTTTTCATGCAATATTTTTTTGAATCACTTCATTCAAAATTAAGGGATATGCATAAACAAAATACTCAACTTTGGGGAATTTAATCCGTTAGAGCTAATTAATTAATTAAAGATACTGTAAAATTAATAACTGTAAAATTAATTTTATACACTGTTCCCTTTAAATAAATAATCAAATCGTTTTCTAAGGTCTTCATTAACTTATAAAAAAACAATAACATTTTCATGACATGAACTATTTTTTCGGGACGACAATGATAATCTTCGCAATCCGCTGAAACCACCGTCAGCTGAAAACGCAATTTCTACTATAAAACTATTCGTCTTCCCCTCTAAAATATTCCTCATAGAACCCGTGTCGCCATATATATTGGAAGAGTGGATTTTAAAGAATATTCCTGGTAAGTACCGTCTGAGTATTCGCAAAAATGTTTATTCTATGTAATTTTAAAGTGAGTGGTACTTATAAGTACCGTCGGTAGATAAAAGGTTAAAAAGGTTGTTACAAAGTGCGGAATAAAGTAATGAAGAAATATAATAGAATATTGAAGGGAATGCAATTCCTTCTTTTATTCAAATGTGGATTCGAACAGAACATCTACCAAACAGAGAAAATGAAAAATCTGAACTCTTATGCTCTAGTTTAGTGATTCTCAAACTAGAGGACGTGATAATCTTTTGTGGGGGTCGCGAGCCTATCGAAAAGTCAAAAATAAATTATTGTTTTAAAAAACTATCAAATTACTGGAAGGAAGGAGAAGCAAAACAAAATACATTCTGACACAATAAAAAATAAAATACAAGGTTGAATTTTTATTGAAATATTTTCCAATTTAAAAGCTAGAAAGGAAAAGTAACATAGTACTTTTCATGTTACTTAAAAGTAATTTAGTTAAAACTTCTATCACTTAAAAGTAACATATACAAAGCAAAATATTTATCCACATAATTTGTACGGTTTATAATTAAGATCGTATTGTGGCCTACCGTCAAAGTACATAATTACGGCATTCTACACATAGTTATTGTACCGAAAGAGAGGCGCGATGAAAATTATGATTGAAAATTGGGTCACAAATACTGAAAGTTTGAGAAGCACTGTAATAATTACCTAGTTATAGTACATTATTTCTGGTATTTCAAGTTAGCCATCTGAGTATGCGTATTAATTGACTAACATAACAATCAAGCACATAGTAAAATCTGTTTTTCCTTTAAAAATTAATTGGTACTTCCTACATGGTGCCATACTAGAAAGTGATACTAGCGCCAGGGTAATATACAAGGTCTGCAATGGTAAAAATACCAATACGCAGCCCAATTGGGAAGAAAATCAACATGGAGAACCATATCCTAAGAATTATAGCATGCTGAAAAATTATCTGTACCAGTCCTCAATATTTTACATAATCTGCAGTACGTATAGCTTTCACACAAGAATATTGGGCTACTATGGTGCGTTGAACACCAGACAAGACAAACAAATGACATTATATTATCTTTTCAGACGAATTACGAGTTTGCTTATAATATCAGATGTTAACCTTAGATTATATCTAAATCCGGTAAAATCATAGTCAGAAATTGCAGATTGCATGATTCTTGGACCATGTATCACCCCAATAGTCCTTTTTCTGATGCTATGATTCAGAATTTCATTAAATTTCACGTTTACTGCTTTTTAATCCACATCACCGGTATACTCAAAACCCATCTCTGAAGACTTGAATTCTAGTGTTGTGTGTTATCTTCAAGTATGACGGTGGTCAAACCTTAATAGGACAAAACAAGACTGAAGACTGTACTTAGCATGCAGTATTCAACACACAATGTTCATTGCCCATCAGATTCCACTACTGACCGGTCCCACCAATTCATCTTACATGTCATCTACCGAACATCTGCTGTTACTCCACATGAATTTAGTCAAAGTATGATAAAATCATGGATAAACACCCAATGTATTTTTCTATTCCAGGGTGTGTTGTACTACCTATTGCTAGTCAAAGCGGATGCAGAAAATGCTCAGTTTTCATTTTAACTGTCAAACGGGGCTGCTATTTATCATTCTATTTTATGTTATTGTTCCCATAAATTTTGATTTTTGTGTGTGCGTGCGTGCAGCAATCCTTGCATTACATAATTTTTTAAACATTCTGCTCAATTACGTATTCTTTCAAACAGTTAAAACTGTCTTATCAATCGAGTGAAAATTAAGCATAAAAGAATGAAGACATTAATTACAAGCAATTATTTTTTTCATGAAATTTTAAACTTCGCTGAATTTTTGAATGTTACCAAATTATGAAACATAGCTTTCTGCAGATAAAACAGGAACCTAAGAAAATCATATAAAGCTTACAATACACTATCCCTTTCAGTGAATGAGCAGCCCCCTTTAGAAATTGGATGTATTTATGAACCGAGCTTGAATACTAATGGCGCCGTTAAGTCCGGTGATCCAGACATCTTAATAACGGTTAATGCTCACATCGAAACTCCTCCCCTCACAACGTTATTAATTGTCATAAATCACACTAAGGGGAGTTTCTGATGCCTGTAGAGCATCAAGGAGATTTCTCATTCCGCCATGACTTTAAATCAACTCTTGATCGAAAACATTGTTCATCGTCTTATTTGATCTTCTCTTTAGGAATTTTCTGACTTTAAGACGAGACTGCTAGGAGTAATTGAATTTGGAGAAGCATTAGGGAAACTGGGTATTCAGATTGAATTTATTGAGGGCTTTGTGTTTCATTGTGTGGGCTTTCACTTTAAAAAATTATTTAGCCCATTTCTTTTCGTTGTATTGTTTTAAGTGTAATTTAATGAAATACTCAAGAAAATTAAATATTCAGTTTCTTACAATTGTGTGTGGGAATGAATATCGGGGGGAAATATTTTAAATTAGAGAGAGTCTGCCTTTTACAAGGAGATATCGCGAATGGGGGTTTTAATTTATTAGATAAACTAATATGCAGCTTATTGCATTTTCATACATATGTATTCATAAAGAAAATAAATAAATATAAGCCATTTAAAGATAATTTCCACTTAATCAAATTTTAAACTGAACTGAGATGCTTTGTTTCTTTATTCACTATTTCTGCAACAAATTGACAAGCATACTGGTTTGGTAGATTATTTTTGAATACTATAAAACTTATATACCATTTATCTCGAGCTAATGAACATCTCTTGTGCTCTCTTACTCTCACTATCTTTCTTTCTCTCGCTTTCCTTCTCGCTCTCTCTCTTTCTTTCCTCTCTCTTCCCCCTCTCTTTCTCTCCTCTCTCTCTCCGCCCACTCTGCCTTTTCTCCGGTCCCTTTCTTTCTCATCATTCTTCGTCTCTTATCTCTCCGCTCTCACTCTTTCTCCTTTTCTTTTTCCCTTCTTCTCTCTCTCTTTCTCATGCTATACACACACAGAACAGTAAAAAAATCAGAACAAAATTGCACAATAAAGAGTAAAAATTTATTTCATGCGAAATAAGATTTTTGAAATGCTTAAGTTCGTATTATAATTCTGGGAAGAAACACACATTTCTATAAATGCCAATTATTATTACTATTCTAACAGAATTATTTTTAAATTGACTTAAATCAGTGATAATTTTTCTTCAAACTAAAAGAAAAGTATGCTTACAATTTGTAAAAAATTATACGGCAAATATTTATCACATCGTTCATTATTTAGAATCAATTTTGGTTTTTCAACTTGAAATTTGAATAATAGCTACTTATTTGAGAATAAAAATATCAGATTTAACTATATAGATAATTAGATAATGTTTCATTATATTAGTAGAATAAAATTTTCTACGCGTTTTCTGAAAATCTTAAAGTTTTTTAATAAATATTTAAATATTTTTAAAAATATAAATGATTACGGCTTTTAAATTCTCGATGTGTATTACTTTCAATTCACAGTGTTTATTTAGTGTCCTTTTGTTTTCTGTGTTCTGTTTTTAGTCATTTTCCTTATTCTTAATGTGTATTATTTTGGATGATTGCATTTCTCCAATTCCATTTAATAATAGTTTAATAATATATCTATGGGTCTTGCTGTTTGTCTTGGGTCATCCCCTCTGTAACTGTAACTTTTTCTGTAATGTGCAGTTTCTTTTAAGTAAATATTGGATCCAACAGTGGCGCAACGTACACCCCCGCAATCTTCGCATCGCAGGTCAGCCAAGGATTCTAGGGGGTCCTAAGTCTATGTTATAGTTTTACAATCCTTTGTGAGATCTCGCTTGGGGCAAAAAATCTGATTTTGTTGGAGGTCATAATATTATCCATTACGCCACTGTGATCTAGTGGCTTTTTGTAACATTTATACTCAAAAGATATTATATGCTACTTCCAATTAAAGTATTATTATTTTGTATATTACACATCATCCTTCGTGATTAAAATTATTCATACTAAGCAGATTAAGGTATCCGACTACGTTCGGAACCGTGATTTTAAAAAAGCGAATAAATAGGTAATTATCATGATATTTAGTGTCAATTAGATTATATTACATGTATAAAATTGTTTTAAGGACATTTTGACAAAAACATTATTTAAATACAATATTTCGGCAGAAAATTAACTTAGAATAACCGTTTTTCAAAATGTTCTCTTTTTGTGAAAACTGCTTCCATTATAATAATTTTTTTCTTACATGTAGCTCAGACCTTTGTACAGAGGTTGAACTATGATTTTTGGAAAATTCGCATTATTTTCAGAGTTACAACCCATTGAAATAATTATCGGGTTTTTGTTCTTGAAATTTCTTTCCTCTGTTGTCGTAAAACATGGATAAACCCGCTCCTAAGTTATATATTTCAAAAATTCTAGTTGAGCCTCTGTACAGAGGTCTGAGCTATATACAAGCAAAATATTATTGTAATTAAAGCATTTTTCACAAAAGGAGAATATTTTGAAAATGGGTCATTCTATGTTCATTTTTTGGCAAAATATTGTACTTAAATAATTTTTTATTGTAATACTATTCTTAAAAGAATATTCCATACACATTTTCTAATCTTAGTGACACTAAATATTATCCATTTATACGCTTTTGCAAAATCACGGTTCCGAACGTAGTCGGATACCTTAAATAAACATGTAAATTCCTCAAACTCCAAGTATGCATACTTTATTCTGAGTTATCACAAAACATGCTTTTTGAAATTATTTAGCAGTTACGTTGACTACTTTCGGAGCCGTTATTTGGAAAAAGCGTTTAAATGAATTTTTCTTTTATATTTAATGTCAGTTTGAATCAGAATACACATATAAAGCAGTTTTAACCATATTATTACAAAAAAAAAAAAACTGTTTAAATGTAATTTTTCGGCAAAAAAATAAAGCAAGGATGACATATTTTCAAAACATTCTCCCTCTGTGGAAAATCCTTCCATAATAATGATATTTTGCGTATATGTCGAAAGGACATCTTCTAGCTTGAACTAGGATTTACGATCAACTGAAATTACCGGTGTTTTCTATTAAAAATGTATCTATGTTGATGTATTAAAATATGAATAAGTCCACTTCTGAATAATTTATTTCAAAAATCCTGGTTTTGTCGTTGTACAGAAGTCGTTGCTATATATAGGTAAAGTATTATTATAGTAGACGCATTTTTAATTAAAAGAAAATGCTTTGAAATAATGTTGCTTCTTTATTTTTTAAAAAAAATTACATTTAAAGGTTTTTTTCTTGGAAGCAACATTCGTAGAATAATTTTATATTTATATTTTGATTCAACTGACACTAAATATAAAAAAATATCCATTTATATAAATTTTTTTATCAAAATCACGGTTCCGAATGTAATCAGTTACCATAAAATATAAACCTGAAGCTAAAATAGAATACTGAAATAGAAAATATTTACTTTCGACGTTCGAAAAACATATTTTTTTTACATTCCATAGTAGTAAAAAATATAATCACAAACTATTCGTTCAGTATTATTTATGTATGAAGCAAAAATAGAAAGAAAAAACTGACATTTTATAAAAATCACAAGTAATCTAAATATAAATAAAACAAAGCATGCAAATGAAATAACGTGATTATTTTTTTGCGCAAGTGAAATTTAATTTTATCTTCAAAGCAATTAAATGAAGTCTTTGATGAAGTTTTTTCTTTCCTCCAAAAGAGAACGAATAGTTTCTTGCAGGATGCGATTCAAAAAGCATAGAAACATTTTTCCTTTGAATATTCTTTACTTTCAAAGACTTTAAGAAAAGGTAAAAATATATATTCAAATAGTAAATTCCTTTATTTATTTTTTCGTCCTTTGCTTCCTAATCTTGTTTTCCGTTCTATGTGAGGCATAGAAGAGGATAAAAAAGTGAAGATGGACAAAGAAATGTAAACTTCAGGTTTTTTTTTATGAAAAGTATTAGTTATTGGAAGTTCTTAAAGTTTTGGTACATAAAATCCTATTTCGAGACGAACTTACATTCCATAACAAAGAATTACTGACTTAAAGTTTTTGAATTAAAAAAAAGTTAATATATATATATAAAAATAGATTTTACATTTAAAAAAATATATTTTTCATTCCTTTTTAATAAGAAAAACATCTGACTAAAAATATATTTATTGAAAATGCCCTTATATGTTGAGAACAATATTAAAACAGTTTATAACAAATGGAATTCATATCTCTTGTGAATTGAAACTGACAAATGTTGTTCCTTTTTTATCGTGTTTAAACATTTTCTTTTAAGCATTATTTTTCCAATGTCTTTGTTTTTATCAAAACATTAACCTGTTAAAAACTTGAGGGGATTCATAGTTAAAATAATAGATCATCTGTAGAGAAAAGTGGATTGAAATAGACTTCAATTAAATATTTCCAATGGATTAACCTAAAAGCAATAGAAAAACAAAATCAACTTATTGATACAAACGTATTTTACAATAGATAAATTCTAGAAAATAAATTAATGCTTTCTGCTTTAAAATTACATATAATCCAAAAATTTGGATTTAAAAATGTGTTACTTTATTTTAGCAACATATTCTATGAAATCTACAAAACGAATGAAAAAATTTCAGTTTCTTAAAAAGAAATTCTTATTATTAAACATAAAATGAAACTTTCTTTAATTATAAATGTAAAGTTAGTCAACAAATGTTTTAATTGAAAATGGAACGCATTATTAAGTATAAGCATAATTATTTTGATAATTATATTCCTTTGAAATTACAGTTGAACGTCATTTATCCGAATCAATTGGGACCGGACACCACTCGGATACGCGATTGTGCGGATAACCAAAAACTGAATGCGATCCATGCAGTATATGAAATCGGACACTATACGAATATTGAAAATCATCCCATACGGGAAACGTGCTTGAAGAAAACCAAAATAGGTACAAAATGTCGCAATTTTACCTTTATTGTGGAGAATAAAAGTCGATGTACCATTGTACACCTTCTTTTTTTGGATACAAGGTCACTGATTCTCTAGAGCTGCAGTAGTTGAGTAGGACAGCACTCTGATTGTTGTTCGGATTACTCCATAGCTGTCTCTAACACAGAAAACGCGTTGGCATTTGATGGACCCTTGCTACTTTCGTTGTTGTTGTTGTCCTCGTCTTCATCCGTTTCATCGTCCATAGGGTCGAATTCTTCTTGCACGGAAGTCACAACTCGTCATCATTTAGCATTTGAAATCCACAGTCTTCTGCATTGCATGTCATTCAGGTGTTTCTACATCTTCATCGCATTCTTGAAATCCTGGGATTGATTAGAAAAAGTCGGTACTCTCCTCCCTGCGGTCGTCATTGAATTCTTTTTCACCGGCTAAATCTGGCCACAGCTTATTTCATGTATTTCCATATACAGTACATGTAGTTGACAAAAAAAACTGGTTCGGATATTTGACGCTCCGGATAAAAACGTTAGGATACAACGTTCGTCCGTACTACGTTCGGAAATGTTTCTACTGTAAAGCGGTTTGCAGAGAGGGGTTTACATTACTTTGTCTTTAAGGAATCCGACCACGTTCGGAACCGTGATTTTTCAAAAGCGTATAAATGGATAATATTTAGGATATTTAGTGTCACTTAGATTAGAAAATATATATAAAATTATTTTAAGAATAGTATTACAATAAAAAAATTATTTAAGTACAATATTTCAGCAAAAAATTAACTTAGAATAACCTTTTTTCAAAATGTTCTCCTTTTGTGAAAAATTGTTCTATTATAGAAATATTTTGCCTGTATAAAGCTCAGATCTCTGTGCAGAGGCTCAACTAGGATTTTTGAAATATATATCTTAGAAGTGAGTTTATCCATGTTTTACGACAACAGAGGGGCGAAATTTTAAGAAAAAAAACGCCGATAATTATTTCAATTGGTTGTATCTCTGAAAATAATGTGAATTTTTCAAAAGTCATAGTTGAACCTCTGTACAGAGCTCTGAGCTACATGCAGGCAAAATGTTATTCTAATAGAAGCACTTTTCACTAAAGGAGAACAGTTGGAAAAAAAGATTATTCTAAGTTAATTTTTTGCCGAAATATTGTACTTAAATAATTTTTTGTCAAAATGTCCTTAAAACAATTTTATACATGTATTATATAATGCTAGTGACACTAAATAACATGAAAACTATCCATTTATGCGCTTTTTTAAAATCACGGTTCCGAACGTAGTCGAATACCTTAAGTATCTTGTAGCCAATCTCCCCACAGTGATAAAAGTTCAAAATAAACTTTACAATGGTTAGAGCAGCGTTTCTTTAACTGTGGGCTGGGCCTCCTTAGGGAGGTATAACAACCCTACAAGAGGGGGGGGTCGAGATTATTGAAGAATCAAAAATAAAGATTACTTAAAAAAATATTAATTTATCTCTTTATCTACCGATGGTTCATATAAGTACCAGTCACTTTAAAATTACATAGAATGACCATTTTCACGAATATTCTGACAATACTTACCAGGAATACTCTTTTAAATCCACTCTTCTAAGATATATGGAAGCACGGATTCCATGATGAGAATTTTAAAGGGGAAGGCGAATGGCTAGCAGATTTATAGTAGAAATTGCGTTTTCAGCTGACGGTGATTTCAGCGGATTGCGAAGATTGTCATTTTTGTTCCGAAAAAAATAGTTAATATTAAAAGGTAAGTTTTTGTATGTTAAGAAAGACCACAGAAAACGATTTGAACATTTATTTTAAGTGAACAGTGTAAATTAATTTTACATTGGAATATCTTTAATTAATTAATTAGCTTTAGCGGATAAAATTTCCCAAAGTTGAGAATTTTTTTTCATGTAATCGCTTAATTTTTAATGAAGTGGTACAAAAAGAAAAAAATATTGCGTGAAAAAACTGCAGTAAATCATAATGCGGTAGATAAAGGGTTAGAGGAAGCAGAACAAAATAAACATTCCGACGTAATAAAAAATAAAATACATATTTTCATTATGTAATATATATTACTTATAAATTTATTAGTACTGCACAATATATTTGATAATTAATTTATCAATATGAACAACATAATACGCATCCTATTAACTACTATACTAACATAGCCACTCATCCTATTACTTAAAATATATATTTAAGTTACATATACAAAATTTAATACTTATCTTGAAAATTTTCCTGGTTTATAATTAAAGTCGTATTGAAGCCTTAGCGCGTCGAAGTATATTATTATTGCATTCAATACATTGTCATTGTATAGAGGGCGCGCGAGGAAAATTATGATTAAATATTGGAAGTTTGAGAAAGACTGGGTTAGAGAGTACATATAGTTCATATATATTAAACATTTCAAAATCGTCATATTTAATGAAAATAATTTAAATTATAATAGATAAAAATGCATAATTCGAAACAAGTGATAAATATATTTGTCCAATAACAGTAAAAAAACAAGCAAATTTGCTTTTAAAAAATAAGGTGAAAAAAATTCAAAAAAAAAATAATAAAATTAGTCAAAAATTTAATTATTGCCTCTAGAGATTTTCATTCAAAAGTATATAAGCTTTGAGAAATTACAAAAAAATGTCATTTAATTTCACATGTTACTTAACAATATTTCTAGTTTTTCCCTTCTGTATTTGATGATATGATGAAAAACCACACTGATACTAATACAGTTTTATTTGCAATTTTTTTTACATTTTTTGCATCAAAAATTTGACTACAAAAAATATATATCTTAAATATGTACACTGCATGGCAATATTAAAATGCAATATTAAGAAAGAATGAACAGATGATATAACTCAGCAAAAAAAGAGGGAAATACAGCAACGAGCAATGATTGATGATTATTTTAAAATGATATTTGCTACATATAGTTAAAATAAACCAGCCCAGTAGATTACAGAACCACTGAAGACGACAATATACAAAACGATGCATCTAGATACAAAATGTGGATGGCGTCCTGACAGATAACTGTAATTTCATATCAATCATTTGCCCCAATTCCTCTTCTGAACTTGACAGTAGCAAGATGGTCCAGCCACAACTCCTCAAATTCAAATGGTGAGAAATTAAGGTAAAATGGAGGGAACCATCGAAGGAAAAGAAGTATCACCGGCTGCTACACAACAGCCACATATCTTTGGTACGTCACAGAGCCCTGAGTACGAACTAGAGATGATCTGCTATCATGAACTAGGGTGCACCTAAAAATTAAATTGCCTCGTTTACTCTTGATGAGGATGCAACCAGATTAACCATGTCACTACGTTGGGGCCACATTCGTACACGGTGATTGCCATTAAACAAACAGAAGCTGTAGTTTGTCAAGCTTCTACTTTGAGCTTGAGTTCTGTTCAAAGCTTCTTAGTTTTGTCTGAGAACAGGATTCTGTACCGTTTCTCATCCACGTCACCGTCTTTGCTGAAGAATCAATGGTAGTCTTCATCCCGAATGCCACTAGTATCACTACTTGCCGGTAAATGTGTCGATTCATGTGTACTGATGTCACTTTAACCTCATCAAAATCCCTCAGATTTTGCAACCATCCTTACCACAGCTGGTGCATTGCGATTACATCCAGGTGGGTACCGATGGAGATTTGACATAATTACCAACCTTGCCTTAGTCACCCTGCTCCTCATAAAATCATCTGTCCTCTAGTACTGCCCCTGTTGGATGTGGACTGGCATTCTCTGCTATTACTAGTGTCTTCTGGAACAAGAAAAAATAATTCACAACGATTTTTTCCCTTGCAGAAATACGGGCGCGGATATTGTCCCATTCAGCACGTTCCTTCTCTTATATCCTTCTTAACGTGCGCCGTAGGGATAGCCATTTCACATTTGCATCAAAAAGTGAGGTGCGACTATCCTGAAATTTGCATAATTTTCTAACAGTTCTTTTTGGTGTAACATTTTATATGCTACGTAATTTATACCCTAGCTAAAATCGACTAAAAACACACAGTTATTTTATACATAACATTTAATGTCAACTTATGAAAAAGGTTAAGTAAAATAGAAAAGATTAACCTAAGCGTGTTGCTTAAGTATCCAGAAGATCTTCTACATATTTTGAGATGGTATACCAGCAGTGTAAAAAGTATTTAAAACACGAAGAATAGGAATATAGCCATATAAAGAGAATTCCTAACCACAAACTACACTAAATGTAACCACGAACAATAAAATAATTATTAAAACAAACTGAATTAATACCACATATAATATTATATGATACCAGATGAAAAAATAGATTTTCAATTACTGCTGAAGTTCGTAATCACCTCCAGGATCTTTACATTTAACTAAAGGAAGACAGAAACTGGACCCTTTGCGCAAAACCATATCGGCTTTTGCGTGCTTTTGACGGTTACACCATATCTCGATTCCTCCGCTTTCCGTGGAAATTTTATATTGCTTTTATGTAAATACTGAAAAGTCGACATTTGAAGGAATAGAGATTTTCTCTGTATCTTCACAGATATTGAAGCGACAGCAGTATCGGTTGAGTCACCGTAGTTTCGGGACATTGGTTACTCCTGCATCTGTTACGCTTAAACGAACCACATTCTACAATACAAATAATAAACAAAATCTGTGTTTTTTCTTAGTAAGACATAGAGCAAGTTAAGAGTAAAGCACATATTTTTTTTACTTAGTTTAGTTAATAATAATAAAACACAACTAATATAACACTTACTAGGGAGAAAATTAATATAATTAATTCATTATCATTCTTAGTTATAAAATCTCAGAGTATTAACTCTCTTTACTCTGTTCTATTTATTACTTAACTAGAACCTTTTGTTATATTATTTATTAGTTAAATCGAGCCGTATATATATCTTTTAAGATTTTGGTTAAAAAAGTAAACATAACTCATCGTAATTAATCTTAAGTAGTTCATATGTAGTTTTGCGTATAGTATATAATACCTAAATACAATTTTATGGATAAGATATTTTTACTAATCAGCTTACCAAAGAATTCAACAATTGTTTATTTGTATGATTAAGAATAACAAAAAAAGACAACTTAATAAAGTAGAGTTAGATGAACAGAAATAGTTCTGTAAAAATGATACATGAAGAAAATAATTTAGTTCCACATTGTACAGACCACTTAATGTGATAAAATAACTATACAAGTAACTATGAGAAAATAAATGAATTGTATGATCTAATGCTAATCTGAGTACTTATTAAGGATAGTTTAGTTAGTAAAAGGAACAGAATGACAATACATTATATATAAGCATTGGAGAATTTCTACAGATTATATTACTTATTGTAATAGATCCTTTCAAAAATATCTCGAATTATGAGTTAAGAAGAAACTATGGTAACAACACGATAATACCAGGGAAAGGTTTTAAAAACTAAATTGAGAAATATTTTTTAAATCGAAAAACAAAGGGTGACAGAAGAATTTGAATTGTTAAAAAGTTAAATTTACATTGCAAAATAATCACTATACGAACACAAGCTAAGTAACACGAACAATTTATTGAAATCAAAGTTCATTTCAGTATTATTTGATGCTAAGATATCCTTTTTTTAGCGTATAGTAGTTTGTAGCGCTGGCTGCTGTGTCGTAGGGACCAAGTTCGAATCTCGGAAAAGGCATTGGTGTTTGTTGTTGTTGTTGCTAATGCCGCCAGTCTGACGAGGTCAGATCGAGACCCACTAAATTCATCGTAGCAAAGGGTTGGATGCTTGCCAGTCGTTATCCGTAGCTTTGAGCACCGTGCAGGTGGCTGTACTTTTTGGTTCTGTTCCACCCCATTTTTTAACGATAACACCTGGTGGTGATCAAGGGCTTCCTACCTCTCTTCCCCTTCCCCCAATTTCTCGAGAAGACTTGCTGCTCGACGGCTAGACAGTCAGCGTCACTAACCACTGTACTGGATGGGTGGCATGGATGCTTGTAGATGTATACTGCATGGAGCATTCAAAATATTCATCGAACTGCAAGTCCCTCTCGTGAGATGGTGGAAGAAGACAGGAAGGGGGACCCCTGCACTTCCTTATGGTGTTCTGCCTCAAAATTGTCGGGAGCAGCATGGTGTTGAAAGCTACGGCTAACGGAAGGTGTAAAACTAGCCCATTGCTGCAATGAATTTCGAGGGTGTCGATCAGGTGGTATTAGCAGCAGCACACACAAAAACAACATTTATTCTTATTTTTTTTTAATTTAAAAGTATATTTGCAGTAACCAAGTAGTCACCGTACTCGCGGCCAGATCACATTAATGTTAAGGATTAACGTGTTTAATCTTACGGGGGAAAATGAAAAAAATTATATCGAAAATAAGTAAAAACATTTAAAAGTGGAATCATGTTTCTAAATAAACAGGGTATATGATTTTAAAAAATCATATTATTGAAACTACTGCTCTTATTACAATAAGTAATACATGAATGTGAAGAGAAATATATCCAGCCGCTGCTTTTCTTTTCTTACAAGCAACCTTTTTTCTTAAATTAATTATATCATCCCATAATGATCTTGTTGGTTAGCGCTTCTTATTCGTAGCGATTTCTAAATGCACATTCCATCGAAATAACTGAAAAAACCCATTCATACTCTAGTACGCAAAAACTCTTCTTTATCATCGTCTCTATTCACCAGATTTAAATTTAAATGTACTTTTGATCATTGGTAAAAAAAAAACTTGTTATATTTCTCTTTACATTTATGTATCATTTATTATAATTTATGTAGTAGTTTCGAAAGTATAATATTTTTAAATCGGGTTAATCGTTTTTTTTTTACTCACCCTATATATTATATTCATTTGTTCATAGAAATTCGAAATTTACTGACAGTAGATCTTATTCAATAAACATTTACATTATTGAAAAGAAATTTACAATAATTTTTAGAGAGAGAAATTCATTTCATTTTTTAAAAGAATGACTTGCTTACTTTTTTAACTGATTTTAAAAATTAACTTTATATAATTTTTTCCACTATGTTTTCATGGTTTTTCTCTCATTTCTCTCCTCTTTTTTTACATTCTTCCTCTATTCTCATATTCTCTTTCTCCTCTTATTCTCTCTCAAATTTTCTCGTATTTTCTCAATCTTTCTGTGTCCCTCTTCTCTCATTTTATTTATCTATCTTTAATTTTTTCTCATTATTTCAATCTCTCTCTTTTATTTCCTCTTATTTTCTCTCTAATATTTTTTCATTTTTTTCAATTTCTCTCTAATTTTCTAAAATTTCTCAGTTTATCTCTCTCATTTTCTCAATCTTCCTCTCTCTAGCTTCTCATTTCCACTCTCACTCTCTAATTTCCTCCCTTTTTTCCTCTTTTCCTGTCTCTCATTCTCAATTTTTCACTCAAAAACTCTATCGAGAAATAAAAACTCATAATTATTTAAATTTTCTCTAATCCTCTTTCAAAGAAATTAAATAATTTTTCTCCAGATTTGAACAAAACTTTTGTGTGTAATTTTATCCAAAAAAAATTGTATAGTTTAAAGAAAATTTTAATAAAATTTTGTGCCAACAAAATGTATCTCGAGATGAAATGCAGATATCTTTGTCTTTTCAAGTTCCATTCTGCTTATCTAGCGGGGGAGTAAGCCTGGTTTTAAATCCGCTGTTTATGTTAATATTTTACGACTGATATCAGGATAAAGCATTCAGCTCCATCGAAGCATTTATGAACAGATTCCTCTATCAAAGATCATAAATTTTATAATGAAGCAGTTTAAAAGCTATTTCGAGGCACGGAGCATTCACAATTTCCTTTCGTGACGAAACTCTAAGCAGTTGACGAAAATGCTGTTACGAACGAAGGATTCAAAAGCAGTTCAATAGAAAGCAGGGAAAACAAGGCCGTACCATCGATCAAATCTCAGCTAATGTACACTCGGTCACTGTGAGTTGTGCATGTCAAAAATTTGTAGCTTATTTAAGTAAGCAAAAATTGTTTTGATTGAATTAATTACTATTTACACTACCTTGAAGTGTTAACTACTTGATTCCAATTTTGAATTTTCAAATTTGGTTTTGCATATTGATTTGCAAAACCTCGTTTTAGTTATCTATAGTTTATTAGCCCCTGTTGATAAAACTAGTAGCTAACCTACGTTAGAGTTAATGTAAGAGGCAACTGATGGAAGAGACATCGCTAAAATACACAGCAACCTTTTAATTCTTTTAATTTCAAATATAATAAGGTTGTAAATGACTAATGGGAGCAAGTTAGATCTAATCAATAATAACAACTATGAAAATTTTACTTATCAAGCATATAAAAAGAAATGCAAAAGCAAGACTATCTTCTTTAGACTCAGATAACAAAGCTCCAAGTCCTATATGCCCAGATTCGGTGACAATTTGAAATTACCTAATTCTCATAGATATAACTCAAACTAACATCAACACACCTTACAGTTATCCTTCTCTTCGAACTCGATTCACTCAACTTTGTATAACTCTTATTAGCATTCATTGGGATTCCTGTACATAAAGAGGTTCTCAATTCAAACAAAGCATAGAAAGTATTTCCTCTGAGGAATGCTGGAAGGACCTGAAGAGAACATTTACAAGCTTTCTACTGTACTTTAAAGTAAAAATAATATACTATACTTTATAATTAGTGAAACGTTTCTTTTGTAGACCGGTATTTATTTCGAATTGCCCAACTTAAAAGCATATTTTGTGTGAATGCACTTTTTAATAAATATTTTCTGCTAATTACTATTATACATAAATTATAAACAGATTAAGATATGATACTATAATCAAATTTTACTAGACCTTTTAATTGCTTCTGACTCTACAACAGGCCAATTTCACGAATAGAAGTGTCAAAGATACGAGTTTAAATCTTATTCCTGCTATGGTTGGGAATAATTTTTTTCTAGCCACTGACTTTCTCTAAAATTAGTCTCAGGAACGCTTGAAAAGATACTCCGAAGTGTGCATCTCGTTGTAATGTTGTTTGTATAATTATTTCTACTCAATAAATAACATAGATCCCTTGCTGCATCCAGAGAGAAACTTGAAAACTACAATTCCCAAATTTTTTACACTAACTTTTAAACTTAAGTTTTCTATTTACAGAACATAAAGTAAAATTTACGTAATAGCTTTAATGAAAGAGTATATAGCTGACACACAAGAGAGACTAAAACATTCTTAAATTTAAAACAATTTAAATTTTGCTAAGAAAGACTTTAAGCAAGTGCCAGTATCACATTCGATGACCCTCTTCTTAAGAGAGAGAGAGAGAAAAAAAATATTAATTGTCACACATTCCACTTATTCTATTACACAAACAATTTTTGAAACAAATATGTTGTCATCGCGCAAAAGATAAATATCAGTTGATGGTGTTAGAAAATAGCATGACAAAAAATTATTATTTTTTTACAAAATATATATTAATAAGAATTAAATAAAAAATTATAAATACAACATATATAAATGAGCATACGAAAAGGGCCGTGGGTAGCCTAGTGGTTAGAGCATTGGATTCAAGACCGGAAGGCCTGGGCTCGATGCTCGATGCCATCAAATACCCTCCGAGTACACACGGGGTAAGTGCTCGTTAAATCAGTGGATCCGAAAGTATTGTGGGCGGTCGCAACTGAAACCACAAATGCAAGGGACTGGAGAACATTTCCTTCCCCTCCAGTCCCATGCCTAAAATGTGGAGAAGAAGATCGGTGGTGTCGCGATCTATCGTCGTTTTGGGAATTTCACCGAGCTGAATCGTACTGTCACCCGTATGGTGCTCAAGGCTAAGGACAACTAGCTGCTTGGCACGATGAATTTCATGGGCTTCGATCTGACTACGTCAAACAGGTGGTATGAGCAACAACAACAGCATACTAAAAACAATTAACGCAGGGGCTCTCAAATTGGGGGGCGTGCCGCACTAGGGGTCGCAATAACCTTGTGCGGGGGCGAGAAAACATAAAGTTTACTTAAGAAAATATTAATTTACTTAACTTACTTAAAATATCCAATACTTAAAAGTAAGATACACAAAATTTAATACGTACCTTGATAATTTGTAAGTTTTATAACTAAGTTAGTATTGCAATTTTATCATCAAAGTACATTATTATTGTATTCAATACATTAGTATTGTATGAAGAAACAGTACATGCCTCATATATATATACACAGAGGAACTCCATAATTGATACCATTTCTTGTATCATGGTATACTAGTATTATCAGTTACATACATTTATGCTCGATTTAAACGGAATGAATTCTAAAGGATTTCATCGGCATTTTTAACTACAAGGTTTATTTATGCATTAATAAACTACGTTTCAAAACGCGTAAGTGAAAATTGGTATAATTATTTCCTTACAGATATAAAAAAAGATTATAAAAAGGCTCTTACTATCCCTCAAGGATATTTCAAAGAAAGTGTAAAAACGCTTCGGCATCTAATTTATATTTTTAAATTTCATTATCATAAATATCCTTCAAAGAAAAGAAATTTTTTTAATACATAATAAAAGTCTGCAGTCTACCCATCTTAAGAAATTGAAACATTTATTGCAAAATTTAGCAGCCACCTCCAAAATTTATAGATGTAAATACATGAAGACTTCATACCTGAAACTTCAAGATAAAATACAACTCCTTTATCATTTAAAGGAGATAAATATTCACACATGGAGGATGATATAAAATATTTATAGCTGTCGTTCCCGCGTGAGCGCATTCTAAGTAAAAATGTTGCAAGCGATACTGTCATGGAAGTCTTTTCTTCGGTCTCAAATATCTTAAGCGTCAAGACGTGGCAACGTTTTTAAGCGATTCTCAATCGCTTCAGTGGAAGAGTTTAGTCAACATATCGCCTGAATTATTTATTTTGAATTTATTATAAATTCTTGAAAAAGACTGAGTATGAATATTTAATATAGGCTGTAAAGCTTATATTGGTAATATTATATGCGAGAACATTAAAAAATAAAGCAGGAAAGGTTCGTGGAAATGCACCAAAGAAAAGATTTCAAACATACTAAGAGAAGACAGATTTGAAAAATATTCTATAAAATAGAATATAGTAATATATTAGACTAATCCAATATATACATATATATACAAAGGCAGTGCTTATTTTTCGTTTTAATTCTTGAGAATGAAAATATAAAGCATACATATTTGAATAAGTCTTATGAAAATTTAAGCATGTTGTCTCAAACTATGGACTAATTTTTATTTAAAGTGCCTTCCTTAGTTGAAATTTTCTTGACCATGAGAAGAAACTAATATCCAATTACAAAGGTGATTTCAGGAGTTACAAAAATAAATTGAAAATCACGTTTCAAGGCATGATCTGTTTTAAAATAAGAGCAATAAGTATGAAATTTTTGAATGAGACGATATACAATGTTAGGAATGTTTATGGAATAATAAAAAAAGTACTTTAAAAATCTTAAATTACATTTACCAGTGCTTTTATTTGTTAGTTATTCAGTTATTCATTCATTGTTTTCGACAAAAATGTTTATACCATTAATTTTAGGAAATTGGTGCAAAATTTAAAACTTAAAAAAGTTATGACTCACCGGCTGGGTGGCGTGATTGGTTTGTTGCACCTAAGGCTGCGAGTTCAACCCCGAACCTACTTGGTGGATTTTCATGATGCAGAAAATCGACAGCGGCCATGTCGTATGATTATATGGCATGAAAAAATCCCTTGAGTGCCTGTTTGGCTTAAGTGCTCTCGGCAAAATTAAAATCCTAAGTACGGTTTCGCATCGCAATAGCTCAGGTGCCGCCCTCTGGGGAGGAAACTGGGCGTCAAAATTATCTGCGGTAATGGTATCGTCTATATGGTGCCGCATAAAAGTGATACCAGCCCCCCAGGAAATGTACTTAGTCTTCAAAGATTAAATACCAATGCGTAACCCCATCAGGGAAGAAGAAATTTCATTTTTTTTTCCAAAATCAGTATTAATGAATTTCCTGGGACTTTCTTTTTTCTTCAGATAAGCAAGTTTCAAAACTAGATGGATTCTTATGTGCTCCATTATTAATAATAATATTATGTAACAAATATCAATAACCTATTTGGAAGCTAGTATTAATGTAAATAGCGAAATAACTTGAAAATTTGAAACTCAAAAGATACTATGGTGCTTACGTATTATACCACCAATCAATTTCGTCAAATGAAAACACGTCGCCAATACCGCAATAAGCAGCCAATTGTGGTAAATCCTTTCTGGGGACTTTCTCTTGTACAATAATAATAAAAATAATAACAAGTAATATAAAAAGATAAATGTAAGTTAGTTTCCTACTTAGTTCAACAAAGAAAAATTTTATTTTAGTCCGTCTAATGTTTCACACGACTCAACGCGACATATGCTTGATCCGCTGTGAATAGTTTTCGTCCTAGATATAATAGTACATATCTTCAGTGCTACCTTGCATCTCATATACTGTTGATGCCCATGATAGTATAAATGGTAGCATTCTTCGTTCAGGTGTACTACAGCTGCGTTAGGCGGGAAGTTGCATTAATATTGGCTCGATTCTGTTTTTTAACACCATTATTGCTATTTTTTTCTCCCATATAAAACTAAATCAGTTAAAGAATTAAGCGGTCTCGGGGGTGTTAAATTTCTCTAGAGGTCTTAAAATATAAACAATTTTCAAACAGGTATGATTTTTTTAAAATTTAAATTAAATGATTCGAATCTTTAACACATTATTTATAAAGGAATGGGGCTTCAGAAAAGTATAAAATGTTTAAAATATAATCATAATTTTAAAAATTATATGCATATGAAAATAAGAAACTATTCTAAAAAATATTCGTTAAGTTTTACGTCGCGCATTTTATTTTCTTATATAGTAGCTTTAATTACTAGCTATAAGTTGATTTATAAAGTTAAGAGTATTCTTATTACACTGTAGCTATTTTTATATAAGTAGAATATTAACTTACATATTTTAATAAAAAAATACATTTTTAAAAAATGTTTAAAAAATTGCAATATTTTACAAATATTTTGAAATACGAAAGATTTATAATACTAAAATTAGGCAGGGTTAAAAGAGTATGATGCATTTTTCATAATTTTATAAAGTTTAATACATCAGAGGCTACTATTTTAGAAAATAGTGTGTGCACAACGCAAAAAATAATTAATATTTATTATAGAATTTTCATATACTTATAATTTTTAAAATTATTATATCTTAAAAAATTTATGCTTTTCTGAAGCCCCATTCTTTTATAAATAATGTCCAAAAGATTCGAATTGTTAAATTTAAATTTAAAAGAATTATACCTGTTTAAAAATTGTTTATATTTTCAGGCTTCAAGTAAAATTTAATACCCCTGAGACTTCTTAATATTTGAAAAAAATGTATTCAAATAAAGTGTTATCCACTACAAGTTTAAGAAAATGTATTTGAATTTGAGTGGATGAAAAAGTATTTTATTAACGATTGAAAATTTGAACAAGATATATTAATATATATAAGGAAAGTGAGAACTATAGCAGGTATCGAAAACTGACAGGATTGGGCGATGCTCTTGGTATTTGCTATTTTGTAACAATGTAATTTAAAATTATTATTATAATATACATAACATTAGTTATAAAATATTTTATTTATTTTATCCTGTTCATCAAATCAAGAATGCTTTATTTTTCTTCTAGTTTTCACAGCTGCGTTCTATAGGATGAAATGAACTTACAGAAAACAACTTTAAGACCAACTCTTGAATCCGCATTATGCCCCCCAGCAAACAAATTCCAAAGTACAAAAGACAAACTGGTAAGGGAAAAAAAAGAAACTATGCTTCACCAAATGCGACCTCCGCATATCAATAGCTGATAAAAAAAATCGTAAAAAAGTAGTTTTTCTTTGGTAAAAGAAACGTAGAGAAGAATAAGTATTTTATGCTTCATTTTATTCCTGCTCTCGGTGTCAAAATGAAAAAGAAAGAGATGTGTTTTCTTTGAAAGCAAGTGTGTGTTCTTATCAGTAAGGAATTTTTATTCAATGCATCGGTAAAAATGCATTGAATTCCCTTAAAGGCTTTAAGGGGCTCTTTTATATGACTCAAAGAGCCATAAATGTTCGAAATTGAAGTTAAATGGAAGGGAAAGTTACTTTATTTGTTCTATTTCAAGATTCTAAATCATTTAAAAAAAGTAATTAAAATGTTTCCTTTGGAACCCAAATTTGTTTTAGTAGTTATTTGTTGTACTTAAACTTTAATGGCTATTCATAAACTCATAAGAGTACATAAATTTTCAGGTAATTGTTTATCCTTATATATATTAATAATTTAAATTTTAGTTGAATTTCTCATTCATAAGGTAAAAATCGCAGTTAAATAAGTATAGTTTATTAAATTATTTATGCATAAGCTAATTGTATTAATTTAATTATTTTTAACCTTTATATGTTTATATGCTTTTCAGTGTTATTAATGGGAAATTAGAATATTGATACTTTTATTAGTATAAGAGTGATGATATTGTAGCTTTTAAGATTTTTTTATGTAATTGATGTTTCATTTGGTGTATTGTTTTTATTATACTTTAATGGTGATAAGTGTGTAAAAATGTTATTTCTATGTTATGTATATATACTTTTATTTGAATTTGTAAATATATTTTTCTATGTTATGTGTATAATTAGAACTATTCCAAGAAATATGTGTTAATTTAGTTTTATATTTCAATTCTTTAGTTTCCAATATTTTTCAAAAAATTTACTTTTACTTTATGTAACATCTTACATTTCAACTTTTACATATTTCAATACATTTATATTAGTATTGCTTCCGAGTTTATTAAATTATTTTAAATTTTTGTAAACATATGGAAGTACATTTTTCACTGGTATAAATTTTAGATGTTATTTCATTATAACTATAGTGAATGTTTTGCTATAGATATTAAATTCTAATTTCTAGATACTTAATAAAAAATTCTACACAAATATGTATAATTTTGAATTTATAAATTTCGAGACTGGCAACTAGGTTCAGTAAATATACTCTGTCTTTGCTCGGTGGTAAATGTAGCATCGATAGAAAGTAACCATTAACTCTTTTTATTTTGCTATATTAGTAGGCTAATTAGTTAGTTTATATTTTTTTAGCAATTCATATTCTAATAATTGGTAGTATTTTATAATCTGTTAGGCTAGTTTTTTAACAGTATTAACTACAGACATGATGAACACAGTAGAATATTGACAAAGTTTTGACTGCAGGTCATTGTAGAGATTCTACGAGACTTTTTAATACATATAATACTAGAGTATTCTGGAATAAGGAATACTTAAAGAATTCTAAAAAAGATTTTTTGCATTGCAATAATGTTTCAAATAACTCTAGTACTTACAGATGTAATACATACTTAGATAAGCTTCAAAATAGTAAATTTGGCAATAGTAAAATTCCTTTTTACAAAAGATGTGGCAACAAAAGATATAAAACTTGTAAAATGATCCATAATGATCAAATCAAAGAGGATACTAAATTTACCTTTTGTAAAACATATAACTGTATTTACTTATTGACATGTATTAAATGCCAATTTAAATATATTGGACATACATCTAATAAAATTAATATTAGAATTAATCAACATAGGTCAGATCCAAATACTTCAATAGTATTAAAAATTCAAATAAAATAGAAACAAGACACTTTAGTATACATGGTTTTGAACATGTTTCAATAAATATTATTAAAGTTGTTTCTGATATTAAAGAAAGATTATGGTGGAGAAATTACTACATATTAAATATTATAATGCAGTTTATCCTTATGGACTAAATGTATTACACCAAGAAAAGAATATTCTAAATGCAATTAAACAAAATTCTCAAGACTATTATTACAATAAAAGAGATTAATAAAATAACTAATAAGAGAAAACCTAGAGGGACTGGAACTAAAAGATTAAGTAGAGACAAAAAAAACTACTTACAGATAGTATTATAGATATTTGCAATAACTTTGGTAACAATTTTAACATAAAAAACATTAAATCTCTTATACTTGGACTCAGTAAGAAAGAATTATGTATTAAAGAAGATGTACTAATTTCACATAAAATTAAAGATTGTCATGCTTTGCATATTATAAAGATCATTCACAAATTTTTGAAACATAAACATAACATAAAAGTTAATGTAAATAAAGATTATCAAATAGAATATTGTACACTTTTATATATGAATAAAAATCAAATGATATTAATTTTTCTGGCATTTTTAAAAAATGCATGTCATCTTTCTCAATACCAAATATTGCTATTAAAAAAGCTTTTAAATACAATAAAAAAAGGTAGATCAATTTTTAAAAGTAATGTGTCTAAAACGCAAGAAAACTTAATATGTAAATGTAATGAATTTAAGGAATTCATAGATAAACATCACAAGCATGTTGTTACTGGTGACCTCAATATTGTAAAAGACAACAATCTTAGAAACATAATGAATAAAGGTACTGGTTTTAGATTAATGATTTCGAATAATAATGAAATTATAAAAAATCAGATATATAATGATATTAAGCAATTTATATACAAATTAGCTATTAAGTATAGTAAAGGCATTCACAGAATTCAAAGGTAATATTACACAACAGCTTAATAAATATAACTTTGGTACATATAATTAAATCTTTTTTAATGATATTAAAAATCAGATTAAAAACATTGCAAAATAAATTTATTACAGTTTACGTTGATAAAGAGCCCGGAAATTTTGCTTTCATATGTAAATACTATTATAATTTAATGGTCAACAATTATTTTGCTAATAGTACAGCTTTAATTAAGTCATCAGTTTCTGATAGAGAAATAAATAATCGAATGTTGGCTTTTCATAAACAAATAAGAAATCAAATTAATAATAATTTTGAACTTCCATATATATTTCTTACTCCCAAATTTCATAAAGACCCAGTCAAATGTAGGACAGTTACAAAAATGGATTTAATACATATATCAACAAAACAGGCAAAATTCTCCTTGAGAGAGAGAGAAATATTACATGATACAATAAATAATCTTAAAAATCCCCAGCCATACTTAAAAATAGTAAATCACTTATTGAACAAATGAAAGGTAAGATTTATTCAGTCTATAGTTTAGATTTCGCAAATCTTTTTAACTCTATTAATATTAATGATATCATTAATATACTTAAGATAATGTATTTAATAATATTAATTATGATTTAGTTCACTACTTAGGTTTGTACTTAAAGAGAACTATGTATATCATAAGGGTAACTATTATCTGCAGATTAAAGGTTTGCCACAAGATGGCCCTGCGATCAACTGTCTTGCCAATTTATACTTACATTATTTTGAAAATAGATACATTAATAATTCTAAATATTATATTTATCGTTATATAGATGACATAATCATTTTTGGCAAGCAAGTCAACTTTATACCTAACATTAATTTTTATCCACAATATCTTAATTTAATACAGACAAATAGTAACAACAATGAAGCAAATTTTCTCGACATACATAGCAAATTAAAAGATAATGTAATAGTTTCTAATATTTATGATAAAAGAGAAGAATTTAATTTCAATTTTATATATATAAAAGTTCTTCATTGAAAGAGTAATGTACATGTTTCTATATATTCAGAAATATTGTTATTAATAATATACCACGCAATAAATTTCTGGTGTCAAAAAAAAATCAGAAATAATAAATAACTATAAACATTTTACTAAACATTGCTTAAATCAGAAATACCCAATTAATTTTATTTAGAGTTATATGAATAAAGCCATTCAAAATAGTAAGGATTAAAAATTCTTAGATTAATAATAGTTTTTTACTATAAATTTACATATTTCATAGTTATAGTTGCCTCCATAATCTAACATTAGATCAAAGTATTTATTATCATTTAAAATTCCTATATATTCTAGTATCACTAAAGTTATGGTAATTTGTAATTACCATAACTTTATTAATTCCATAACTTTATTACCATATTTATTTATTACAATAACTTTATTAACTCTTATTAATT